>OU426981.1:136989778-137442238 GCA_911387785.2 Aelia acuminata
ATCCCTCGCCAAATGAGGGGCCCAGAACCGGCATTTACTCCCTACTGTTGTGTGATAATATATGTATATATTTAAGTGTGTGTGTGTGTGTGTGTGTGTGTGTGTGTGTGTGTGTGTGTGTGTGTGAGTGTGTTTGTGTGTGTGTGTGTGTGTGTGTGTGTGTGTGTGTGTGTGTGTGTGTGTGTGTGTGTGTGTGTGTGTGAGTGAGTGTGTTTGTGTGTGTGTGTTTATAGTATATCGTATACAATATTAAAACAGGTTTGATATGATTTTCTCTGATATCATCTATCATTGAAATGAAAAATAAATTTACTAAAATGACTATCTTGTGGACATATGTATTAGTTGTTCCGTGAAAATATTTCGCACGCAGTATTAAACAGTTATCTAACATGGGAATAATAATACTATTATGGAGATGATTATTTTACTCAATGTACAAAAAAAATTAAAAAACGCTATAAGTTTGTAAGAAATTGTACGATTTCCATGAATGCAGAGATTTTTTCAATTTACATAATCGAATAAAATCGATAGTTTTCGGTATTGGGGGAAAGGAAGATCTTCGAAATAATGCTTCAAGTACCAAAATTCATGAAATTCGATGAAAATACAGTAAATTTCGACCTGAAATTGACAAAAATCTTATAAAATGATGATAGAAATATGAAATAAAAAGAAAAATATCGGAATGAAGTAGTATGAAAGAGATTATTATTTGTTGTAAATGCGGTTTGTGTGTTCTGAAGGTTTTCATGAAACTATAAAAATGCGGCAGATTTTATTCTAAAATCGTTAAAATTATAACAGAAATATGAAAACCAAAGAAAAATATTGGATCGAAAAAGTAAGAAATAAAGAAACTACATGCTTATTTGTAATAAACTTTGTTAAATTTATATAAAAGTGGTAAAAATGGTGAAAATGCATTATAATTAGTACGAAAATTGCTAAAATCTATCAAAATAACTGGAAAAATACGAAAACCAAGAAAAATATTGGATCGAAGAAGTAAGAAAATATATGATCGTTTGTTATAAACTTTGTTAAATTTATATAAAACTGTAAAAATGGTGAAAATGCATTAGCATTTGTACGAAAATTATTAAAATCGTATAAAATTATAAGAAAAGATATGAAAACCAAGAAAAATATTGGATCGAAGAAGTAAGAAAATATATGATCGTTTGTTATAAACTTTGTTAAATTTATATAAAAACTGTAAAAATGTTGAAAATGCATTAGCATTTGTACGAAAATTGCTAAAATCGTATAAAATTATAAGAAAAGATATGAAAACCAAGAAAAATATTGGATCGAAGAAGTAAGAAAATATATGATCGTTTGTTATAAACTTTGTTAAATTTATATAAAAGCTGTAAAAATGTTGAAAATGCATTAGAATTTGTAAGAAATTTGTTAAAATCTTATAAAATTATAAGAAAAGATATGAAAACCAAGAAAAATATTGCATCGAAGAAGTAAGAAAATATATGATCGTTTGTTATAAACTTTGTTAAATTTATATAAAAAACTGTAAAAGTAGTGAAAATGCATTAGCATTTGTACGAAAATTGTTAAAATTATAAGGAAAGATATGTAAACCAAGAAAAATATTGGATTGAAGAAGTATGAAAATATATGATCGTTTGTTATAAAAGTTGTAAACATGTTGAAAATGTGTGATAATTTGTACAGAAATGGTTGAAATCTTATCAAATTACATAAAAACCTTACAAAATGATATGAAATCTTAATAGCAGATATGAAATTTTAAAAAAATACCGGAATGAAGAAGGAAGAAAGAAAGAAATTTTCATGAAATTTGTCATAAACGTTGTTAAATTTATATAAAAAACTGTAAAAGTAGTGAAAATGCATGAGAATTTAAACGAAAATCGTTAAAATTATATTAACAAAGATGAAATCTTAATAGCAGATATGGAATTTTAAAAATATACCGGAATGAAGAAGGAAGAAAGAAAGAAATTGTCATGAAATTTGTCATAAACGTTGTTAAATTGGTAAATAATAAAGAAAATGCGTGAGAATTTAAACGAAAATCGTTAAAATTATATTAAAAAAGATGAAATTTAAAAAAATTATCGGAATGAAGAAGTAGGAAATGTAAGAAATTATATGTTTAGTTGTTATTAACGTCCTCATTTGTTATAAAAGTAGAAAAAAAAATGAACAAATATCAGAAGAATATATCCTAAGAATGTTTAAAATCATATAAAATGACAACAGAAATATGAAATTAAAATAAGAATGATGAAGTAAGAAATATGTTGATACTATACGTCTATACGTTATTTTTACTTGAATAATGACAGTTGTAAATCACCAAAGAAAGCAATAAAAGTATCAAGGCTCTGGAATTTCTGGAATTATTTATTGCACTCATCTTAGTTTTCTTTCTAAATATTATTTAGAAATAAGCCTTCCCACCGCGTCAAGGTGTGAGTGCATCGGGGAGGTCAGTTGATATAATACTGTTGTTAATATTTTTTTATTTTTTTATTTTTTTTTTTTTTTTTTTTATTTTTTTTTTTATTTTTTTTTTATTTTTTTTTTAATTTTTATTTTTTTTTATTTTTTTTTTTTTCAACACACTTTTGGTTTCACTTTATAATGTTCTTCATAGTGTAGATTCAGAAAGGTGCTTTGAATAATAAACATTGCAATATTTTAACTGAAATATTCTTTTTTTCTATATGTGTTAATGAAAAAACTAACTTGTAATATAAAAAACTACTTTTATATACAACCGTATAAAAAAAAAAATATTTATATTATAAGTCTTTTACAGTATTGGGGAGAAAGATTTCAGAAGGAGAAATTAATTCCCACAACTCATCTGTGCATCCTCTATGGAATAATGTCCATGAGCAAGCGTATGTACATGATCTACAAGATGGCGTTTGTCGTCGTACGGTGAAAGCGAAACTTTTTTCTGCTCGACAGAAAATATTTTATGCTCTTTAGACAAGATCGTTCGAAAAGATGTGATAAATTCTTTTTTATCGAACAGGGCAGTTACATAATCATCAAAAATTATTTTTTTCTCAACGGCTGTCTTCTTTATCCCTTTTGCTCGTTTCATATCTTGTCCTCTAACCCGTATAGCATACATTTTGGCTCGGAGGCCTGCAAATTCAGAGATGGGTTCGCCGTTGGTTTCATCTTTGAATTTCCCCAACACTTTTTTGTTTCTATTGCTGTAGCAAGGGTGGGTTTTGGGATAATCGGATGTATCCAATTCGTCCAACATAGTGGTCAGGTCCACGTAAAAGTCGTCAGTTTTTATCTCATAAATGAAACTGTCTGTGTCGGTATATAGTAATTTCAGTTTGTCAGGTCCGTACTTTTCTAACATTGTCTTATAGTGGAACTCATACATCCTGACTTTGGACAGATCGAGAATGGTCATTCCTACATAAATAGGTTTGTTCATTGTGATCTGTTCATAGTCGAGATGTACGGCTACTAAAGTTTCACTATATATTGTCCTGTCCTTAAAAGTGGGTTTGGCAATGAGTTTTTGTAATCTCTTATCGTCAGTAACCAGTTCTATTTTTATACGTTTTCTTACATCTTCCATAAATTTTCCGAATACGGCGTTATTCATAAGTTTGAAAAAATCTTTGTCGAAATCGTTGGTCGATTGCTGTCTCATTCGGGTGTTGAGTTCGATATATGAACTTAGCCAACGGGACTGCCTGAACCGTAGCGCTCGATGTACGTGTACTAAACGGAGACCAAGGCTTATCGCTTGTTTTAAGTTGGCAAAGTGTACGACATATTTTTCCCTTTTAGACAAAGGAGCTAATAATTTCTTATTGGTGCCTTTCGGAGGGACTCTATTTTCTGGAAGAAGAGGAAAATCATTGTGTACATCGTGCAACTCTTCGGGGTACTCAATGTCCGCTTCAACAATATAGCCGTATGGACCGTCTTCTCGTATATTTTCCCATTTTAGAGCATTGGGATCTTCAACCCATTCAAAACTGCCATAAGGAAGGGGGTTTGACATTGCCCATCCGTATAAATTATTCGCATCAAGGTAGGCGATGTACTTCGATTCATTATGAGGCTCATGGTTTGGGTTAAGATTCCTGTTATCAGCTTTGCTATAACGTTGACTACATTGACATATTCCTCCCCTGATTCCGCGTTCGATCATAAGTAACTGATCATAATCAGTCAAGAGATCAAGATGTATACCAGTATACTTGAGCATGGCATCCCATGCCAGGCCAGGAGCCGTGAAGTACCAAGCAGGGTCTAAAGAATATGCTCCCATACAAACATCTCTGAAATTTTCAAATATGTCACATAGGAGCATAACATCTACTTTAAGGTATAGCTCACTGTACTCGCCAAGGGTTCTAACTTCAAATGCTTTCCAGACTGACTCGGCATGATGGTAGTCTTCATCTGAGATGTCGCATTCATTGAGGGTACTATAGAATGCCTCCTTAGGTGGTAAAACGGTTTCCTTTAGTTTCTCAAATGAATCTGTATAATCGTAGGGATACACTCCTTTACGTATAACTAAATCCATCTTGTCGGCAGGGAAGAATTTAGCCGTGTCGACGAACTTATGTCGTGGCAGGTTTTTCGATAATTTATCTAAGCTGGATGCCATGAACCTAAAAGTATCTACGAATCTAACCGTTAGCGGCCCAACCTGTTTACTAAAAGAAATATATTTTTCCTCACTGTTGGGTATGACGTTAATACGACTGTTATCATAGCCCAACTCTCGAACTATGAAATGAGAGTCGTAACCGCTCAGATTGTGGAGAAAGATGGGGAGAAATCGAGGTGTACGGTAAAGAATGTTACATTGTGAATGAGCTGCTCCACGATAAAGACCAGTGATGTGGTCATGGTCCGCCACTTTTCTGTCGGAGGAAACGAAAGGTTTGGAGCAAAGGTAGCAATGCTGAGATTTTGAAAATTCTTCTAGTTGAGATGGTGTAAGGGATAGCATAGGCTGTTTCGTCGTATACACCTTTGAAACTTTTTCTGCTACGGACTTTATATGTTTCATAAATTTTTCTGCTGCATCCTCGCCTGTATAAATGTAGGGCTCCATAGGGAAGTCGGCGGGTAGGCAGTGACGAGGAATGTCTTCTGCAACCTTAATATAGGTGCAGAAGCTCATAGGGAGATGGCGTTGGTAGGGAGTTGTATGCGAATGTATGGGATTGTTAATATCTATTTTCTTTAGCACACATTCAAAATCTGCATAGATGACGATGGGAATCCTCATCTGATTTTGTACTTTCGTAAAAGAAACAGTTGGTGGTTTCCCGTCCTCACTAGGTTCAGGTAATACGATTCGGGTCGGTTTGTTCTCTCCACAGTATTCCATGTGTTCTTTTATCCATTCGGCAGTACCTTCTCGATTCGATGAAAAATGCTGGAAGCATCGTTTACAAACTTGTACCTTCCTTTTATGTTTGGTAATTTGAGCGAATACGAGTCTATTGAAATCTTTTATATAAGCGTAGTGACTACGACCATCATCAGTTGTCAATAAAAGTAGGTCTCTATGATCTTCCTTTTCCTGCCTAACGACTTTTAGGGGATAAACTTCCTCCTTCTCTCCAAGACCAAAGACATTTATACTTATATTATTACGTTGTTCAAACTTTTTAACCTCGTGGAGAGGGGTGGGGAAGGAAATGCAACTAAAGTCGTACCTGTGCTCAAGATTTTTATATTTGCTTTGGCGGTCTGCGTTAGAACCGTCGATGAGTCGAGATAAAATGGCATACATGAAGCATAGGTCATCGTCGTTTTTTACATTAATAATGGCTTTCTTATTCGCTATAAGTGGGGGTAAAGGGATAAAACTAGAACCTCCTATCGGCTTAAATCGGTTAATACGGAGTAGGACGCCGTCAAGGTTTTTAAGAGTCCAACCACTTCCCTTCAAAGTAGATTCCTCCATCTCAGTTTTTATCTTGTCGTAGCTTGTGCTCAAACTATCCAAAATGGATGAGTCTTCATATAATATAATGTTTTTTGTCTTAAATGCTCTATCGCAAGTTTCACCCACAATATTTTCGAAAGTTGCCTCCAGAACCAAATTGTATTTGACGGGGGAAATATTTTCTTCCATATAATCTTTAAGTAAGCTATATATAGTCTCCGTCTGGGAATTAAGGAATTCTATTGCATCTGTACTTTCAGGGGATGGAAGAAAGAACGTTTTCAGAATATCCCCGTGTGAAGTTTCCATCTCGTAGAGATGTCCCCTAGCAGCATCGATTCGGGCCCTCTTTGCCATGGTTGATATTTCATAACCGCAGCGACGGATATGGGCAATGAGCGTCTTTTTTGATGTAAACTTTTCACCGCAAATTGAGCATTTACGCTGTTGCTCACGTGCCTGACATATGGCTAAATGCCTACCACTAACGTCACGTTCTCGACTTAATACTTTTCCACAAAATTTGCATTCCATGATTAAAAAAAAAAAGTAATTTTTAATCTCACAAAATTACGAATTAAAAATACTAAAAAATAACAATAAAAATGCAAAATAATTCAACTTCACAAAAATAAATAGAAGAAACGATTTTTACAAAAGCCGTTAAGGAGACTAGTCGATGTTCACTCTAGCGCAGCACTTAACAGAATGAGGAAGAGTGAGGTCGCGCTCTCCTTATATAGTCTCAGAGAGGCCAAAAAACAAAATGGCGGATAAGGAAAAACAAAATGGCGGACAAGTTCATGATTACTAGGCAGGGGGTGGGGGTAAGCAAGAAAAAAGCTAAAATATGGTGAGATAATAATTCTATTGGTACCTGACCCTTCACTAAGAACAGGAGGGGGGGGGGGATTTAAAATGCTAAAGGTCATTCAAATTAGGTGGTCAAGGTATAGTAGAATCCCAACAAGGGGTCGCGTGACGTCAGGAATGGTGTACATGGTACTTACGGAGTAGACGGGCGCGCAAAAAAGTGTGCCAGAATCCTCAAAATCACCCTACTAATATATATAAAGTAAACAACATAATAATAATCTAACAATAAATTTGTTGTTGACAAAAGAAGGGAGGATGGGAGGCCATTGATCGACGGTTAGGGTTGCCATGGAGACGGTCCTCATTACCGCACATTAACTGCCGCCAGGTTTACGGCGGTATCTGCTCTCCCATTGGTCCGCGGGCTAGCCCTTCTCGCCTCCTCATTGGCTGTCAATGTCGCACCCATTAGTTAAAGGTTTTAATTCTGTCCTCTTACTGGTCCGGGCCTTATAATTTTGGGCTCGTTGAAAAAAATTTAATTTAATTGAATTAAAGGATAATTCATGAGGAAGAAAGCAAATACAATCGAACTAATTTATATCGACTCCAAGTCCAACTAATACAGTACCAGTCAAAGGTTTAGATTCACCATAAGATTTTGTAAAATAAATAAATAACAAAATTTTATTTATTGAACAACATAAAAATCATAATTTTATTTTTAATGAATTTATAACTAGCTTTATATCCCGGTTTCACCCAGGGAACTTGGAAAACAACGAGAAAAGCCGTGGGTTAAGAAAATTTCGTTAGGACAGAAATGAGATTTTTTTTTTACTCCAACGGTTGATTTCGTAAAAATCTAATGTAAAGCGAGATCATCACGATTTTCATAACAATAAAGAATACCCAGAGATTAGCTGAAGTGATCGAATTTTAATAGAGACAAGTGTTATGAAAGAACCACTAAGCGAAATTTGGAGAATTTAGGACAAACGGTATGGATTTCTATAAAGAACAAAAAAAAAAAAAAAAAAAAAAAAAAAAAAAAAAAAAAAAAAAAAAAAAAAAACGAACAAACAGAATAGGAATTATCTTTATTTGTTTAGATTGTATTAAAAAACAATCATATAGTTTTTGAAATGTTATCTCTTTCGTTACAATTATTTTTTTAAACTTGAAGATTGTGAATTAAACGCAAGTGAGTCTAAACTTTTGACTCGTACTTTATATATATTACATTGCAACTAGCAGGTCACAATGTGTTGGTTCTTATACTTTTACATTCTTCTTTTATAAAATATTAGGTTGTAAAAAAAGTTCGTAGCGTTTTTAAAGAATATATTTAATTTAAAATTTCAGATACATGTAAATATTTTCAATCAATGATAAATGACCCATTTTGATCTATAACTTGTTTCCGTCTTTCAGGTAATTTTGAAATTCCGTCCTCCCAGAACTGTTCAGTTTTCTGCGCGATGAACTCGTCTATGTGCTTTTTACAGTCCTCGAGCGAGTTATATATTTTCCCGTTGAGGGAGTTTTGGAGAGACCGGAATAAAAGGTAATCTGTTGGGGCAAGATCTGGTGAATAGAGTGGGTGGGTTATCACATCCCAGCCAAACTCCAACAATAAATTCTTTTCCGTGGATGAACCCATATATCGCTTCGAGAAACATATCCCGCAGCTCCCAAACCCCAAACATATCCTCCGCTGACCTTCTGTGCAGTGGATTTTCCTTTTCGGAAATAAAATAGCATTAAATGGCGAAAATGAATTTTTTCCTCCTTCATTTTGGACTAACACAATACACTGGAACAATAGAAGATCCCGGTTGAAACTGATGCATAAAAGAACGTTATCTAATCCCTTTTTAGGATATGTAAACATTATTGACCATGTAAACAGGATTAACAAACACAGAAAGGATTAAATTAAAATAATGAAAAACGCTACGAACTTTTTTTACAACCCAATATATACATTCAGCCTAGGGATCTCTGACTCCCGCTTTGCCTCCCATTTATGGAAAGCAAAGCAAAGACCCTAGGAGATCCCGGTGCTTTTCTCCCAGCCGCATCACTGTTATAAAACCAGAGGAGACTTGGTGAGAGCACTTCAGCTACTACTGTACCTGGCTTGAGTGGAGAAGGTGGACATCGCCAAGACAAGGTACATTCTCATAAACCCTAGTACTACTCAATCATGTTTTAATTTGTTTTGTTTCTAGTTTGACGTTACTCCTTGACCTTATTCCAACCAGATTCTCAAACTTTCACCAGAACCTTAATCATCATCCCGAACCTTCAGCGCAATCCCTTTCTAGCACCATCTATCCCTACAATCCTCCTCGAAGGTTGAAACGGCAGTGGCCCAGAGATTTTTTGTAATACAGTTTTTGGAGTCTTGGCGATGTCCACCTTCTCCACTCAAGCCAGGTACAGTAGTAGCTGAAGTGCTCTCACCAAGTCTCCTCTGGTTTTATAACAGTGATGCGGCTGGGAGAAAAGCACCGGGATCTCCTAGGGTCTTTGCTTTGCTTTCCATAAATGGGAGGCAAAGCGGGAGTCAGAGATCCCTAGGCTGAATGTATATATTGGGTTGTAAAAAAAGTTCGTAGCGTTTTTCATTATTTTAATTTAATCCTTTCTGTGTTTGTTAATCCTGTTTACATGGTCAATAACTTAATGAATACCATAAAAGTAATTAAAACATAATTGAACTCAAATAAGCCAACTAAAAAGCTTATTTAGCTTGACTTCCACCTTAATGAAAGAGGGTAGAAGAAACCAAGTTTTCAGGCCAATAGAAAATTCGTCATTATAACCTCTCACAAATAAGCTCGAGTTTTCAACAATGGTTGCACAGCTAACTAGTATAACTTGGCAAATTACAGCCAAATATTAAACCAAAACAATGAACCCTGAATCTTATTATTCACACTTTTTTTGACAAAATGTCAACTATTGATGCACTGTCAACTTATGGTACAGTTACCCTATTTATTTTATTTTATTATTTCAACACTTGAATCCCTCTATACTGTAGCATAGTGATGTCAAGTCTCCACTATCGATAGTTTCGATAGTATCGGGCATAAAACTGTCGATAATATTGTGTGATGGCCGGATAATGGGGGGGGGGGGGGGGGGGGTCAATAGCCGAGTTTTTTAAACCGTTATCGTCGCTAAATTGGAAGAAAGGTTTTTTTACGGCCGAAAGTAATTTCAAACCAATTAATTTTAATTTGAAACCACAAAAATAACCAAATTATTCGAGCTTCAGAGCAATACTAACTCTCCAGTCCATCGCTCCTTATATTTAGTCTGAATCAGAACATTCTAGAATGTTCTAGACAAGCCTAGAAGTACACTGTACGCTTGTCTAGAACATTCTAGAATGTTCTGATTCAGACTAAATATAAGGAGCGATGGACTGGAGAGTTAGTATTGCTCTGAAGCTCGAATAATTTGGTTATTTTTGTGGTTTCAAATTAAAATTAATTGGTTTGAAATTACTTTCGGCCGTAAAAAAACCTTTCTTCCAATTTAGCGACGATAACGGTTTAAAAAACTCGGCTATTGACCCCCCCCCCCCCATTATCCGGCCATCACACAATATTATCGACAGTTTTATGCCCGATACTATCGAAACTATCGATAGTGGAGACTTTACATCACTATGCTACAGTATAGAGGGATTCAAGTGTTGAAATAATAAAATAAAATAAATAGGGTAACTGTACCATAAGTTGACAGTGCATCAATAGTTGACATTTTGTCAAAAAAAGTGTGAATAATAAGATTCAGGGTTCATTGTTTTGGTTTAATATTTGGCTGTAATTTGCCAAGTTATACTAGTTAGCTGTGCAACCATTGTTGAAAACTCGAGCTTATTTGTGAGAGGTTATAATGACGAATTTTCTATTGGCCTGAAAACTTGGTTTCTGCTACCCTCTTTCATTAAGGTGGAAGTCAAGCTAAATAAGCTTTTTAGTTGGCTTATTTGAGTTCAATTATGTTTTAATTACTTTTATGGTATTCATTAAGTTCATGAGAATCATTTGATATCCTTTTTAATATATTTATACAATGTCAACTATTAGGACAAAAATTAATCCATATTTTCAATAGTTGACATCGATGTCCACTAGTGTTCACTAGCAAATAGTGTTCATCTGGGGGTGGTTTATGGAAGTCTGAGTCTGGCTGAATGAAACGTGTCTTATTTTATGAATTTAGAGCTAGTGTGCTCTATCCATGGATCATTGAGAGCAAATTTGCAATGCCAATAATCCTATTCCTGAAGAGACACGCCTATCATCTGACGCTCCCCACTTCACAATTAGCAAACAACACGTGATACTTGCTATTAGTCGCATTCTATCAAAATGCTACATATTTCATCCAACCAATGAATGTGGTTTAATTGTCTTGAAGAGCACTGGAAGAGTGCAGTTCATCATTAGAGAGTCGAAAATTGTGCAAACCCAACATTGAAAATACCAAACTTCATTTACTGAAATCTATTATCACACTTACTTAACTGAATGATCTCATTTTTCCTTTAAATATGTGTTGTTTTATTTTTTGTCTCATTTAAGCTTTTTGTGTATAAAATAATTAAATTGTGGAAATTTTATTTTGTTATCACCGTGAAATTACTAGTCAATAAATAAAAAAAATATTAACTTTTATTTTAGTCCTTATTACCTATTGAAAATCATAGGAATTCAAAAGTTAATTCATGTCTCAACTTTAAAACCTTTAATGTCCACTAACCAAACCTTTGCATTTCGATGTGTCAACTATTGGTTCATTTTAGAAGTTTCTAAGAAATAATTTTTTATAAAAACCGTAAGTGTAGACAAGAGGATATTGTATTCCTAGTTTTCTAGAGGGATTGGCCTAACTAAATTCATAACAAAGATTATCGTAACATCAATATATTAGTAAACAATGTCAATAATACAATTTTTTTTTCTTAAACTGTCAACTATTGGTACAGTTACCCTATGTTTATTACTTTCACTTACCTATATATGAAATATATAGTAAGTTGAAGTATTGCGATCGTGAAAAAATTCGACTTCCGGTTTTTAACGGAAATACACGTTTTGGGGTCCCCTGAATCGAAATGACACAGTCCCGCGAAATGGTCTGTGTGTGTGTGTCTGTGTGTCTGTGTGTGTGTGTGTGAACAGACTAGCTCAAAAACTATAAACCGTGCGATCCTGAAATTGGGTATTTAATGTAGGTATATGCCCGCGATGTGACAGCATAAATTTCATCAAAATTACTTAAAGGGAGGGGGTACTTTACTTAATAACTTTTTAGGTTTTTTTCGATTTTCTCGAAAACGGCTCTAACGATTTTGATTAAACTGAGTATTTCATCTATTTATCTGCCCGAGATATGACTGTAAAAATTTCATCAAAATTGATTAACCGGAGGGAGGACTTTACTTAATAAATTTTGTATCATTTTCACGGGTTTTTTTATTTACTCAAAAACGGCTTTAACGATTAACAAAAATAAGATATGGATGTAGAAAAATGTGAGACTTTGGGAAATTATATTTAACAGAACACGTCAATTTCTTATCTAAGTAAGTTGGTAAGTGAAAGTTGTGTGTTGCGCTCACGCACCAGATTTTTTTTTAGCAATGATATATTAATAGTTTGGTGAAATGCAAGCGTAGCCTAAATAATCCTGAATCAGAGACACCGAGAAGACTACATGGCCCCTCCATCGGAACCATCGAGATATCGACACCTTTTAGCAGTCTGCTCTCGTGAGCACAACCTTTTTCTTTTTTTATCCCGAGGGGAAGAAGTTAGGGTTTGAAGGGGGAAGGTGGTGCAAATGTTTCCTATTCGCACCCTCCCGGTCACGGCAAACCTATATTTTATCTCCCCGCCCACGTCTTGGTTTATTTTATTATTCCGCAGGAGGCGCTGCCTGTCGATTTGGGAGCGGTCATCGACTCCCAAAGATATCTGTCCTAACACAAGTCATCAGTACAGCTTTTTTTTTTTTTTTTTTTTTTTTTTTGTGTTATGTTAAAAACATGCCGATGTTCGTTAAATATCAATGTACTTATATGTTATAGGGAACAGAAAAATATTTTTTTGTCCATTATTTTGTTGCATTATTGTAGTTTTCTTTCTTCCCTACGAAAAAGGACAGAGAGTTATTGCCTATTTTATTTTTAACTCTATCTTTATCTACAATTATATCCGTTAGAATCCCTAACAGAAAATATAAATCCCCTTGGAATACACAACGTTCATTCCTGTTCAAATGAGGAGTGTAACTATCTAACTAAGAATTATATTCCTTTCTAATTTTAAAATTATTAAAGTTGGATACTGTGTGTAATGATGGTTTGTGGGAAATTTCACCGAAATAAATTTATTTCCTTCCCTAAAATTTAACATTACATCAAGTCATAGCAACGGGTTCATCGTGTTATGTATAAGATAAAAAACTAACTTCCGCAATCTGATATTTAAGAAAATTAGTTCGATTTTTCACCGCAATTCTCGTACCATATTATAGCGGAAGATAACGATTCGAGGGAGACTTGAGTGTAAAAGTGATTACGGAAAGGCCCCCCCCCCCCCCCCCCGGTTCCTTCCCCTATACTCCGCCAATCTTGTTCCCAAGATAGATTGCCCAAGATGTAAGATGGAGGATAACATCGGGGGGATGGGATCCGTCAGCGGAGTCTAGGGTAAAAGCGTATTAACGGAGGAGAGTGTGTGGCAATACTGGAAACATACGAAAATTCATTTTTTTTTTTTTTTGTTTTTTTGTTTTTTTAGTTTTTTCATTTCAATACCGTAGAGTAAATGATAATCAGGAATTTAGGTCAAAAAACTATTTTGGGGGGAAACTTTCATTCACGGTTTATCTGTGGTTATCTGCGGTAACCATACTCATACAGAAGTGCTATGGTGTAAGCAAAATGGTGGACTCCCACTGTACACGCTTAGCCTTAGTGGCATAAAGTGACGTTAATTAAACAAACAGATCGCACAGGCTGTGACACAGGAATTCCAAAATATCAAATCATTGTTTTAATAATTTTTCTGATTGTTATTATTATTTTTTTTGACGTCACTTTATGCCACTAAGGCTAATCGGACGATGCTGTCCAGGTATATTAGGATAGGGATCTTTAACGAGTTCCTGACATCGTATAGGCTCGGGACCTCCATTTTACGTCCTATCCGAGGCATGGCCTTGTCAAGGATTTTTTAATTCTTTTAAAAAAACCTAGGGCCACCGCGGGACTTGAATTTGTGGCATTTAGCATTGTAGGTTACTATACTAAACACTATATCACAGATGACCCTTTAAAATGTTTCTTATTGAAATAATTGATTAAAAAAAGTATATTTTCATTAAAAAACAGACTAAACATAGCAGAGAATTGTTGTTGTTTGTTTTAACGTCACTTTCTGCCACGACGTTACACGGACGATGCTACAGTGAGAGTCCTAAATTTTGCCTGTACAGGTATAATTAGGATAGGGATCTTTAACTGTTACCTTACATCGTACAGGCCCGGGACCTCCATTTTACGTCCTATCCGAGGAACGGCAAATAGCCAAGGACTTTTCACTTCTATTGAAAAATCCTAGGGCCACCAGTTGGGTTACGAACCCGCGGCTTTGTTTATTGTTGATGGATTGCTAACCACTAAACCACATGTGATCCCAAAATTAATTATTATAATATAATTATTATTCCCATTCAGCACTATCTTGATTACCTTCTGCTGAATTCTGTATAATTCGTCCCTAAATTCATATTCCACTACGGTGATGATGAATTCACTATTGTCGAGACCTCGACAAGGTTCCCCTGCATCGACCTCGAAGTTGTTGCACCTGATTGCAATAAATAGGAAGTGCACCTTGGAGGGAAGAATCGATATAACTGTTAGGATATGTCAAGGAGCAGCGCGGAGTCACCTCGGCCCTAAGTTGTAACCTCGTTGTCCCCTTATAAGGCGGCTAGGCAATGTCTATATCTGTCAATGTCCGATGGAAAGGTGTGCTGGACTAATTATTTCATTAGATAACTTACCGTTCTTCAATAACTGATCAATTATCATTTTTAAAGGATTCATAGATGTATGTGTGATTGTGAACAAAGCAAGGGTTTTGTAGGTTTGGTCCAACAAGCAGCCTAACCACGATCAAAACTCCCATGCGCATTACACCTTTACAGGAAGCCCTGTGTTCCATCAAGAGCCAGATCACATTTAGAATGGAAAAGCAAACAAGGACAGATAAAAAAAAAATTTATAGATTGGTGAAAGTGATCTACCCAATATCATTGGGCTATCGGCGGTGGCCCTAGGATTTTTTAGTGGGAGTGAAAAATCCTTAGCCATGACGTCCCTCGGATAGGACGTAAAATGGAGGACCCGAGCCTCTACGATGTCAGGTACTCGTTAAACATCCCTATCCTAATTATACCTGGATAGGCAAAACTTAAGACTCCCACTGTAGCATCGTCCGATTAGCCTTCGTGGCATAAAGTTACATTAAACAAACAAACAAACAAAACAATTTATATGGTAAAATTTAATAAAATATAGTAGGTATATGGTAAAACGCCAACTTTCCTCATTATTTATCCATCTTCAGGGCAATCTTCTTTTGTTGTGTATTTTCTTTTCCTAATACAAAATGTACATATATAAGTCAGTCACCTAAATTAAATGAAATATTTGAACAAGGGAATATTAACATAAATTTGTACATACATATTTTGGTGACATGGTCACATCATATTTTCTGTATTTCTTACATTTTTCTATTACAATGTAATAGGTCACATTATTTTTCTATAAAAAGAATATTTTTTTATTTATTTTATGACATTAAAATTGCTGCCACATACACAAATCTAATAAGTCCTTGCCCCATCTATCTACTGCTTACTGAACTTCGTCCTTTTATACCAATATGTTTAACAAACAAAATGTTATTGCAGTTTGTTTTTTGTTTTCATATCTTATTCACTTTTTTATATTTAAATTTTTTTTTAATATCTGCGTAATGGCTATTTATTTTTATAGAATCTGTTTTGTAATTAATTGCGTTTTCATTGTATTCATCGTTTCTATAATTTTCCTGTTTTTTTTTTTTTGTTTTTTTGTCGTTGACGCCCTTGAAATTAAATTTATGTTTAAAATGCTATGTTATGCTAGGGCCGTGTTATTTATGTTTTTTATATCGTAACAATTTGCTATGTGCTGTTTAACTCTTGTATTTAATATTTTTGATGTTTCGCCAATATTTGAAAATTGCAACCGAAAATAGTAATTGTCAAAGCCCTAGTGATATTATAATGTTTTTTTTTCTCTAATGTCATTTTATAAGGGAACGACACTCACCACTGTTACCCTCACTCATCTCAAATATCACCATCGCCTGGAGATTTCTATCATTTAGATCCACCTCTATGATGTTATATGAGGATGTCTATAGAAGGCGGACTTTTCGACACCATTCTGATACAAGGTACCTTATAAATATTTCTTTCCATCTGAATATACTCAAGGATGGAAGAACCTCATCTTTTTTTTCTTTTTTCTCTAATGAACAATTATTTTATTTATTTGCTTTGTGTAACTAGCGTTAAATTTTTTTGATCAAGAAGTTTATCCTTATTCTTTAACTAGCAGTATATCCCGGTTTCACCCGGGGAATTTCATTTTTCTAATAAACGTGAAAAGTTCTATAAACAAAAAATACGAGAAAAATAGCACTAATAGATTATTATTCCAAAGCTATGGGATATACTATATTTTTAGTTTTACCCTCTGGGGCATATAAATAATTAGCTCTTTAGATGAACCTACTCTAGAGCATGCAACGTAAAGCTGACCATGAGAAAAACATGGGGATTCCAAATTGATTGCCCTTGAGCATTATTTATCGTCATCTCTAATGCGACCCGAACTGGGCTGGATATTATACTCCTTTGAAATCAAAGGGCATATCACTTGGGACAACAGAGGTTCCAGGCATGAAAAGCTGTAAGGGCAGAAGAGGATGAGCAAGGAGGTGATAGATTTCAATTACCCATATAAACTGTCCGGGTAGTTTCCATAAATCAATCAGGTACCAAATATCAAAGAACAAAGAAGAAATCCAGTCGCAAAAAACAATGTGGAAAGCATGGGTGAAGAAAAGTACGTTAGGACAGAAGAGTCTATAAACAAAAATACAACGAAAATAGCACTAATAGATTATTATTCTAAAGATTTCGGATATACTATATTTTTAGTTTTACCCTCTGGGGCATGTATAATTAGGTCATCTTTAGGTGAACCTACTCTAGAGCATGCAACGTAAAGCTGACCATGAGAAAAAGATGGGGATTCCAAATTGATCCAAATTGATAAAAGCTACCCTCAGTGATTGCTCTTGAGCTTTATATATAGTCATCGCAGATGCGACCCGAACTGGGAATTGTACTCTTTTGAAATCAAAGGGCATATCACTGGGGACAATGAGGATTCGACGTATGTTTGATGTTCATCAGGTGTTTGAGCTACCCGTATTTAACGTTGTTTTTTAGCTTTTGAGCTCAGTACTACTATTTAAGCTCGCTTCTTGGGAGGCATGGGAGAATCGGCCTTACCGGGCCTTGTTGGCCTCTTCAGAATCTATAAAATGAGACTTTTTCCGATTCATACGATTACGTAAAAAAAAAAAAAAAAAAAAAAAAAACCCGATGTAAACCGAGATCATAAGGATTTTTAAACAATAGAGAATATACCTAGAGATCGGCTGAAGTTATGCAATTTTAATATGGACGGGTGTTCGGAATATGAAAGAACCACTGAGCGAAATTTGGAGAATTTAGGATAAACGGTATGGATTTCTATAAAGAACAAACAAAAGAGTTTCATCTTTATTTATATATATTTTAATTCATAGAAATTTAATTTACCTTTTTTTCATTACTTTTTTAAACATTTATATTACAATTTTGGGGTTTGGATGTTATTTATTAGTTTTGTTTTTTTCTAAATATTTCTTCTGTTAACATTTGGAAGGGCCTACATGCATATAGGCACCCTACTTACCACATTTTTTTTTACAGTCCACTTTTTTCCGCTTCGAGGGAGAGACTTAAAATCTCACCGTGGAAGGTGGAGAAAACTAAAACGAAGAGAGAAGATTATAGTAATTTTTTTAGTAGAATATTTTTCATTTAACTTAAAAAAATAAATAAAAATTATATGTATTAATGAAAACCTCTAAATTTGGGCTTTTATTTAAGCTTTGTACTGTTCTAAACCTAAACAAAACGAAAATAAATCGCCAATCATAAGTAGCAGTTCCTTAAATGAGAAGTTCCACTTTGTCCTTGTAATAGTTCCAGGACAGCATTGATACTTTCTAACATCCACAATTGCATTTCATCGCCTTGACTTAATAATCTCTGGTTGACTTCAAACTAATACCTCAGCCAATCAACGAGTGTTTTAGTACAACCTACCATATTGAGTTTGATGTAAAATTTCAATGTCCTTTTATGCTTCATTGGCAGTCCTAAATTATGCCTCTCCAGGTTAAAGGCAAAATTTAGGACCCCCAAATACTGCAAAAAATTAAAGATCCCTATCCTAGGCAAAATCCTAGGATAGGGAGTTTTAACGAGTACCTGACACCGTACAGACTCGGGATCTCCATTTTACATTCTATCCGAGGGACGTCATAACCAAGGATTTTTTACTCCCTTTAAAAAATCCTAGAGCCACCGTGGGACACGAACCCGATACATTTAGTATTGTAGGTTGTTATATTAACCACTACACCACAGGTGACCCTTTCATTAATTTTATTCCAATTATACAGTTGTATTCCTGAAAATTTATAGATTTCGGCCTAGTCCAGACAGAATATATTTAAAACAAAATATTGCCCTAATTTTTTATTACTGTTAATGTTAATGTGAGCATCCAAATTCACGGCATAGATCATTGAAAAATAAAAACTTGCAATCTGTACTCCATCAACAAGTCTGTACAACGTCCATTTGTGCTACTAAGGCTAATCGGACGACGCACAGTGGTGCAAAAGGGCGAAAAATGGGAAAAAACCTCATCTCAAACGAACCATTTGGGTTACAGGCATCAAAGTTACAATTTTTATGTTTTATTACCTGCTGAATCGAATGAAGCCATAGCCAACTCAATCACATTATTGGAAAGGGTCAAAATTTAAGGTCAAAAGGTCAAAAATAAAAAATAAATCTAGTTTGGTAGCTATACTATAGTTTTTAAGGTGCTAAATCGAATGAAATGATAGCCAACTTAATCAAATTATTAGAAAGGTCAACATGTGAGGTCAAAAAGGCAAAATTAAAAAAAAAAAAAAATCAAGTTTGGTATCGATATATGCATATGTTTTTAAGGGATATCCAACAACATTCTATAACTTGGTAATATATAAAATCCCAAGTCTTTAATAGTTTTCCTTATAATGTCATTTTGGTATTTTGATAGCTGAGCTTGAATCATCAAAGCTAAAGCTTTATCATTATCCAAAATCGCATGTTTTTTTACTTTTTTTTGTGTCATCGAAGCAGCCGCGTTTATTAAATCTCGGTCGTAATTTGCCTGTAATTCTCGATTTTTGTACAATTTTGCCTTTCTTCCGGATTCAGAGAAGTCTTTTGTAGGTCTACCCCCTAGACTTTTATCAGTAGGAACACTTTGCACTTCCTCAAATCTGATGTCAAAACGATTCTCTAACCAATCCGCATATCTTCTGACAAAATTTTGAGAATTATGATTTACCTCTCTTAGCCTTTTGAGAAAGTGAGGCTGAAATCTTCTTTTCACTTGCTGGATAACCTGTGATGATTGTTCTTCATTTAGATAAGCAAACCGTTCCTGTAAACACACTTCCCAAGAACGATCCTTGGTAAACAGAATCTCGCACAACACTTTATGTGTAATAGAAAAATTGTCCCTTTTTTTTTTTTTTTTTTTTTGTTCATATAAGCCGTCACTAGATCGATTTATTGTTAACAAGACGAAATTCAATGGAGAACTGAGGTAATGACTGATACAAATAATTCCAAGAGATAAAAATAATCCTTTGAAGAAAACATGTGGTGTTTACTTGAAGAGCATAATATTTACCTGTGAACACATACGGCCGAGTACGGGAATGAAACTAATACCATTTTTTCTCCAATAGTAGTACTTTTATTTAAAATACGTCACAGAACCTAGTTCGACGGAGCTTTTTTTAAAAGTTCAAATGAAAACACGATAAGTTAGATCTTTCAGGCAGCAAATGTAAAAATCCTTCGCTGTCACCGTTATGCTAAATTTATCAAAATAAAACCCCTAATGGAACCAGTATATATGTATAATGATGTTCAAAAGGTTTTGCGAGTAATCGGATAAAAAGTTAGTTTAAAAAAAAATTATCTCTACAGAACAATAAAACCATGATTTTCACAGCATATAAGAAAAGTACTACTTCAATGACGTATATATGTCTGGGCTTTGAGATATTAGGAAAAATCGTTTCACAAAACTGTACTACAGGTAGTAAGGTATTGAAAAATTATTAAAATATTACTCCAGAAATATGTTCATTTTTAGGGTTTTTTCCCCTAATGCACCACTGTGCGACGCTACATTGGGAGTCCTAAATTTTGCATCCAGGTGTAATTAGGATAGGGATCTTAAACAAGTAACTCTCATCATACATACTCGGAACCTCCGTTTAACGTCCTATTCTAGGGGCGGCATAGCTTAGTTTTTTACTCAGTTGAAAAAATTCAACGGCCACCGCGGGTCACGAACCCGCGATCTTTAGTATTGTAGGCTGCTATACTAACCACTACACCACAGGTGACCCTTTAATTAATTTCATTCTATTATATAGTTGTGTTCTTGAAAATTCATAGATTTCGGGCTAGTCCAGACAGAATATATTTAAAACAAAATACAGCTATATTTTTTATTACTGTTAATGTTAATGTTTATTATTTTGCGACAGTTCGTCTCGTGGGCGGAGAGACCATCCTGGGGCAAGGCGTTTTCAGGTACCTAGTTGATTTATAGATTTCAAAAATATTCAATTTTCCAGTGTTATATTTTATGCGTGAATTTCATATTTTTTTACGAACAGCAGATAAGCATTTTTTGTTAGGAACATAAATACCTTTACACCGTTACATTCAGTTTATTTTTCATTTCCATGAATAACATAGGGAATGTATGGCTATAAGCAGAGGCTATCAATTTACCCTTTAAAAACAATATTTTCGATAGTACTATCGATAGTTAAAAAAAACTATCGTAAGTCACGATAGTTTTACTTCAATATAACAAGCTTTGTTTCTAAACCAAGAAATCCTGGTGCTAAACAAATTCAAGTACCTATTCACTCATGGAACCAAGATGAAGCAACCTCTAGACCAAATAATGCGGGGATAGCCTTCACACCATTTTGTGCCCATTGCTATCTATCTTTAGTGCCAGCTTTCTTATCGATGCGTTTATTGCAATCTGCACTTTTCTAAATGGCACACTGTTGCATTTGGTCCTTAGCATTTTATTTTTTTGTATCGTAGTTGCTGTTTTTTTTCCTACAGCACATTCCACTCAACATAAAAAAAAAAAATTAAAATTTACCAAATTCTAATCAATAAATCTGACAATTATGGAGGCGAGCGATCTATGTAAATCATATGAAGGATGATACTTGGAAGAAAAAAACAAACAAAAAAATTGAAATAATAATATATGTTAATTTAATACTTTTTTGTAAATTATATAGTTAACATGCATGAAATTAAAACACATTTTTTTCCAATAATTTTACACCCATTTTTCTTATTTCTGAAATATACTTGATGCAAAAATGTAAAAATTAACGGCGTATTTAAATAAAAAATAATATATAAGAGATAAGCATAGACTTTGCTAAAAATAATATTTTTTTTTCTAATGCAAATATGAGCTTTATATTCTATATTATTGCACCAAATCTATTTCATAAATAATAAAAAAAGAAAAAATTATTTGATAAAAATGAGTTATAATTTTATCCACGTTAACTATATAATACACCAAGAAAAGGTATATAAATTAACATATGACCCTGTTCCTAATAAACAATTTTATTTAAATTTAAAAAGTGAAGAAAGGATTTATACAAAAATTAATTTGTAATGCCCAGAGTGATGGTATTATTTTTTTTAATATTCTCTCTAATACAGCAAATCTTATGCTCATTAATAAAAAAAGAATTATTCGATTATAGTAATTCGGTCTGTAGTTATAGATTTTCGGCCAGTGAATTACAAAATTTTCCCACTGTGCGTCGATGTCGCATTCCTAACCTATACACAGTTGTATTACATCTACTTTATTTTTAATTTCTCTTACCTACTTATGATATAGTAAGGGAAAGTTTAGCGATCATGAACAATTTCGACTTCCGGTTTTCAACGGAAATACACGTTTTGGGGTTCCCTAAGTCCTAATAATCATGTCTCGCGAAATTGTCTTTGTGCAAACAGACTAGCTCAAACATTATAAACCGTACGAACCAGAAATCGGATGTTGGGTGTATAACGGAGGGGACACTTTATTTCATAACTTTTTTCTATGTTTATGTTTTTGCCGAGTTTCTCAAAAACGGCTTTTAAGATTTTAATCAAAATCCTCATGTAAAACTAAGCTTTATCATTATTAAAATGGGGGCTCAAATGGAGAAGGGGACTTTTTGTTTGCCAATAAACTACCTTTGTTTTTGTTTGTATGGCGAAATTAACTGTCTCTTGTTACGCCTAATAATAAGATATCGTTAAATAAGAAATATGAAAAAACAAGTAAACATGTACGGGAGAAAAATAGAAAGAAATTCTGTCAACTGATAAAACACGCTGAGCCCACGCATGCGCAGTGCGCCTTTATTGACTGATCATTGTTTATAACTAATGAAGTTCTGTTCATTTTATGGAAATTATTTGTTTCCTGGTAACCAAATGAAGTTTTCAACAACTAGATAGAGAATTATAAATCAGACGCGATGGAGTATTATGCTTGCATTGCCGAATTATCACAAGTAAAAACTTTTATTTAATAATGAATACATTTAGTGTACTTTATAGAGCACATAAAAACAAAAATAAGTAAATGAAAGTGGAAAAATGTGTGACTGACTGTCTGTGGAATGGCATTTAACAAAATATGTCAATTTCTAATCTAAGAAAATTGGCTAAGTGAATGTTGCGTGTTGCGCGCATCGCACCGGATTTTTATTTCTATTGTGATAGCCGAAGATGCCCGAGACTGTTCGCGTAAACAAGTACCCAAAAGTAAACACAAGGCAAACTTCAAACATAAGACTATTGGCTGTCAGTTAAAACAGAGTAGGTATATGTAAATCCAAGAAAATTATCCCGAAAACACCGCCATTTATTCAATTACCAAACAACTATATACAAATTGAGCCTAACGTTATTAACTAAATTATAGCCCTTATATTATCTTTCGTAGCACAGGACCAATTTAGGAAGGTCCCACGCTGCTGAGAGTCTCAAACTAATTTCAATAAACCTTTGTCAAGTGGACGCTAGATTATAATAGTTGTGGGTGTCTTCAAACCGACATCTTTACAAATTCTTATCTTAACAAAATATTAAAAATAGACAACAAAGCTTCTTCATGGGATCAATAACAACTGTATTAATAATCACGTATTATTAACACTTAAAAATGTTTACATACTTTAAATAGTTATGAAGATTGATAAACAGATATTTCAGTCAGAATGTTTTCTTCATTTAGTCAGCCTGAGTTTCGATCCAAACATGTAATGACTAAAATTAAAACAAATATATGAGCAGTATATAAATTAACTATAATTAGAAATAACTAAATATACAAAAAACCAGCATGGGAAAAGTACGGAAATCCGATCACACTGCTTTCACTTACCACACTTCGTTTTTACTTTTACTTACCTATATAGAAAATATATAGTAAGGGAAAGTATTGCCATCGTGAAAATTTTTGACTTCAGGTTTTCAACGGAAATTCACGTTTTGGGGTCCCCTGAGACCTAATACCCAAGCCCCGCAAAATGGTCTGTGTTTGTGAGTGTGTGTCTATGTGTGTGTTTGTTGAGTCCACGCATGCGCAGCACGCCTTAAATGGCAGACCATTGTTTATAATTAAAGATGTTCTGTTCATTTAATGACAATTATTTGTTTCATGGTAACTAAATGATTTTCAACAACTACATAGAGAATTATAAAATCAGACGCGATGTAGTATTTTGCTTGCTTTGCCGAATCATCACAAATAAAAATAGTGACACAAATTTTTAATAATAACATTTTTTAGAAATGTGTCTTTGAGAAATGGCATTAAAAAAAAAAAAAAAAAAAAAAAAAAAAAAAAAAAAAAAAAAAAAAAAAAAAAAAAAAAAAAAAAAAACACGCCAATTTATAATCAAAGCAAGTTGGTAAGTAAAAGTTGTGTGTTCAAATTAAAATCTTTCTTCTTATGAACTTTAATTTTGAAAATTATGACTTATTATGATAGTGTCATTATTCTTGCCGACTGCCGCGGGAATATTTCGAAAAACAAATCTTTTTGATACACATGTTCTGAACCCCTTTTTAACTCATTCCTATTGGTGATGATTCCTTTTTTGAGCTCATAACATGATAAAAAAAAAAAAAGAAGAGATTTTAAAGAGAATATCAACACATGAATTAAGTAAGGAAAGTTAAAATAAGGTAGTATTTTGAATTTTTCCAAATATTCTAATACCTATGAAACTTATGTACATACTTAAAGTACATAACATTAATATAAATAGTTTTCTTTGAATAAAGCCAATTAAAAGTAATATTGAAGAGGAATAAATTTTGGATGATACTTTTACACAGTCAACTATAAAATAAATTCGGGTTATTATTTCATGGAATTTATTTGGATTTTTATTTTTAAATAATAATTTAGAGACTTTACCATTTTTAATATTTCTGCTTCATAATATGTAACTTAAAAGAGTTTTAGTCCAGTATTATTAATATAACGCCAGGACCCGCAATGCACTGCGGTTTTTAAAAAACAACGATAACATAAAATTGGGCCCCCGTGTGAAAGAAATACGAAAATGTTACCATTTTCAATATTATAGCGCCCCCCCCCCCTCCTCACTCGAACTTTAAAATAAATATTAATGTTAATGGATACCTGGTCATGATCTATTGTGTTGTCCGAAAAGTTCGTAGAGATTTAAAAAAAAAAAATACCTTTTATTTTTTCTACTAAAAATGAATTACAAAGCTAATGTTTATTTTATGCCCTTAATCCTCCTGGAATTAACTATGTTTACACACTGAATTCGTCTTTATTAAGGCTCAGTAGTGTAGTTTATTGCAAACCAACATGAGTGACGATTCAGTTCATTTTTGCATATTATGCTGTTCTTTTTTAAAAAAGGGAAAAACGCAGCCTAAACTGCAAGAAAGATTCGTGCCGTTTATGGCAGCGGATCAATTGCTGATAGCACGGTTCAGAAGTGGTTTTCGCGGTTTAGATCAGGTGATTTCAAATCGGAAGACCAACCTAGGGCTGGCCGGAGTTCAACTCTTTACATCGAGGATATCATGACGGTCATCGCAAACAATCAACGAATTACTGACTGTGAGATACCTGCGGAGTTAAGAGCCTGCAAATCGACCGGCCAGAGTTGGCAAATCGGAAAGGAGTCCTATTCCACCAAGAAAACGCTAGGCCCCATGGGTCTTTTAGGACTCGGCAAAAGTTATTAAGCTTCAGATGGGAGGTTTTTCCTCATCCGCCATACTCTCCTGACATTGCTTCTTCGGATTTACATCTTTTACTGCCCTCGAAAAGGGAAATCCTACTCTTCAGAAGATGACGTCAAAACGGACCTTTTATTGTTCCTCAGGAGTAAGGACAGTGATTTTTAGAAAAAAGGGATAATGGACCTTCTAAGCCGTTGTGAAAGAGTAATCGCTAACGATAGTAACTATTTTGTAGATTAAATAAAGACATTTTAAGCTGTTCATCAATTTTAATTTTTGTCCAAATTTCTCTACGAACTTTCCGGAACCCAATAATATGCTTAGGTAAGTGGGTAGACCGGGCGAACATGAAGAAGTGGTTGAATTTGACCTGGAAAGGGTTGAAATTGAAATGGAAAAGGTCGAATTTGACTTGGAAATGCTATATTATCTGTTCTAAAAATAAATTAATTGATAAGTGAGCTATTTGATTGAGCTGATATAGTGTTATTTCCTTTTTTAATGTGTAATAGTAATTACAATGTTGTCATTTAAAACGTTTTTATTTTGTTTAATTTGTCCATATAACGTGAGCCTAATTTTTTTGTGTAGTTAACTTTAATTGTTTCATTATAAAAAAAAAAAATCTTCATACTAAATTATAAGATAAATAAAAAAAATTAAATTATTTTAAATTGAAACTGAATAAATCAAAATTCACAAATAACAGTAGCCACAAAAAGCAAAGCCTGAAGTGCGGCCGTGAAGGACTCACTGCGGAGTGTACTGCATCGGTGGTGACCCCTCCCAGTGATGGCCACTTTCACTTGGTCCTTTGTGTTCCAGCCAAAGGATTCGTCCTTTTTCCTTTCTTCCTTTATCCTTTATCCTTCTCCCACCTCCCCCTCCTATCCTTAGTATCCTTAGCACCTTTCCTCTCTCTAACCACCTACTGCCGTACAAATCGATCCTCATGAATGCATTTAGGATTATTATTAGTACAGTTACAATACATTATGGATTTTAACTATTAAGGAATTTCAGTCAAAAGAATTATTCTTTTGTCAGTGAGTGTCTTTAAAAAATTTTATGACTCACCTAGCCCTGATGAAGACAAACCTGCTTAGATCGAAAAGTAGGATATAAAAATAATCACTAAAATTATTTAACTGAATTTCCTGACTATTCATCATGCTTCAACGACTTTTTAGATAAGAGTGGACCATTTTCAACTTTCAGTTATAGTTGAAGTACCATTTTTTTCGTTAACAAGGGCGCGTTTCACTCAATGTTTATTGTCCATTCATTCAGTTTGTAATGGTTATGTATTTTTTCAGCTGTTATTTTGAAAGTACTAACAAATTTAGCAAAAATAATTAGTATGCTTTCCAAATAAAATAATGATTTTACATCTCTGCAATCAATTAGAAAACCAACTGGATTTCTTAACAAATTAATTTTTACATACGAAGGCTAATTGATCCACACATTAAATTTAATCAATATTAATATATAAGTAAATTTAATGCAATAAGAGTAAACATTTCTTAGTAGTGCAGTGAGCGAATAAAAACAGACATGAAAAAAAGAGATAACAACTGAATATAAATCGAAAATAAAATGTTTGAAGTGTTCTTATTGTAGTTGAAAAAGAAATTTGTTTTGATTATATATTCCAGTTGACAGATTGACTAACTCTAATTTCAGCATTTATTCAATTTAATCACCCCTCATAGTTCAGGATAAAAAGAAATATGGTAAAAAAAACTGTGCCTTCATCAAATTTTACTGATGTACCAATCACTAAATCGAATGGAAAATTATCATGGCATTGCAGTCTGTAGATTGACTGCTGCTATTATCACAGTCTATAATTGCAGCATTGGGGTGGGAGAGGGTTGAGCACCCCAGTAGTCGGTGCCTAAGATGTACACGAAATATTTTTTTTTTAATTGAAATATCAGATTTTTCCACTATAATCTAATAACTTATTATCTGTTGACTGCATGGAATGGGCTAATAGGATTCAGAATCACAGAAACCATATCAAAAACGATTATTAAATAACTCGACAAATTAACAGCAAAATTTATTTTTCATTTAACATTCTCAACCCCCCCCCCCCAAGTTTCCTTATTTGGGCGTACTCGGCAGATCTCGAATCTCGCTATTAATAAGATAAAACCGAAGTTTCAAGAAGGTGCTAATTTTGTTCTACATTTCCTTTAATTTTAAAGTTTTTCTGTTATTGAAACTACCATATAACTACCGGAGCTAAGCCGGGAACCCTAGCTAGTGTAGAATATAATCAGTTTCAAAAAGATTATGAGTTGAGTGGAATGAAAAACATTCTCAAGAATTTTAGAACCTTCTCAAATCTAAAGAATTTTAAATTGTGTACTATTCAAAAACATTTATTTTCAATGGTTATGCCCAATAAAGTATAATATATGAATGTATTTATTTATAAAAAAAAATATATAAAATTTAAAATCTGATTTTTTTAGCAATTACTAAACCAGCTAACTTTTCTGAGCTGCTTCGATAGCGTTCCATTATGGAAATAATAATCAACTTTATCTCTAAGCCACTATATTCGTATGGTCACATGTGGTGTAGTGGTTAGCATAATAACCTACAATCCTAGAGGTCCCGAGTACGCCTCTCGCGTAGGCCCTACGATTTTTGAAAGGGAGTAAATATTATTTGACTGTTCCGTCCCTCGGGTAGGACGTAAAAGGTGTTACCGAGCCTGTACAAAGGATATGTCAATTACTAAGATAATTAAATAACTTATTTCTTTAAAAATTAGATAAACTGTTTTTTGCCAAAATAAAATATTAAATCGCAGAAATAGAAACATTGACTGGAGAAGAGGATGAGAAAATAAACAAGACTAAAAGAGAAAAGAATGGGAACTGGGGCAGGATGTAAATATTTAAAGAAAGGTTGTGGGGTCTAGTGGAAGGGGTGCAGATCTTTAATTATACATTTAGCCGCTTACAATTTATTCCGCTCGCTCCTAGGTAGCGCCACTGTTCCTTGTAATATTACCTTACCCAGTTTGTTTGCTTTAGTTGGTCTTTTTTATTTTTTTTACTTTCACTCACCTTTATATGAGAACTATATTAAAGGAAAAGCAATGCGAACGTGAAAAATTTCGACTTCCAGTTTTCAACGGAAATACACGTTTTGGGTTCCCCCGAGTCCGAATAACCAGGTCCTACGATACGAGTCTGTATGTGAGAACAGAATCGCTACAAAACTGTAAAGCGTACGAACCTGAATATGGGTATTTGATGTATGTATACTCCCGCGATGTGACAGCGCAAATTTCATTAAAATTGATCGAACGGAGGGGGCACTTAATTTCATAAATTTCGTCTCATTTTTACATTTTATTTCGATTTCCTCAAGAACGGCTCTAACGATTTTGATTAACTCATCATGTTTAATGAAAATCTAGTATCCTATTTATGAGATTCATTCTTATTTATAATTTTTTTTGTTTCATTTTAATTTGCTCCACATTTTTTTTTTTTTTTTTTTTTTTTTTTTTTTTTTTTTTTTTTATATAGTACTCTAAGGTACTGAAGCCTATTATATGCGTCTGTATAATTTGTTCCTAAGGTACTAGTTCCCGGGACAATTAAATAAAGAGTTTATATTATTATTATTATTATCCTTGAATATCAGGCAGGTTTTATCATTATAGAAATGATCTGATGAGGCTTAAATAGCGAAGGTAATTTATGACTTTTCCAATAAAGTACCTTTGATTTCATTCATATGAAGAAATTACTGTCTCTCATTACACCTAAAAATAAAAAATGGCTAAGACAATTATTAACATTTTTATTTTTATCCTTTATAGAGATATAAATGAGAAAAATAAATATGTGTTTTAGCAGTTTCGAAAACTGCTAAAACACACTTCAATTTAAAATATAGATAATAATTATATTACTAAGATATGTCGATCGATTGTCAGGATTTTCGGTTAAAACTTTGTTCTTTTGGATAGCCAACGTTTCTATCCCAACACGTGGATCTTCATCAGGGCTAAAAGAAAACAAATATATAAGTATCTATACTAAAAGATAACAATTAAATTAATACTTATTTTTATTATACTTTTAAATATGAATAGTTAATTTTATTAAACTTTTAATTTTATTTTCATTTAAGTAGTTGTCAGGTAGTCTTTCATTTCAAAAACGTTGGATTTCCCCGTAATAAACCTTTGATGTCGGCATACTAACCCCTACCATTACCTCTCGCCTTACTTAACCCTCAGTCTTTTTATTACTCTAGACTCAGAAGGTATATATCAGATTTAATTTTATCTTGCTAACCAGCTACTTATATAAATATTCATGTATAATGCTTACAACTTTTATATAATAATTATATGTATAATTATGTAAATATATTTAATTATAATAATTAAATGAATACTGAATAATTATTATCAGTTTTATTAAGTATTCATTTAATTGTCATCTTCTAGCATAGATGCAACTCATATATTTGGCTTCTTTTAGCCCTGATGAAGATCAACATCTGGGATCGAAACGTTGGCTTTTCAAAATAAAAAAAAATTCAACTGAAAAATCTGAAAATAATCAGCCAATCATAAAGTATATAGTCGACTATCTCTCGCCTCTAATAACATAATGGACAAGGAACACATAATCACCGATTCCAAACCCTTTTTTTTTTTTTTTTTTTTTAATAGATTTTATCAGAAAGAGGTCTCAATTTTTGGTATTATGTTCCTAAAGTTAGAATCACAGAAGTAATGGCTAAAAAAATATTGTCATCCTATGATTGAGTCAAAGGCACACATGGTAAAATACGTAGAAACAAAAGCTGCTGTGGAAATCCACCCTCTCCTTTCCACAGAGGTTCTGCAAATGCTATAAAATGAAATAAAGAGAGATGCGTGGGTTCGCTACCTACGATCTCTCTCTCTCCCTCCCTCCCTCACTCTTACACTCTTTCTCTCTTCTCACATTCTCTCTCTCTCTCACACACTCCCCCCTCCGGTGTTTACCTTTAATTCAGATTTGTCTTTCTTTCCTATTACGCGCGCAGCGCCCTCTGTCCCCTGATTACTGCATACCCTTTTATTTTTTTTACCTTTGTTGATCAAGTTTAATTTATCTTATAAATCGCTTTTATTCACTTAGTTTAACACCGAAATCAGAATCTTTTTTTTTCTTTCTTCAAGGTGAATTTATAAATATTTCCAACCGTATTAAAACAAAATACATTCAGCAAATATTAATGGCAGGCCTAGGCTCGTTGAGAAACTACCCATTGAATACAGTTTAAAAGTTCAGTGATACCCGAATCATTCGGATTAATTTAGGCTGACGTTGATTCGGAAATTCGACTGAAATAAATAATATGTGCATATATATACGATTATATATGTATATATTAGGTCGGATATAATGTGATAATAGGATTTTTGAGGTTCAGTCAAAAGGTTTTGAAACTATCTAGTTTTTATAATCATGCCCTTCAATGAACAAACAGGTTGGAATACAATTAATTATATGAGAGACATATGTAAAATTACATTAAAGTTAACAGTATATAAATATATAAAACAGATAGGTATGACTGTATATAATTCAAATGATAAAAGTGTATGAATTATATACATTCATACAACCTATGTATTGTAACACCTCTGTGGGTAAAACAATTTTTATTCAAAGAAAAAATTACAATTTTAAATGCCAACAAATTAGGAGAAAACAAATATTGAAGCAAACAATTAAGGTGGTTACAAAAATTATCATATTCACATCACAGAAATAATTATTTGACTTGAGCTACAGAACAAGACTAGCTCTCCAGTCCAATGCTCCTTGTATATAAAGGGAACAATCGAGAACCTTCTAGGCCAGCATAGATGGTACTCGAACATCGTAGTCACAAACAAGTTCAATGACAGTTTGTTCCAACTAGAGTTAGACCTTGTTAAAAGTTAGACCTTTCCAACAACAAGTCTTGAACTATTTCAAACCGTATTTGTTTGTGCTTTGTTTTACGTTAAAATGTTAAAAGATAATAACCTTATCACATTTTTTTTTAAAAATCACTATGATACAATCTCATATATTAGATGATGCTTAACCTTTGCTTAAATTGACTGAACCTCTTGGACTTTGTCCTCTACAGTTACATATTAGCCTGCTACCAATTTAATCTATTATTTCTTTATTGTTTGCAATAGTTATAGTGTTAATCCTTTTTTAATGTGTAATGTTTAACGCTCCATATATATTAAGGGAACAATCGAGAACGTTCTAGGCCAGCAAAGAAGGTATTCAAACATCGTAGTCATAAACAAGTGCAATGACAGTTTGTTCCAACTCTGGATTCGTCCCAAGACTTCTAAGCCATTTGTTTTTTTAACGTCCCTTTATGCTACTAAGGCTAATCGGGCGATGCTACATTGGGAGTCCTAAATTTTGCCTATCGAGGTTAAAGGCAAAATTTAGGACCACCAAATTCTTCCCAAAATTAATGATCCCTATCAAGGGCAAAATCCTAAGATAGGGATATTTAAAGACCACCTGACATCGTACAGGCTCGGGATCTACAATTTACATTACTACATAACCAAGGATTTTTTACTACCTTTAAAAAATCCTAGGGTCACCTCAGGACGCGAACCCACGATCTTTAGTATTTTAGGTTGCAATGCCAACCACTTGACCACAAGTGACCTTGACCCTATGGTTTTATTGTTTTTTGTTTAACGTTACAGTATTGTATATATTTATATTACTTTTTAAAGATCTTCCAACATTTTTAGGTTGCAAACAGGACAGATTACCTCAGGGTTCAATGTATATTTAATATTACCTATTGTAATCGAAATTGTATACTTGTTATTATTCAACCTCAATTGAGCCATGTTCCTAATAAAAGCTATGGAGGTATTAAAAGTCAAATAATTTTAAGGGTGTTCTGATTTAATGAACAATTGTTTGTAAAACATATTATATCTTGATGAATTCAGTAATAATAAGTCGTTATTTCGGGTAAAAGATTTATAATTTACTAGTATTTCATTGAATTTGCGTTTAATGAAAACAGCATCACTAAATAAAAGTGGATCGAACTGGCCAAAGCTTTCGAAGAAATTCCTAATTTGTGTCACCCAGTTATATTTTATTGATAATTTGTTATTATTATCCATATTTAATAATTTTAAAAAACATTGTTTGGGGTATCTTGTATATTCCATATTCATAAGTTTAATTAGCCAACTGAGTAATTGTTTAAGAACGTAATAGCCAATCGGGGTAGATGCGGCTTCTAGCCTTACCATGAAATTCGGGACTGTTTTTTGGATTTGGAGCAGCCGTTTATAAAAACTCGCTTGTACGGTTTCTAGTTCGTCAATATGCCTTGTTGACCATACTGGGGCAGCGTACAGTAAGCAACTCAAAACGAAAAAAAAAAAGTTGGAAGATCTTTATCACTTTGTTGTGATATGCCCAATTTATTTACCAGTCAGAACACACTACCTATCAACACTAATTGGCATGGATATTGTATCATTCTACCAAACCTTAAGTTTTCCGTCTTTGGCTCAATTAAAGTCTTTCTACTATTACATGCAGTCAGCTTTTAAAATAAGATCATTTATTATTTCAGATTAGTGTTTAATTTTTTATATTATTATTATTATTTTTTATATTATTATTATTATTATTTTTTTTTAGTATTTAGCTTAAGGTAACATATTATCTATATTGTTAATATAAGCGAGGAAACTTTAATTATTTTGAATAAATAAGTAAACTTCAATTTGTTATTAGATTAGAATTCTAGTATTATTTTGTTATATATGTGCTGTATGGCTAACTCTATTTGTACGGGGAATATCCCAAAAACAAATAAAGAAATTATTATTATTATTATTATATTACTTTTTAACTGTAGTGGCAATGTAGGTACTGTTAACCTTACTTATGTAACTCCTTTAATTGTATTCCAACCTGTTTGTTCCTTGAAGGGCTTATGATTATGAGAACAATAGAGTCTCGAGTATCCGGGTATAAATAGGATAGGGATCTTTAACGAGTACCTGACATCGTACAGGCTAAAGACTTCCATTTTACGTCCTATCCGAGGGACGGCATGGCTAAGGATTTTCTACTTCCATTAAATAATCCTAGGGCCACCTCAGGACGCGAACCCGCCACCATTAGTATTGTAGGTTGCCATACTAACCACTACTCCTCAAGTGACCACTACAACATGGTTTTATCGTATTTTGTTTAACCTTACAGTATTTTATATATTTATATTACTTTTTAACTGTAGTGGCAATGTAGGTACTGTTAACTTTACTTATGTAACTCATTTAATTGTATTCCAACCTGTTTGTTTATTGAAGGGCTTATGATTATGAGAACAATATAGTCTCGAAACGTGGCCATAATATAGTTGTTTTCGTAAGTTAAGTATATCTGTTGCCTAGGAGGTGTGACAGTTGTTTATATGGTCCTAGGTAGCGTACATAGTTTTTAGATGGCACGGAAGTATTATTAAAATCATAAGTAAAATAGAAAATACCAACTATTAAATAAATAAAAAAATTGTGTTTTATGTTACATACCGCCACTTAAATCCTGGAACATCAATGCAAATTTCCTACTTAAGAAGCTCTACAATTGTTGATTTCCAAAACACCTATTTGTATCATCCAGACATGGTTACTAATCCGTGAATAATTTGTGTTTGGAAAATAAAATTTTAAGTGAAAAATGTGTTGAAATAAATTTGACAAAAATGTGGATTTGTGTCAGAATTAAGCGAGGATGTAGTAGGTACTCTTGTAAAAAAAAAAAAAAATTTTATAGAATTAATTTTATAAATATAAATAGTTGTTTATTATTGACTGATTTGCAAGAACCCTATTGTACATAACTGGTTTGGTGGTCAATTTAGTCAGTTCAAATAGGTCGATTATTGTCATCATTGAAGTAGTCGGTAGCGACGAGCAGTTTCTTGCCAAAAAACGTTTGAATATTTATTTGAAAAATCATATTTTTAACCGTTAACACTTTTCATATTATTACTTTGAATCACTTAACAGTTGGTTTCTTCTTTTTTTTTTTACTTTCTCAATATCTATTAGGTTGCCGACAAGAAGACAAGAGCTTGTAAAACAACAATAAAGCAAAGAGTCAATAACAAAAGTGGGTGACGAATGACCGGAATTTAAATACAATGAGACGATGGCAGGAGTCCTTAATCGCTCAACGGGGAAAATGTAAATAATCTTTTCGACGAGATTTTATCGATGGGAGAATCGACTCTATAATGGTCGATTATATTGCTTAGCCCCACGGCTGACTATATCCAGACCTTTTGGCTTTCATGTAAATCGGAAACCTGTAGCCCACGCGATAATTTCGGGTCCTAAGACTTGTTGATCGCCTCCACGAACAAGGCAATGGGGCTAGTATTGCATGATTATTCTCGGGCTATCTACATATTTAATATGGTCTGAGAAAATAGAGGACGATGAATTATGTGTGCGTCATGAGATTTCTTTTACGGATTCGTCTGAGAGTTGCGAATGTCAATATGCCATATGGTGAGAGGCTCCATAAATATTTCTGGTTGAATAAATATTTCTAAAGGAACAGTGTCGGTGAAGTAGGCATATCGTTTTTAAAAAAATCGCAAACGATTAAAACTTCTTACCAAATAAAATCGAAATGACCAAGTCCCGCGAAATGGTCTGTGTGTGTGTGTGTCTGTGTGTGTGTGCGTGTGTGTGTGTGTGTATGTGAACAGACTAGCTCAAAAACTATAAACCGTGCGATCCTGAAATTAGGTATTTAGTGTAGGTATATGCCCGCGATGTGACAGCATAAATTTCATGAAAATTACTTAAAGGGAGGGGGTACTTTACTTAATAACTTTTTAGCTTTTTTTCGATTTTCTCAAAAACGGCTCTAACGATTTTGATTAAACTGAGTATTTCATCTATTTATATGCCCGAGATATGACTGTAAAAATTTCATCAAAATTGATTAACCGGAGGGGGAACTTTAGTTAATAAATTTTGTAACATTTTCACGTGTTTTTTTTATTTGCTCTAAATCGGCTTTAACGATTTTGATCAAACTGGGTATTTGATGTATTTATATGCCCGAGATATGACCGTAAAAATTTCATCAAAATTGATTAACCGGAGGGGGGACTAGTAAATTTTGTAACATTTTCACATGTTTTTTTGATTTTCTCAAAAACGGCTGTAACGATTTTGATTAAACTTAGTATTTGATCTATTTATATGCCCGAGATATGTCTGTAAAAATTTCATCAAAATTGATCAACCGCAGGGGGCACTTTACTTAGTAAATTTTGTATCATTTTTACGTGCTTTTTTTATTTACTCAAAAACGGCTTTCACGATTGTGACCAAACTGGGTATTTGATGTATGTATATGCCAAATATGTGATAGCCAACATTTCATCAAAATTGATCAACCGAAGGGGGGACTTTACTTAATAAATTTTGTATCATTTTCACGGGGTTTTTTATTTACTCAAAAACGGCTTTAACGATTAATAAAAATAAGATATGAATGTAGAAAAATGTGTGACTTTGGGAAATGATATTTAACAAAACACGTCAATTTCTTATCTAAGTAAGTTGGTAAGTGAAAGTTGTGTGTTGCGCGCACGCACCAGATTTTTTTCTATCAGCTCTACTTTTTTATCTTTAGCACACCTTAACAGTAGTTTTATTTTAATTTAAATATCTATGATATAGATAACACAATCCGAAATAGATGTGTGAATGAATTATTTTAGCTCACTCTTCTCCTTATTTTAGAATATTAAACTATTAGCTAGCTGTATATAATTGTTTGTAAGATTTAAAAAATAATAACATCTAGAGGTGAGAAATAGTCAGATAGTCAACTGTCTTTACGATAGGTTAAATGATAATCAGGATTTTCAGTTTGAAATTCTTTTTTATTTTCGAAAGCCGTTTCGATCCAACTTGTGTATCTTCATCAGGGCTTCTGAGTCCGGGTAGATACAAAGACTTACTCACACAACTCTACTAAAACACTCGTGACAACGCATTTTAGTATGATTTTACCACCCGGCAAATCATTTTAATTACTTGTTTATATGGTATACTTTTGAAATGCTCAACTGGTTCATGGGATACCCAAATGACGACAGATCACTGCTAGAACATAAAACGAGACTGTTTGAAGAAAAATTCAAAAAAGCCAAGCAAAAGAAGCTTCCGAAGTGTGAAATAGAGTCTTTTTGAAATGTAATCGGTTTAATTACAAGGTTATTATGTAAATATTATGGGCCAGACTCAATGGCTACATGTGTAACATTAAAGCCAATAAACCTTAAATTAAAAAAAAAAATATGTAAATACTGTGGGTATTTATATGGTTTTAATTGATTTAAAATGTTTTATGTAAAGAATTTTAATATCTTTGTTTTTTCCACCTGCTATTAATCTGCATATGTATTCGAGTAATTATGTTCTAAGAGGTAAGTCACGCCATTTATATATTTCAGCAACTGGAGCTGATAGAGGAAAACTAATAGCAAAGTTGGTTTCAGCGCAGCAATTATACTCAAAATCAATATATATTATAAAGCAAAGTGTACAATGTGCGTGCCGAAAAGGCTCAAAAACGACTCCACTTAGAATTAAGGAAGTTATGTCTTCGTTTAGCCATGTGACCCCTTACGGAGAAGAAGATTTCCGTTTTTCTCTTAAGGGTGTAAAATTGAAGAGAAAAGGACTGGAATTTTAAGTCTCTCACACCATTTAATTAGCCTCTCTGAGATTGAGATACGAGTTTATGAATGAAAAATTTAGTTCGAGCTCCAGGCTACCAGGAAGCGCTAGGGTGCGTTTCACTCAATGTTTATTGTCCATTCATCCAGTATGTAATCATTCTATATTTTTTCAGCTTTTCTTTTTAAATTACTAAAAAATTAAGAGAAAATAATTAGTTTGCGTTTCAAAATAAAATAAGTACTTTACATCTCAGCAATCAATTAGAAAACCAACTGGATTCTTTAAAAAAATAGTTTTCTCGTAAGAAGGCTAATATATGATCAGCACATTACATTAAATCGATATATAGTATATACTTAAGTAAATTTAATGCAATATTAGTGAACATTTCTTAGTAGTACAGTGAGCGAATAGTCAGACATAGAAAAAGAGATGAATTGACTGAATATAAATCGAAAATAAAAAGTTTGAAGTGTACTTATTGTATTTATGAAAAAGAAGTTAGTTTGGTTTCTACGTATGATGAGCATTCCAGTTGACAAAACGGCTAATTCCAATAACAGCATTCAAGATTTTATCATCCCTCATAGTTCAAGATAAAAAGAAATATGATGAAAAAATTGTGCCTTCAAGATATTTTGGTTTTCAATTTGTAATAGTAGTAAGATTGGAGATATGCAGAAACCGTTAAAATATGGGGGGGGGATATCTTGAGGGAGGTTGAAATGAAAGAAAAATCTATGAATCTTCGGTAGTTTCTATACTTCTGGATCAAATAGTGCCATCATAGTAGTCAGTGCTTAAGTTTTACTCGAAATATAATTTTTTTTAACTGAGATACCAGATTTTTCAACAATAATCTAATAACTTATTATCTTCTGACTACTTGGAATGGGCTTATACGATTCAGAATCACAGAACCATAAAAAATATGCATAACTCGACAAAACCGCAGCAAAATTAATTGTTCATTTACCATTTTCAACCCCCTGTAACTTATACAGGGTTCCTTATTTGGGCGGACAGCAGATCTCAAGTCTGCAGAATATTGATACCAAGTTAAAACCGAATTTTCAAGAAGGTGCTAATTTTGTTCTATATTTCCTTTAATTTTAAAGTTTTTCTGGTATTAAAACTACCACACAACTACCGGAGCGAAGCCGGGCACCCTAGCTAGTCAGCTATAAAACTCTTGGCACCCAGACCACTGTAGGCCTGTGTCATATACTCGGTATATATTTATTTTTAATAATTAATATCTTTATTTAGGAAAATCGTTACCTAAAGTTCACCCAGTTTTATCCCTCAGAGCGGAGTTTAATAAACACCTTCAAGTAATAATACGAAGGGAATTCCCGCACTGAAATGGAGTTAGGGTCTACCTTTTGATCTTTTCCCTCCAAACGGTACAAATTTAATTTCATTTTGTTTCAGGAATTCAGTTTTATTCACGTTTTGTGATTAAATTAATCAGGGGCCACTTAATCAATTCGAAATGGGTTTTGATTAAGGAAGTATTTGTTGTGGCTTTGATCCCTACAGGGTACCAGCTAACCCATATTTAACATCTTTTTATAGGATAAAGTACTTCTAAACTCAATCAATTCATTCTATAACATAAAAATAAATTAAAATTAATTCTATAAAAAAATTCTTTTTTTTTTTTTACAAGAGTACCTACTACATCCTCGCTTAATTCTGACACAAATCCACATTTTTGTCAAATTTATTTCATCACATTTTTCACTCAAAATTTTATTTTTCAAACACAAATTATTCACGGATTATTAACCATGTCTGGATGATACAAATAGTTGTTTTGGAAATCAACAATTGTTGAGCTTCTTAAGTAGGGAATTTGCATTGATGTTCCAGGATTTAAGTGGCGGTATGTAACATAAAACACAATTTTTTTATTTATTTGATAGTTGGTATTTTCTATTTTACTTATGATTTTAATAGTACTTCCGTGCCATCTATAAACTATGTACGCTACCTAGGACCATATAAACAACTGTCACACCTCCTAGGCAACAGATATACTTAACTTACGAAAACAACTATATTATGGCCACGTTTCGAGACTATATTAATCTCATAATCATAAGCCCTTCAATGAACAAACAATTTGGAACACAATTAAATGAGTTACATAAGTAAAGTTATCAGTATATTACCACTAAAGTTAACAGTAATATAAATATATAAAATACTGTAACGTTAAACAAAAACAATAAAACTATGGGGTCACCTGTGGTCTAGTGGTAAACGTAGCAGCCTACAATACTAAACGTCGCGGGTTCGCTTCTCGAGGTGGTACTAGGATTTTTTAATGGGAGTAAAAAATCCTTGGCTATGCCGTCCCTCTGATAGGACGTAAAATGGAGGTCCCGAGCCTGTGTGATGTCAGGTACTCGTTAAAGATCCCTTTCCCAATTATACCTGGATAGGCAAAATTTAGGACTCCCACTGTACCGTCTTTTTCCCCTTTTTCTTTATAGTCCTGAACTTGCCGTTGTACATTAGAGTAATATAATATATATTAGTATCTATCCATTCTATATGGTTCATATAACAATATCCATCAGCAACAATGGCATAATTATGAGTACAATAAAGTCTCGAAACGGCTCCATAATATATTTACTTGTTTACCATTGACTGAACTGCAAGAAGCCTATTATAATATAGTTTATATACAAAAACCGTATTTTAAAGATAACATTATTGTTTGAAATAGGAAAATTATATCCATTACACTTTTGTGCCTGCTTAATAAGTGGGTAAAAAGGGGCTGATATAACTGAAATATATACTCACTCCACATTAACGAATAATGTGCTATTAAACAAAAATACATGATCATCTTGTTAACTGTGATTTCCTTTCTAAAAGACAGTCCATGACCATCTTGAGTGATGTAGCACTTACAGCTGTACATCGATGCGCAATGCGCTACACGACAACATTAAGATATGCGATGAGATTTACATATGGATGCTCTGGGTCGAACTAATGTATCAAGAAGTGTTTGTCACCGCTTAGCGTGAAATATGTGACAGGAGTCGCATATTGATGTATCTCTCTGTATATACACATCCTGGATCTCTGTCACGATTAGAACGAACGTTCCTCTAGGAATAAGATCCAGTGCTGTAAAGCTATCGATATTATTATCAATACTATCGATAGTTTTTTAACTATCGTGCCTATAAATACTTTTATTAACCATCGATAGTAGCATGGAAAACATTGTTTTTAAAGGAAAATGTGACAGCTTCTGACTAAAAGCAAGCATGTGCTGTATAATTCGTGGAAATGAAAAATAAAAAAATCTGGTGCGTGCGCGCAACACACAACTTTCACTTACCAACTTACTTAGATTAAAAATTAATGCGTTTTGTTAATTGCCACTCCTCAATTGAACAGAACGGCTTTAATTATGAACAATGGTCTGTCCTTAAAGGCGTACTCCACATGCGTGGGCTCAACGAGTTTTATGAGTTGACTAAGTATTTTTCTTTTTTTCTCTTCTTTATGTTTTCTTTATTTTTATCATATCTCATATTTAGCCATTTCTTATTTTTAGGCGTAACGAGAGATAGTTAATTTCTCCATATAAACAAAAACAAAGGTACTTTATAGGAAACAAACAAACAAAAAAGGCCCCAACCCCAAAAATGTTTTCCCAATTTCCCCAAAAAAAGCCCCTTCAGAACATTTTAATAAATGATAAAGCTTACCTGATATTGAAGAACACCTAATTTTCATTAGACATGACTAATTTGATAAAAATAGTTAAAGCCGTTTTTGAGATCATCGAAAAAAAGGTAAAAATTGGAAAAAAAATTATGAAATAAAGTGCGCGCTTCGTTTGACCAATTTTGATGGAATGTTGGCTTATAAATACATCAAATACCGAGTTTGATCAAAATCGTTAAAGCCTTTTTTGAGTAAATAAAAAAAAACACGTAAAAATGATACAAAATTTATTAAGTAAAGTCCCCCCTCCGGTTGATCAATTTTGATGAAATTTTTACAGTCATATCTCGGGCAAATAAATAGATCAAATACTCAGTTTAATCAAAATCGTTAGAGCCGTTTTTGAGAAAATCGAAAAAAACTTAAAAAGTTATTAAATAAAGTACCCCCTCCCTTTGAGCAATTTTGATGAAATTTTTGCTGTCACATCGTGGGCATATACATAATCTAAATACCCAATTTCAGGTTCGCACGGTTTATAGTTTTTGAGCTAGTCTGTTCACACACACACACACACACACACACACACACACACACAGACCATTTCGCGGGACTTGGTTAATTGGACTCAGGGGACCCTAACACGCGTATTTCCGTTGAAAACCGGAAGTCGAAATTTTTCACGATCGCAATACTTCCACTTACTATATATTTCATATAGGTAAGTGAAAGTAAAAATTGTAACACTGTAATTTTATTTATATTTCCAAGAAAAAAAGTCTATCTACTCTATAAAAAAATAACTTTAAGCAAAAAATGTAAGACTGAAACATTGAATGGTTTGCTCATACGTGCCTTCCAAGTTGATGAAATAATATACAAAGGGTCAATACATTTGAAATAAGGCAGACAAAAATAATTTGGGTGCTCAATCATTTTAGAAAAAGTTATAATTTTACCACCAATTACGTATGGAACCAGTAGTTCAAACCAATTTTTAAAAAAAATTTAGGATCAACCGTTTCAAAATGGCAGCCATTTTTGGTTCACTTTTAAGGCCGATTTTTGAGCTTTTAAGCTCTCACAGAAAACTCATTTTCTACGTACTGGTAAGTCATAGACTAATAATTCAAACACAATTGTTTTCCTTAAAGTCTGTTCTATCTTTCCTGTTTTCTTTATTATTTGAATATTTTGAAGTCCAATACTTGAAAAGTGCTATTAAAAAAACTTCTTTAAATTCTCAAAACACCGTTTTGAGGGTAACTTATGGGTATAAGGCATATACATCAAAGCTGATTTTTGGCATGATAATAAACCTAAAGTTGCTTTCTTATATTAATTCTATATTGGTCTTGAGGCTAAGAAAATAGTAGTTCAGTCTTTTAAATTTGATCCTTTATTGGCCTCACACTATTTTTACAATAGTTGGTTCAACGTTTCGGCACTAAGCCATTTTCAAGAAGAAGACCTGTGACCACAATTTTTTAAATAAATTAGGCTGACTACCCTTGTCTAAAATTAAAAATCTTTATTACTAGTTAACAACTATTGTCACTTTTGGTAAGAATCACAGTCAAAAAAAAAAAAATTATCATTAAATAATCATTTTTTTTTACTGTGATTCTTACCAAAAGTGACAATAGTTGTTAACTAGTAATAAAGATTTTTAATTTTAGACAAGGGTAGTCAGCCTAATTTATTTAAAAAATTGTGGTCACAGGTCTTCTTCTTGAAAATGGCTTAGTGCCGAAACGTTGAACCAACTATTGTAAAAATAGTGTGAGGCCAATAAAGGATCAAATTTAAAAGACTGAACTACTAAGTTGCTTTCATTAAAAGTACTCCTAACGCATATATTCTTTAGCTAATTTTTTTTATGAATTTTTAAAGTTCACATTTTTTAATTATTTGTTAACTTTAGGCTCTAATATCTCTGGTGGGCTAGTGGATAAAAATCTCATTTTTTTTACATGTTATGCTTACATGCAACATAAACCAACTGTAAGAAGAACAACCTGTATATTTGAGTAGGTACATTGGTAGCTACGATTTTTTGAAAATGGTCATTTTCGCGCTTATTTAACAATGCGTAAACTTGATCATACTTCATTAATATTTTACTATTTATGAATTTTTAATATTTTACATTTTAATAACCCTTATTCGTTGTTTTGTTTTTCAATTTTATTTTTGTCCAATGCAAAAAAATAAAAATATTGTGTTTAATTATAATTAAAATATACTATAATAAATTTTTATTATTTTTTTTTTAACGAAAAAGTAATTAAAAATATTTTCTGTTAGACGTAGATAAAATTAAATAACAAAATTTCAATTAAAAAACAAAACAAATTTTCTGTGAGAGCTTAAAAACTCTAAAATTGGCCTGAAAGGTGAAACAAAAATGGCTGCCATTTTGAAACGGTTGATCCTACTTTTTTTTTAAGAAATTGATTTGAACTACTGATTCCATATGTAATTGGTGGTAAAATTATAATTTTTTTCCAAAATGATCGAGCAACCACCTTTGGACCACTTGGATATGGAATGACCCCAAACAAAACAACAGATTTTCTGCCAGTCCCTTGATTGAAAATTGCTTGGTTAATGTCATAGAAACATAAACACAGTTTTTGTAACAAAATATTTTCGACCTCTATAACTCAACTACCTTAGAACCTTTTTTTTGAAGTAAGCACGTTTCAAGGCATGTCTAGACAAATGTCACAGTAACGTCCTTTTTTCTTAAAAACTCCAACACATACGAGGATTGCGTTTCGGATGTTTTCATGTCAAATCAACTACTTCGAATGAACTGGTAATCCTGGTTGCATGGTTACTTGAAGAGGGTTGGTATTACTTTCCTCTAAATACAGTTTCTTAGACCTTTTGATAAAGTTTTTACTTTCACTTAACTATAAATGAAATATAGTTATAGTAAGGGAAAGTATTGCGATCGTGAAAAATTGCGACCGAAAATCGATTTTCAACGGAAATACACGTTTTGGGGTCCCCTGAGTCCAAATAACCAATTCCCGCAAAATGGTCTGTGTATGTGAGTGTGAACAGACTACCTCAAAAACTATAAACCGTACGAATGCGAAATTGGGTATTCGGTGTATGTATCATCAAATTTTAAATATTTCATCAAAATTTATCAATTAGAGGGGGAACTTTACTTAATAATTTTTGTCACATTTTCACATGTTTTTTTATTTACTCAAAACTGCTGTAACTGTGTTGATCAAACTGAGCATTTGATGTATGTATATGCCGAAGATGTGACAGCCAAAATTTCATATTTTTATTTAACAATAAAAAAAATTAATTTACTCTAGAGTGTAAATACCTGATGCTCAATTTATTTAAATTTAAGGTGTGAATAAATATGGTATAAGATAATATTTAAAAAATTATATTTTAGTTTAGAAACTTTGTACTTTAGTTTAGAATAATAAATTTCTGAAGGCAATATAAAGTGATATTAGAGGATCACTAATCGTTCTCGATTTCCAGAAAGGCATAAGAGACAATCTTTACTCCTATCGATTCATCTTCACGATATTCACGACAGAAAGCAAATCGCCGTAAAAAATAACCATGCAGTAAAAAAAAAAAACTCGACTGTTGATGAAATTTGGTCACTTAAAAAAAGAAATAAGCTATAATGAATCGAAAAGTGCTGAGAATTCTCAAGTTTTGCATTACTGATACATTATAACTTATGGAGATATAAAAATGTGGAAAAGTCTGCCGTTTATATATTATCGAAACCCATCGATTTCTAATATATCTAAGTTCGTAAATAAAAGTTGTGTGTTGCGCGCATCGCACCAGATTTTTATTCTTTGAAGTTACGACTAAGCTTGAAACTGATAAAAATTATTTCAAGCTATAATTGAACTAATCCACTATTCATAATAATGCTCGTCATATTCCCTAATAAAAAATGGGGAAAAAAAGTGCAAATGGAAACGTACTTTAAAGTTCCTATCGTTCCAAACGAGAAATTAAACTATAGTTAATCAGGTTTCAACAGATCCAAACTTTCAAATCAATTTATCAAGAGATAAAGCAGCCCCGAAAGGTTGTGATAATTGTGATAGTGGCCTCAGGAAACGTGTCATATTGGCCAATACTCGAAGTAGCACAGGGATACTAGTACATAATAGTTTATAACAGGGGTCGAAAATATAAGTTAACTTTTATTTTAAAAAAGTTAAAGTTAAACTTATAGTTTGTTTTACCCTACTTGAAGTTTTTATTGAACATTAACTATTTCATTACGAAAACTTTTTGATAAAGTTATCTTAAAACTTTAAATAAAAGTTCATTTCAAAAAGTTATTCTGAAACTTATTCATAAAAAGCTTTTAGCCAAAGAAAATAAGTTCGGAAATGCAAAACTTTATTTTAATAGATTACAATTTTTATTTTATTGTAAATATGTGTATTATTTTTAAACTACAAAATTATGTTTAACAATACCATGGAATCAGTACAGTTAATTATCATATATATCTAATGTATAAAATCGTTACTCAATAAAAAAATAGTTAGATCATTATTCAACAATCATCATATAATTTAACAAATAAAACATTTTAAAACCTTTTAATTTACACCTATAATCATCAAGAATAAATTTCAAAGTAGCTCCCATTTTACACAGGTATCTAATTATATTCCTTTGCTTATTTTTAGTGATATGGGTTTTAATTTGTTCTTGCTACACTTCAAGTCACTATTATAAGTCATATACTTCGTCAATAACACTTTTATGGAACCTAAATAAATGGTTTTTCAAATTCGTAAAAAAATTACCTTTAATTATTCTTTCTCTACAGTTGTTAAAACGTATTTGAAAAACCTCCGAATCACTCGGTCTATTTCGCGCACCTTCGTAATTTGTGAGCCGCTTACTCACAAGTAATAACTATAAATATAATGATGATGAAAATGGGATGAGATAATGAGTGAACACTATACTTGTTTTGATTCGGGAAGAATGAAACAATAGGATAAGAATAAATATACCTTAAACTATTCCTATCACAGGATTATTCATCAAAATGAACAACAGTGAATGAACTATAAGTAAACAAACACTTTTCTTATGATAAAAACTTTTATGATCACAACCCAGGGCGAAAAAGTTATTGTTAAACTCACACTTATGTTTTAATTGCTCAAAAAGGTTTAGGTGAACCTTGAACAAACCTTGAAAAATTTTTATCATAAAATTATTTGAAAACTTTTATTGAGCAAACTTTTTCGTAATAAGTTTTTCAAGTACTTTTAAAATGAAACTTATTTAAAAAGGTTAATGACTTTTTCGACTCCTGGTTTATAGTTTATATTAACTAGACGAGCACTAGCTGCAGTTGGTAACAATAGCCTATTTAGTTGGAAGGACAACTAAGGGGACACAGTAAGATCAAAGGATGTTAATAAGCCTGGCTGCGGTGGCCCAGTTGGGGTCCGGGGATTTGGTCCAAACGTAGTCCCCTAAATCGGCTTAGGGGGTCCAAAATATTTCTCTGACCCATTTACCTTAAAGGTTGGGAATAATTAGTTGTGTGCTAGTTAGTTAGTTTGGGTCGTTAATAATTCATTAATATATCAATCATCTCATTCATTCGATAGCTGTTGAATAAACATATGATAGCCCAGGCAACGAAGGCCAAAAATGACCGAATGTCGGGAATAACTAGAGACAATTTTTGAATTTTTGCCAGTTGTTAGTACTTACTAAAAGCAGCTTTTTCTCAAAAGTCCCCGCCCCTGCCATTTGTGCTAACCCCCCCCCCCCACCAACATTTTACTGCAATTTTCCATTGGTACAGGTTTTACTTCATACCTCCGTTATTAATAATCCAATTCAGAAATTTTTTAAGACATCTTTTTCTATACATGCTAACCTTTAAAATAATGCATAGGAAGTTTTTCCTAAAGCCCATACTTTGGCAGTTATTTGTCAAAATACATTTTTTTTTCGCGAAAAATAAATTTCATAGTTACAACTTTCTTTTATAACATTTAGCCTAATGGTGATTCATAAAAATTGTTCAGATAAAATTTTTAGCACAAGAATTAAGCTTTAATATGATTTGTAAAAAAAACCGATTCCCACCACAGGGACGCCAACAAAACTAATGTATAACAAAAAATGTGCTGCTGCCGGCAGCCGTACGTATGAGGAGGAGAGGTGCAAAACTCGTTCGTTCCATTTTTTTCAAAAATTGAGATGGCAGTGGATTCTGAAAGATATTTTAACGCTCTTTCAACATTGATTGAAACAAAACTTATTATTTCTTATGTATTTTTGCTATACAAAATAGCGCTTTGTTGCAGAACTGATTCGTTCCATAGCCCATTCTTTTTCAAAACTGGTTCGTTACTTGTTTTGATACAAAACTCTTTCGTTCCAATAATCACTTCTCTCTTTGCACCCATCCCATTCGTTCACTTGAGCAGTTTTTGTTACTCTTTCGGAACAAAATATCGAAAGCTCCTTAGACTCACGTGTTTTATTTCAGTTTATACTCGATTCTTCTTACCTAGCTATATTAATAATTGATTTTTCAATGGCTCCAACAAGCCGAAAGACGTTGATAATCTGCTGAAAAAGCATTTTGGTGACGAGTGGAAGGCCAATGATTCATTGAATTATTACACACGAGTTCTCAATATATCTGCCACAGACGAGGGAAACAAGGAATAACAGGATGACGCAGTCGCTATTATTGAAGGAGACGATGGCCTTAGGATCTAGTCTTTTTGTAACTTTTTTGTAGTCAGTGGGTGGTATGATTTGGGAAATGGTACCGAATTCGTTTATAAAATGCTTGTGAACCTAAATAAATATTACTTATTAAGAAGATCAACTTACGCTGTGTGAATTAAAACTCGTTCCTACCAATGTGGTGAGCAGCAAAAGTCTTTCCTTTAAACATTTTGTTGCAAAACTTTCTCGTTTCATATTTTGTTACCTCTAAATCAGTACATTTTTTTATTCCAAGCTCACTTACGTAGGGTAGCTCCACCTTTCGAAGGCAAAAAAACCATCTTTATCTGGCCACTCTACAAGACGTGGTAAGTTTTTTGAGTTTCCTGAAAAATGTGTTCAGGTGGAACCAACGAGTTTTGCATCTCACCTCTTCATCTAGACGGTATATATCTGAAAGAAAGTTATATCAAAAAAGGTAACAAAATATGGTATGAATGAGCATTGAATCAGTATTTGAATGAGTAATTCGTTAACATATAGGGTGTTTCACATGAAGTGTCGAACTTCAAGATAAGAGGAATTCAGTAAAAATACAATACAATTTTATTCGAAGAATTTACTTTCTTTTTCTACACACGATTATCAACGTGACACCAACTTTTTTATCTCGGAATTAAATCCCTAAAAGAGCAATACTTTTATATATTTTAAATTTAAATACTTTGCAAATATTCCCATTTTGACCCTACGATTACCATATATATTTCTTTAACCTGTTTTGCACCTAAATTGTTAGATATAAAATCTGAAAAAATTATTAGTTTTCAGAAAAACATTCAAGATTAATATAAACGTAAATTGAAAATTTTTTGTAAGATTTTATATTTGTTTCCAGAAGAAATATTTGAGTTTAAAAAAAAAAAAAATGCATTTGGGAAAGCGCGTATAATTTAAAATTATTAAACTATAATTTTAGTAAGGCACTGGTAATAAATTTTAAACAATTTGTTGGGATTGCAATAAATCAATCGATTTATCCTCCACCAAGTTATAGTTAATTTTATTGAGTTCACCAAGCTCAAAAATTCTAGGTACAAAATAAGACACTTAAACTTGATACACTTTATATTTTAATCAAAACAAATCTGTTAAATCATTCACAATAAACAAAAACACTATCAAAACATCAAGCATCTCTAATTTAACGTTCATTTAAACTCGAATTTACAATCTCATTTCAATTGGTAACATCTTTCATATAACCTACCAATCATCTGTTTTAATTAACAATTAACAATTATATTTTTAATTCAGATGCCATCTCGATTTCTAACACTCCCACCTTTTCGGTTAAAGGAGTTTATCTCTTTAATCGAAAAACAGAGATGGTATATGAACTCTTCTGCCGCTCCGCGTAACTACAGCTCTTCTCTCTTCCTCAGCTGAGGAATAGTCTTCTGGTTTCGATTCCTCCTTAGGGTCCTGCCCATCTTCCCCTCTAGCCGCTTCTTTCCGGACTTCAAATTCAACTACTTCAAATTAAGATGCTCTCAGGACTCTTTAACCAACTAGGGCCCTCCCACCAACGGGATGCCAAAAGATAGTTGTTAACAGAACTCCCTCTAGAGGGTAAGTCAGCTGGATTAAGTTCCCCAGGAATATAAGTCCAATTATTCTCGTCGGTAAGCTGTCTTACTTCCTTTACTTTCTTCCTCACAAATACATAAAGGTTTTCCTTTTCTCCTTCTTTTGCTTCCTCTTTTTCTTCCAGTTTATCTTCTAAAGTTCCTTTAGGTGGTTCTTTAGTAGGTTCTTCTTTTTCCTGCCTACTTTTATTCACGACCGGATCAGTCACACCAATAGCGCCTAAACTCCTCAAATCTGCTTAATAATTAATTAAAGTTACCTGCATGACTAAACATAGAAATAACCATCGAGGCACAATTGTTAACACTTCCGCTTTGTCTTGGGACCTTTCCCATTACTACCCAACCTAGTACAGTTTCAACAGCTAAAAGGCCACACTTTAATTTATATTGGTTGCCGGTAAATATCTCGCCTGCTGTATCGGCTCCTATCAACAATCCAATGTCCGTTGGATTATAACCTACATCTGTTATAATTATACCTTTCTGCCTTAATTCTTCACTCAAACATCCTGGCTGCAACCTAGGAACTACTCCACAAATCACAGGCTGATCTAATACAACAATATTCGTTGAGGTTGTGCTACTTAAATCTGTTAAAGTAACTGAATATTTTTTATGAGATATTCTTTTGGAAACAGAGCCACCAAATAACACCTGTGTTAAATCTTCTTTACCTACAGATTGGATGCCTAATTCATTAGCAACCTTGGTTAAAATATAGGAGCGCTGAGAACCTGTGTCTATAACCGCCCTTATTGTTCTGCAATGACCATTATTAACAATTTTCACCATTAATGTTTGTAAAAGAATTTCTCCAGAACAACAGTGGTTAGCAGACACTACAGTTGCTTCCCCTTCATTTTCTTCGCGACGTTCCTGTTCGTTTTGTTCTCTTTTATTGACTGGTAGCTCTGGACACATCAATGAGCAATGTTTCCCACCGCAAACTATACATCTAATGGGTATTTTGCAAAATTTAGCCCTGTGACCAGCTTTCATACACAAATTACAAGCTTTGTGTTTATTCAATGAAAAGGTTTTCTCCTTGAACGACATTTTTTGGGCAATAAAACAATCTCTGCTCTCATGAGATTTACCACAAAATATACAATTCTTATTACCTTTCAATTTCCCTAATTTCTCACCAGAAAAAAGATGACTAGCGGTAGGTACTGCTTCACCTTCCTGTCTGTTAACTTTCTGCCAGGTCCTTGGTTTAGTCTCACCAGTTGCTGTAAACCCAGACATTGCCAAGTTTATTCTCTGTTCACCTGTAGCTTCAGATTCTAAAAATGAAAACAAATTTTCTAATTTAACCTTATATGTTTCCTCATCATTGATATCTACTTTACTGAGAGCACTTCTCCACCAGGCCCTCAAGACATCTTCAGGAAGACTTGATTCAACCAAAGGAAAAAGTATAGCGGAATATTTATCCTTGGTCATACCAATAGATTCAAGCGCTCTTAAATAGGACTCCAACTGATCGTATAGTTTGGTTATATTAGCCTTATTACCAGTGTGTTTAACGTTATTGATTATCATATTTAATAATTCACGTATATAAAACTCAATTAATAAATCTTTTCTCCCAAAACGAGTCTTGAGGCAGGTTATAACCTTACTATAGTTTTCTAAAGTGGCTGGAAATGTTTCCACTATCTCCCTAGCCCTAGAGCCCGGAATCGTGGCTTCCACTAAATATTGAAATTTGTCTTCAGGCTCTATCGTACAATCTTCATCTATACGCTTAAATTGATTCCAGAACCCAAGCCAATCTCTAATATCACCACCAAACTGTTTTAATTTTATTTTGGGTAGTTTTAAACTCCTTCTTTTAGCAGTAGAACTTATATCACTACTTACGCTTACACTATCTGACTCTTTTTGGGGTCCTCTATGTAGGCTAGAATTTATTTTTTCTTTATACTTTTCTACCTTAAATAAAATTAAGTCATACTTATCTTTATAAGTCTCCACTGAAGCATATTCTTCTTCATAATCGTCTGCTTTGTTGTTCGCAAAAAGGCTGTCTCTAATTTTATCATCATAAATAGACAACTGACTAAATAGACGTTCTATTTTCTTGGTTAAAATATGTACCTGCATATCTTGTGGATCTTCATTATCCAATTCAGCAACTAACTCATTGTAGGTTTTAGTAAAATTGCACCTAACAGGCTTCCTCATCAATACTAATTCAGTGGGTGAACTCATTTTTCCTTTTCTATTATTTCTTTCACAATTAAAGGATCACGTCGGGGTCACCACAATGTTGGGATTGCAATAAATCAATCGATTTATCCTCCACCAAGTTATAGTTAATTTTATTGAGTTCACCAAGCTCAAAAATTCTAGGTACAAAATAAGACACTTAAACTTGATACACTTTATATTTTAATCAAAACAAATCTGTTAAATCATTCACAATAAACAAAAACACTATCAAAACATCAAGCATCTCTAATTTAACGTTCATTTAAACTCGAATTTACAATCTCATTTCAATTGGTAACATCTTTCATATAACCTACCAATCATCTGTTTTAATTAACAATTAACAATTATATTTTTAATTCAGATGCCATCTCGATTTCTAACACAATTAATGTTTTTTTCTTATTGAATTAGTTAAATATCTTATATGGGTGATTCTAAAATTATGGTGGTATTTGGCTCTTGGTTTCAAGATGGCTAACTGTTATACGACAAGATGGTAAATACATTTTAGATTGAACGTGTGTGCGAGCAATTGAAGAGAAACGTCCATCACTTATTGGTCGGCGCGGAATTTTAATCCATCTTGACAATGCGAGGCCCCATGTTGCAAAACAAACATTGTAAAAATTAAAGGAATTTGGATGGGAAATTATTCCTCACCAACCGTATTCCCCAGACTTGGCGCCTTCAGATTATAACTTTTCCGCAGTCTCCAAAACTAATTAAGCGGCAAGAACATGAATTCAGTCGATGAGGTGAAAAACGAGGTGTTACCATTCTTTAATTCAAAACTAAAGGATTTTTTCTGAACAGGCATTTAAAAATTGGTTTCAAGATGGCAAACTGTCCTACAACAAGATGGTAAATAAATTTTAGATTGAACGTGTTTCAATGGTTTTATCCTATACCTTATAGCACGTCATTAAAAACCGGCATTACTTATGGGATATTTAAGTATATGTAATATATATTTAAATAGATATATTTAAATATAATATATATTTAAATAGAAATGTCATTTTCTAGAAATGTTTTTTTAAAATTCATCGTAGATGATATATAATTATTTAACTAATTTAAAAAGAAAAAAATAGAATTGTTTAAAATTTATTACCAGTACCTTAATAAAATCATAGTTTAATCATTTTAAATTATATCCGCTTTCCCAAATGCTTTTTTTTTTTTTTTTTAAACTCAACTATTCTTCTGGAAATAAAACCTTATGTTTTTCTGAAAACTAGTAATTTTTTCCGGACCAACCAAATGGAAAACGAGCTCACGGATTTCCAGAAGAGAGGAAACGATTTTGTGCAGACTCCGCATTGGGCACTGTGAATTTTCACACGGTTACCTGCTGAGAGGACTTGAGGCCCCAACCTGTAAACACTGCCATCCCATAATCCTTACAGTAAAGCACATCCTCCTGGAATGTCCAAGATTTACCAGGATTCGACGGGAATTGAAAATGGGAAATAATCTCAAGGAGTTGTTGGGAGACATGGAGGACTCGGTGAAGGTAGTGATGTCTTTTTTAAAGAAGACCAAGCTGTACAATCAAGTTTGAATTGAAAGCGTTTTTGCCAATGACCCTACTGGGTAGAGGCAATAATAAATAAATAAATAAATAAATAAATAGTAATTTTTTCAGATTTTATATCTAACAATTTAGGTGCAAAACAGTTTAGAGAAACAGAGGCCCCCTCCTCGGTACTTCTGTGGCTAAAATAGGAATATTTGCTTAGTATTTAAATTTAAAAAAATTAAAAGTAAATCCCTCTTTTAGGGATTTAATTGGCTAGAAAATATGATTAATTTTTAATTTTATAAAATTAATATATTTTTAATTTGATTAATTTTAAAATAATTATTAAACAATTAAATTGGATGAGAAAAAAAGTAAATTAGATTTTACATACGAAAGAAAAAAAATTTTCTAGCAGAGCGTGGTTTCGATCCACGGACCTCTGGGTTATGGGCCCAGCACGCTTCCACTGCGCCACTCTGCTCTTGTTGAGAGAATCGTGAAAGTTTGCTACACAAGGTTTGTATGTTAGTCTTTTGTTTGAGTGTATGTGATACAGTAAATCAATATATATATATATTAATAAATAAATTAGTAATATTGTTTATTACATGCTCAGTGCTTTAAATAACATTATTAAAAAAAAAAAAAGAATATTTATATATATATATATAGCTGCAGTGTGTTTTTTTTTTAATTATTTGGCAAGTAACCACAATAACACATAGATTATATAAGGGTCTGGCCACACATGTCCGCACCGGATCCGCACCGTAGCAATAATACAGGTTATGTTCAGAATATTTTTAATTTAAGTTGCATATTACCTTTAGTTATGCCTAAAGTGGCCTATGTCTGACATGTGTGGCTTGAACTTTAGGCATAACTAAAGGTAATATGTAAGTTAGATTAAAAATATTCTGAACATAACCTGTATTATTGCTACGGTGCGGATCCGGCGCGGACATGTGTGGCCTTACCTTAAATCGTAGCATTTATCCACTATGCATATGATAAAATAATATCGGATATATTATTAAAAACAATAATATCTAATAATATATGCTATCTGTCTTTCTCTTTCTCTCTCTCTTTCTCTCTCCCTCTCTCTCTCTCTCTCTCTCTCTATATATATATATATATATATATATATATATATATATATATATATATATATATATATAATTTTTTGTTTGCTATTTGAAGCGTTAAGGAATTCTAAGCCTATTATCTTGTTATACTTGACAAGAAAACTAACTAAACTGCTAGATTTGCAACTTACTGAAATAGTCACATTGATACCCTGAAAGCCTTGAAAAGCTGATTGCACAATGAGTGATTTGAATAATTTTCGCATTAATTTCGAATCAGTGACATCATTATTAAGATCGGAGATTGTTGGTTACAGAATCGACATAAAAACAAGGTGATAAGGATTTTAATTTTTTTTTTTTTACTTATTTTTTTGAATGGTTCTACAATGAGCTCTATTCCCTGCATTATACGATCGAAATTTTGGATTGTAATTATTTGGTGTAATAATTGTGATTCAGAAATAGATTCTATAATAACACTGTTCTGCATCAAAATCCTCACTTGAACAAAAATTTGGTTTTATTATGTTTTGAAGTGTGCTGAACACGAATACGAAGTCGGACAATCTCCACCAGGCACCATTGTTTATCAAATTTATGTTTAAGGTAAAAAAATGAGGTGTTTTTCGACATTTGGAGAATTTTTTTATCAATGAAAACTCTAACAAAAGATCTAAAAAAAAAACTATTTAATTTTTAAACGTTTGTAATGTATCACAAAATGAAAAAATGGGAGAGCGTAAGTATTAAGAATAAAAGAGAAACAAATTAAAATGATATTGTCGAAAAATTGCTTTCATCATATAAGATCATCGGTTGCAACATGACATTAAAAATTCATTTTTTGCATTCATATTTTAATTTCTTCCCTCCCAACTTGAAAGCAGTTTCAGATAAACACGGAGAACGATTTCATTACGAGATAGGCCAAATGGGAAAAAGGTATAAAGCGGTAAATGCAATGAGAAGGTGCTTGCAGGCTATTGTTAGACACTACAACGGAACACACCTGATGAGAGCACAAAAGGAATAAATATACACATTAAGTATTATATATATATTATATATATATATATATATATATATGTATATATATATATATATGTATATATATATGTATATATATTACTGTTTTTCTCAGAAAAAGTGCTATTGCAGTTGTTGTGTAGTCATAAGTTATCATTAAATAATTAAGTTATAATTTTTAAATTATTTAATTAGATGATTAAAGATTCGACCACGGCCGGGAATCGAACCCAGTTCCTCTGCAACTGCTATTAAAGTTTTTTTTTTCAAAAACAACCTCCAATCTCTAAAAATGGTGAATGATATATTTTTTTTTTTTTAATATCGTTTAGAATTCAGCATACATGTACCGTAAACACGGGATACTTGAGCCCAGATGTTGAAACATTTTACATTATTTTTGAAAAAAGGTACAACATATTGTTTTCTTCGACATATTCACCTTATATTATTAGGTCGTGAGTTCGCATCCCCAGGTGGCCCTAGGATTTTTTTAATGGGAGTAAAAAATACTTATTTATGCCGTTCCTCGGATAGGAAGTAAAATGGAGGTCCCGAGCCTGTACGATGTCAGGTACTCGTTAAAGATCCCTATCCAAATTATACCTGTTTATGGAAAATTTAGGACTCCCACTGTAGCATCGTCCGATTAGCCTTAGTGGCATAAAGTGACGTTAAAACAAACAACCTTATATTATTAAACTAAAGTTTATTATGAATACTTTAACATATAATATGCATGGTTTGTAACTTGGAAAATGTTTTTATTCTATTTATTCACTGAAGTTAACCTTCAGGTTGGGTTACTTGACCGTAGACTCAATTCCCATTAGAAATAATATTTGAAGGCAGTTTGATTTCAAGGAAGAGGATGGTTATTATATAAACATCCAGTAAACATCTAAACGTTCATTTTAAAGACAAATATTACTTTAAAAAATAATTTTAATTATGCTAGTTTTGAAAAATATAATTTAAACATTATTTTGAACAACACTTTAAAGATATCGTCCATACATAAATATTTGATCGTATAATAATGTTTAGAGTCCTGTCAAAGAAAACAAACCACGTTTCATTAGTTTTGAGGCAAGTATGATATCTGGATACTCCATCTTGTCCCATTTTACCAGAACGAAGTTGCCTATTTCTATTGTTACAGGTGTTGTTGATGATTTTGCTTTGAGAGAGCACACAGACAACTGAACTTTATGTTCCTCATAACAATTGTAGATACTGATGTCGCTGTCATTTCCTGATCTTAAACTGATTGGCCATCTTTTGATGTCATCCAAAGTTATTCTTTTTCGAATGTTGGGTCTGGGTTATTTTTTAAGATGCTTTCACTTTTGGTGTTGATTTTAGTGTTTTCCACGCAAACGCAATGATAGAGCAAAAGTCGGAGACACTTACACTCTGTCCTGGAGACACTCAGAGCTTTCTATTCGTAACCAAGTGTCCCTCTTCTCTAGCATTCTTTGAATAAATGCATCCTCAATCATAGACAAGTGTGCATTTTCATTGGATTTGTCTTGATTTAGCAAACCGCTTACAATCTGATTTTCATCTATAGGTACTAATTCAGCTTTATTGAAGCCTGCTATTCCTTCTGATAGTGGGTGTTAAGTAAATATATGAAAAAAGTGCTATTACATTAAAAAAAAAAAAAAAAAAAACCTCCATTCCCTAAAAATGATACATGATAGAATTTTTTTACTGCTGATTAGAATTCAACATACATGTAAATATAAAAGTCACAGAAAATGTTCATGGGAGTAAAAAAAGAAAAAGAAAATAAAAAATGCAGGGTTTTCAAAAACAACTTCCAATTTCTCAATGATGATGCTAGACAGAATTTGATTCGAATTCAGCACACATGAAAATATAAAAATCAGGAAAAATGTTTCAAGGGAGCGAATTTTTTAAATTTTTTTTTTTTTTTTTGCAGAACGGTGTAATCGAGAAAGACTTAATTCAAATGGAATACTGTCGTATTTTATAAGAATGCGACAGAGAAAACAATACATATCTATGAAAATTCATTACACATTCCTTATCCACAGTATTTTTTTTTTTTTTTTTTTTTTTTTTTTTTTTTTTTTTTTTTTTTTCCATAATTATTAAGCAAAGTGCTGACAATCAGCGAATGAGATGAAGGTTATAGGAAATAATGACATGTGAGGCATGAGGAGGGAAAGCACCCAGCAGCACCCCCTTCCTGGCTTCAGACATTTACCTCGGCTGTCTAAGATAGCAGATCTCTCATCCAACGCCTTTTTTGTCTTCTCGTATCCATGCTTATGTCAGCCATATTACTGATTAAACTGTTTGGCTGTCCGTTCAAATAAATAAAAAATCGTTTTTAAAGTGTCGTTATGTGTTGGTCGACTATTGGTGGATGGAGGTCAGTATGTAAAGTTTTGTTAGTCACATACCAGGGTGATTTTATGATGTAAAAGTTTTGATTGAAACGTTTGAAGCTTTTGTGAGTCTTTTTAGCTATGCCGAATATCTTTGAGGAATATGTCCATATGGGCTTGAGTAATTTAAAATTGATTACTTACTATTTGCAATGAATTTTTTTGTTTGATATTATACAGTTGATCATATTATAGCTAGCCACAGCAATGCATGTATAATATAATATTATTATAAATATACACCTGACTATAGAAAGTTTATTATATACATAAACCGTATAGAAGACGATATAATTTGTATAGAGTCCCCAGAGATCCTTGGGGCCCGGGCAGAGCCCCGATCGATGTGGACTCAAATCCCGGGGCCCACTAAAATTTTAATTGCGGGCCTGCGCCCTCCAGTGCCCCACCTCCCGCTTCCTCCTTCCTCCTCCAGGATCATCCTCGTCCCGATCAACCTCCTCCCTAGGATAACAGCTCGGGATGAGGGAACTGTCCAGTTATCTAGGTCTCTCTCTTAGCTTATTTAGAATTTTATTTAAATTGAATAAAAACAAAACAAAAAGGTTTGCATATAGTGTCGCAATAATTTCTCCAAAAAAAAAAAAAAAAAACTGTTGTTAACTTTTCTTTGACTTTCATGATGCATTTTTAATTTTTTTGGAGTAAGAGGTCTCTTGGCCACTGTCGTTTCAGTCGACGTCGAGGCTGACCAGGTAAAAGGGAGGAGGAAAGAGAATGAATGGGTTAGGATGATGTAGTGTTGAAGAGTGAAATGTTTGGTATTTATCTTGTATGTAAGATTTTACCGTCGGTATGTTCATGTCGTTGTGCAGTGTATGATTCGAATAAAACCAAGGTGCATTTTTCTGAGATTTTTAGATTTTGAAGTTTGTATTTTGTTAATGTGGATGTGTTTCGCGGAACCCCAAAGTTCTGCTCCGTATGTCTAAATAGGTCTTAAAATGTAGTGTAAATTAGTCGCTTGTTTATTAACCCTTTAACCGGGGAGTTCCCTGTTAAATTACGCATCCTACAACGGGCGTGAGCTCTTTCACTAGGACGTGTATATACGTCCCGCCCGGTGCAATGTAACTTCATATTATTATTTTTTTCATTTATGCTTAAAATAAATGGGAAGGCTATGAAATATATTCGTTTTCGTTTATTTATATATAAACCACAAAGGAAAACACAAAATGACAAACAAATAGAAAAGAATATCAACAAAAATATAAAAGTATCGAATTAAGAAATTATAAATTTACAGCCTTAACCTATTATAAAGAGTACAAAAAATATATATATAAATATAAATTAAATATATTATTATTATAAATATTATAAATCACACATATATATATATATATATATATATATATGTGTGTGTGTGTATATATAATATATATGTATAAATTCACGTCGTTACATGTATCGATGACTAATCACTCTATTGTACGAAAATATAAGACCCACCCATTCCAGGGCACAACATATATTTCAAGGACGTATACATACGTCCTGCCCGTTCACGGTAGTGTTAAGGTTGGACGCCTATATACGTCCCGCCCGGTTAAAGGGTTAAGGTAGGTGATAGTCCAGGAGATGTGAAAGCTGCTTGCACCGTCTGTTGAATTCTAGTTTTTTAATTTTGGTATTAATTGTAACTTTTGCACTTTTTAAAGTTAAAAAAACATTTATTAGAAGAAAATATAACAATCTCAATGCCAAACGAATTATAACCCTTAACTACTCACGTCGGGTCATATTGACCCGTACCAAGTTTCATTTCATTCTATTTACACCTTTTTGGCATTGAATGATCACCAAACTTTGACATATCCTCTTTTTTGGCTCCAGCTACATCTTTGCAGTGTCTGAAAAATAAGGGAGGTGTTTATTTTACCGAAATCGATATTTTGACCCGAGGAGCGTAGTTGTGTAAGCCACTTTTTTGTGTTCGATGCGGGGAATAAATTTGTATAAAACCACTCATTTCTTATCTGTTTTAACTGCAAATGGTGTTCGTAGAAAATTTTTTGAATTTAAATCAACAGAAATTGTGTTAATAATAGTAAAGTTAAGGAGTTCCTTTATTTTAGTACTTCACTTCAGACCTATAATTCAACGTGTTATTCATATTTTAAAACTATCATTTATTGTATACATAAATAAATATATATTTTCAAGCCTTCTCCTGTAGTTTAAAACTAATATCCTACACCCTAAGGTTGTTTTATATTTTTTTTTTTTGTTCTGGGTCATATTGACCCGAGGTGTGTAGATAAGTAACGTTGATTCAGGTGAGTAGTTAAGGGATAACAACATAAACATTCGAGCAGGTTACACAAATTGTACCTTTATAGCACACAAATCATATGGCTTGAGCTTCATAGTCAAGACAAGGACTAAGACTAATTGGTCCAGTCACTCGCTCCTTATATACAGTCGCATTAGAATGGTCTGGAATGGTCCAGACCCCCGTGGAATCATCCAGGCCTTCAACTAGTCCTCAGACGGTCAATTCCAACCGGTTGTATCGTTCCAACAAAAGGTCTGGGATTTCAAACCCTTTATTTATTTATCGATTTAACGTTAGAGTATATTCAAAGTTAGTCGTTTGTCTATGTACAGTCCGAAGTATCGTAAACGAAATTTTTTGAAGGAACTGGGTCGTTGTTAATTGTCACAGGCGGGCAAATCCATTTTCGTAACGAAAAACTGACTTGACTTGACTTGGTCGAATTAATTTTGATTCTACATTTTTCGAACCACTTTTCTAGTTCAAATCGATAGTTTTGCACGGCGAAGGATGCGGTGGTCCTACGATTATTTAAAGGGAGTAAAAATCCTTGGCTATGCCGTCCCTCGGATAGATCGTAAAATGGAGGTCCCGAACCTGTGCGTTAAACATCTATCCTAATTATACCTGGATATGCAAAATACATAATGCAGCATCATCCGATTTGACGTAGTGGCTATATTCTGACTATATTTTGTCATTCTGATTCTAACGGTATGCATAACATTTTTTTTTTTTGTTCCTCCCATTCTTCGCCTTGTAGGCTATACGGAGTTTCCCGGGCCAGGAGAGTGGGTGGGGGATTGATGCCGAGTATAATTAACTTACGGTATGCATAACTCGAAATTAATATATTTTGAGGTGTTATCATCTTCTAGTCGACGTGCTAATGATTTATTTGAAAGCCGATTTCAAACCCTGCTTACACGTGATAGTAACGATTAGTAATAATTCAACATAAACAAACATTTATTGCAATAAAAAGTATTTTTACTTTTACTTACCTATATATGAAACGTATTTAAGGGAAAGTATTGCGATCGTGAAAAATTTCGGCTTTTTCCGGTTTTCAACGGAAATATACGTTTTGGGATCCCCTTAACCAAATAACCAAGTCCCGTGAAAAGTTCTGTGTGTGTTTGAAACTACTAGCTCAAAAACTATAAGCCTTACGAACCTGAAATTGGTCAAACGGACCATTTAATTTAATAAATCTTTTTTATTAAAAAACGTCTCATTTTTACGTTTTTCTCCGATTTTATCAAAAACGGCTCTAAAGATTTTGATCACATTGGGTATCTTGATTGAATGTATGTATATGCCCGCGATGTGGCAGGAAAAACATCATTCAATTTAACAACAAAAGATTTTATTTTACTTTAGAGAATAAAATACGCTCAAATTATTTAAGATGAGAAAAAATATGGTATAAGATAACCCTTAATCTTAATAAAAGATTTTTGAATGCAATATAAAGTGATTTTAGATTAACAGTAATCGTTCTCTGTTTCCAGAAAGGCATAAATTTTTCTTATTTACAAAAAGAAACCAGCAGAAAAAACAAGCAAGCAGTAAAAGAAACTCGACTGTTGATAAAATTAGGTCCCTTTAAAGAATTAATAAGCAATATTGAATCGAAAAGTACTGAGAACTTTCAAGTTCTGCAATACAGGTACTCTATAACTGATGGATTATACAGATATAAACATATAAATGTGGGAAAAAGTTTGAAGTTGAGGAATGGTGTTTACATATTATCGAAACACGTCGATTTCTAATCTAATTATGTTCGTAAGTGAAAGTTGTGTGTTGCGGCCATAGCACCATTTTTTTTTATTTATTTGCAGAAAAGTTACTTTGTGATTTTTTTTTTCAGCTTTGCGTGAGAGAAAGGTAAACATGGCGTATAAGCGAGGAGCCGTACAGCGAACTCTATGAATATTTAATAGACTCGCCAAGCCACTTCAGCTACGAGCAGGTCACACTGTATACTGACTGCTGTAATCTGACTCCTAGCTTCGACTGCTATCTTCAACTGCTCGCTTCGACTGCTAAAAACTCCAGAGGACCCACTAAATAGGTGCGTTGACCTCGCTAAGTGAACTGTTAGCTTAAGGTCCCGAGCTAGTTCGGTCTAGATTTACGGCTCCAGGTTCCAGAAATAAATATTCCAGAAAAATTAATTAGCGCCCTTTGAAAAATATATTATCCAGCTGTCGGGTCTTTAGTTCGAATTAATCTTTGTCGACTTATCTTAATAGTTCTCACTCCAAACCTTTTTTTTATATTTATTTTTAACGATTTGCAAACCGTCTTTTTTTTTTTTTTTTTTTTTTTTTTTTTAATTCCTGTTTTATTTTATTTTTTGACTAATTCCTTTTACTAACGATTACAAATCGTTTTTACTAATCGATTCCCTAAAGAAACCTGTTTTTTTTTTAAACGTGTGCTGATATTTTAATCTTTTTAATTATCAGGATACTTAAATATTCAGATGTCTTATACAAAAATTGTTACATATACTAGGGTAAACCATACAGTTATTGACACTCAGTTCAGTTATTGATACCCCAACTTCAAATAAGAGAAATAAGTAAACAATTCCTATTTTTATTTCAAGATGTACATGATCTAATGTTTGAAGGGTCTTTTAAGTCATTTAAGAAGTAAGTCTTTAACAAACTAACAACAGGGAAGTGTCAATAACTAGTTTTTGCATATGGTAAAACTATTGAACTGTTGACCCAAAAAAACCTCTCGAGTCTTTTTTATAAGGATAGATAAAGAGGAGCTATAGGATGTTTCAATTTGATCCCTTCTTAATAAGTTTTTTTTTTTTTTAATTTCACCACAGAAATGTAGTCTTAAGTAGTCAATAACTTTATGGTTTACCCTAACATATAAAATAATATGTTTATTTTTTTTAAGAAATAAAATTTATTATAAAAAATAAAAAATTATCTTCAAAGTATAATAAATTAATCAAGCATATAATCGTACCTTGCTCAGTTCAAATTATTTTTATTTTTATGTTGTTATATCATCTTTTTTTATTTTTAAATACTTACTTTATAATTTTTAAATAATATTACAAGAAGATGAAATATTCTACTACGGCCGGGAATCGAACCCAGGCTGTTGATATTTAATATTTTTTTTTTATATATCATATTTGGATCGCCCTGGTGGAAGGATCGCAGAAGAGAAAGATTGGAACACAGCTGGGAACGGCCCCACGGTTAGCTCATTGGTAAGAGCGTTGCATCGGAAATGCAGAGGACCTGGATTCGATTCCCGGCCGTGGTCGATCTTATATCTTTGTATATATATAAAAATCTCGCGTCCCGATGTTTGTCGGAGGTAAATTCGGAAGCTACTTAACCGATCTTTATAAAATTTATATTCCGAATTTAATTAATATGAGTTAGAACAAAAGAATAATTTTGTACATTTTAGCTAACTGTCTATTGTGTTTGTGCTGAACCCTATTCCAATTATATTCTTTAATAGTTCCTTTTACATGTGTGTTGCTTATATTTAATCTCGCCTCTGCTACAGTAATCCAGTAAGTGCTAAATAAATGGATCATTAATACTTACTATTGTCAAATATGAGATGTGAAAAATAAACAAAAATTAATGAAACCTTCTATATTTTTTACCAAACAATTTTAATTGGCTATAAGTTCTATTTTAAATCCCGTTGATTTGTAGATTAACTGAAACGTTTTAATCTTTATCAGTGAATTTTGATTTGACTTTTTAAAAATAGTAGGATATTAATTCAACGCTCGTCATCTAATATAATTATTTAAAATATTTCTATTTTTATATTACAATGTTTCGGATCACACATTTTATCTGACACATTTGAAAAATCATCCTTTAACAATAATCATAGATACTGAAACATTATATTAGCCAATGTAATGATATTGAAACATAAAAAACCATGAAGGTTCGTGCGTTCATTACTGTATAAAGATTATCTAGGTACTACTTCTGGGTCAGCGGTCGTGCAAGGAGGTGATTTGACCGTGATCGCGCTCAACCCCTAGGGTTTTTCCCCTTTCTTTCAATTAAGAGTAACCACTATAAAGAGGCTGGGTGTGCCACAGGAGGGTCTTTCGGCCACAGAGACGATTTTTAACATAATATTAAAGATACCCTGCCAAAATGACGAACTCAGTACCACAGCAACTCAACGCATTCCATAACAATGCAGGGCGTTAATTGAAATGCATTAAATACAAATTAAATTTAAAAATAGTTACGAAGTAGTTGTGACACTGATATGGTCTTCAGAATTTTGATTAATTGGATTATATCTGCTAAGGTTATCAACACCATTTTTGGATTTTTTTTTATTTGTTTGTTCATATAAATCTGTTTATTTGATATATTTCTTTCAGTTTTACTTCTTTTGCCCGATTTACTACACCACATTTGATTTCGTATTTTTGTTATCTATTTAGTGAATTTCAGGATGGAAGTTTTGAGATTATTAATGCTCTTCCAAGGAAACATCCAAAACTCTTGTCGAAATGATAATTTTTTGTTTTGTTTCTCAACTTCAAGGACATTAAAAAAATTGTTTAATGTTCCTGAATTATGGCTATCTTTATTTATTTATGAATAACTCATCTGGTCAGTCGGATAATGCTATTAGCGGTAGTCCTAAATTTTGCTAAACCGAATATAATTGGGAGAGGGATTTTAAACTAATATTAATTAGTTAATTAAAACTAGTATCTATCGCAGTAGCATCGCACAGGCTCGGGAGGACTAATTTCCGTCCACTCAGAAGGACGGCATAGCCCAGGATATTTAAACCCCCTCCTAAAAATCGAAAGATTACCTGCCTGGACGTGACCTCGGGTTTAGTAGGTTGCTAAATTAACCACTTCACTACTAATGACAATGCATATATTTTATGAATAAATAAGTATATGATTAATGTTTCTTTGTTTCTGTACTGATCTATTTTTTTTTTATAATAATTTACTTTTTTATACTGTTTCAGACGATCTGTCTACGGCGGATGTGACTGTATGATGAGATGGCAGAGGAATGGCTGACTAACTGTAAAATGATCTTGGAGTGATATATAACGGAAGCGTCCTCCTGGCCTATAAAGAAATCGATTGATCCAGGGTCGATGTTCGATGCATCGATCCTAAGCATAAATCACCAAGAGCTATCATCCACTTTCTCTTCGACTTTATACCTCATCTTTTTTGTTTCAACCTGCTAGTAGAAAAAATAAAATGAATGTACTATACTGTCGTTGTTAGAATGATTTATGAGAAAAAAAATTTATTATTCAGATATCGTATGAAACATTTCACATTATCATCCTAAATAAAGATTAACCCAAACCCGCTAATATATACCTGAAATTAAATATCTGTCAACCCAATGAATAAGTGGTCATGTTAAATTTACCTATTTTTTAGGGACCAAATTTATAGTTTGAAAAGCATTTATATAAAGTCAGGTTTTCGTTATTAACCGTTGAAATTTCGTCAAAATATATAATACAGTAGCTGCTGAAAACGGCCATTAAACCGACATTTTATTTATTTTAATTGTAAGCATAACTTCTACAATACCAAGAAAACTCCATGCACCTTTACAGAAACCTAACCCATTCCGAGCCAAATTAAACTTAACTTCTTATTTGAGATTAATTTTTATTTTATTTTTTATTTTTTAAATATAAGTATAGAAAAAACTAATTATTTTTTTTAACAATAATATTATTTGGCATGGATCGATTCTAGCTGGGTGTAATTTTTATTTTTCAAAATTTTGAACATTACAAAATTATTAATTACCCTAGTTTTACCAACGGTTCTACGAATACATAGCTTTCTTTAATTGTTTATTAACTCGGGAAATTTAAAAAAAAATAAATAATTTCATAAGATTACAATATTTATATATTTATGAAACTGAGGATGTAAAAATAAAAATTATAGAGGAAATGAAAGTCATTACTCTAGAGAATTAGAAATGTCTTTCTATTATTTATTTATTTTTGACGAAAAAAAATTGTGCGCCAATTAATTGTTTGAAATTTATTATCAATTCCTTTATAAAATTAATGTTTAATTATTTTAAATTATATCCGCAAGCCCACAAGCGGTTTTTTTATTCACTGAAATATTTCTTCTGGATATAAATTTTTACTGAAAAATTTCAATTCAAGCTTAAATTAATTTCGAATGTTTTCCTGACAACTACTATTTTTCAGATTTTTAATTGGATAATTTAGTTGCGAAAATGAGTAATGGAATATTAATGGGTTATAAGAGCCCCCCCCCCCCTTGTAATGATAGAATTAAAAATAATAATAATAAAATAGGATGAAAAATGTTCTCACGAAAAGTTTGAAATAGTTGAATTATATAATTCAAACAAAAAGGTTACGATGATTAATATATATAATAAACAACAATTATAAATCTTTCACACTAATGATTTCCATACAGTTGGCGATGGAAAATACACAGGGAGTCCAGAATTAGATTTTCAGCCAATGTCCTCAATATCTACACTGAGGTCCTCCAGGAAGGTCCTAGGTCTTACAATCTTATAATAACCATATTCTTCGTCCTCAGAAGACAGTTACCCTGGAATACGTCCTGGAACTGGAAAGTAGGCTCCGAAGACTGGTTCTCCACGTTCTCCAGCCCTCGTATATCATCCACTCCTGATCCACTCCTGGGTCCTAGTGAGAGGATATTTAACACTCTTCAGATTTATAGGTCCTTAAGGAATACGGTTCCTAAGGAGGGCTGTTCTGGGTCTATATCGTTAACAGCTCCGAGTAGACTTTGTGGAGTAAGCCTATTTTGAATAAATTTTAAGTGGTTTATCATTGAAAAATAGTATAATTAGATGGATTTTTTTTTTTCAACATCTCATCTCTGCAACCATTTATAATCAGTGGATTTTGTTACTTCTTATTGTTACAATCTGTTTTTAATCTCATCTTTTAGCATAGATACTTGCTTATATATTTGTCTTCATTTTAGCCCTGAGGAACATCCACATGTTTGTACGAAACGTGGGCTCTCCTAAGAAAACAGTTGACCATTACACACCTCTAAAAAAATAAAGTTTATCTTTGTAATCTACATAAAGATATTTATATATTTTTTTAAATTTTAACCTTGATTTATTAAAAATTAAAAATAAAATGTCACCAAGACCGCAAGTCTTCCACGATCCACATATATAATACTAATCCACTGAATGGTCAACAGGAATGATTTTTGTGTTGTTTTTTTGGAAACAAAATTAATTTTTAATGCAGCGATCGAAGTGATCGGCCATGAATCATTCGTCATTACGACACACAGTGGTCCCGATCTGCCCATCATGGTGTAAAAAATACTTACAGTAGACGGATCTTGTTCAAACTTTGTATTATTTTTAATACACTATTGTAGAGTTGTTTATATTGGTTTCATGAAAATAGGTAAGGGTGGAGGTGGGAGTAAGAGGGGGGGTTGGGAGAATTTCTTACTAATATTATAACTTTAGCGGTCAAAACTTGTTCAAACTTTGTATTGTGTTTATTAGTGGATTGTAGAGTTGTATTATATCGGTTTCATGAAAATAGATAAGGGTGGGGATGGGTGTAAGGGGGAGGGGTTTGGTAGAATTTGTGTTTACTAGTGGATTGTACAGTTGTTTTTTATAGGTTCATACTCCATTTTATATTAACTTATCATGTAAAGTGTTTAATTTATTAAACAAAAAGAACTCTTTTAAAGCTCTTCAGAATTACTCATATTAAGTAATCATTTAATGAGGCATCACTAGAGCATTTGTATTAGATACATTATTTTTTTATAATTTAATAAACACTTCATTTTGGACAAGCTGACCTGCTGGTACACGAAAAAAAACTTTTGTACACATTTACATAAGAATGTTCACTGGGAATAATTTGAAGTGTATACAACAGTGGAATAAAAAGAACACGTTTTAAAATGAACATATTGAATTTCAATTATATAAGTTTAGAATTTTAATATTATAAATTTAAAAAATCACAGAACATTTCATTTCCCTGTAATTAATGACTTAACTAACTCAACAGAAATTATGACTTCAAATATCAAATTAAGGTAGAGGACGCTTCGAGCCGGCCGGCTGTGACACATGCTTTATCTCTAAAAACACCCTTTTTTCTAATGTTGGGGTGTCGTGTGGGACGTGAAACTTATACAAATTGAATTTCAGATAGTTTCTGTAACGTGTAGTGCCACAACCATCGCGGACACTTGCAAACAAAATTGTTCAGACATTCCCTAATAGGAACAATAGGTGACCAAAATTGTTTACTTTAAAAAATAGTTCATTCGCTTAAATCACGGGATACAAAATCATTTGGATGGCTGTATTTATTATATGGAATGCACATCCAAGGTGACATAAGTAAAAGTTGATAGAAATTATCTAGCGAATGATACAAATATGGGACATTCTTTTACAAACCGAACAGATTTGGACAAAAATTGACCGACACATTTTAGATTTAACTGAAACTTTTTTTACGGGTTCTATATCGAAAAAAAGAGATACATGTAAGAGGATTTTTTTTTATTTTCGATATTTTGAAAAATAAACAAGATCAAAAATTCGTGAATTTGATGATTTATCGGTAATAGCCTATTTTTCAAAAATTCATAACTCCGGTTCTGTTTAAGTTAAAAAATCTAATTTTTTTTTATTTTGAAGGTAAAAAGACAAGCTTTTAGAAAAAAATACTTTCAAAGCAAATTGTTATTAACAATTTCAATGTTTAAATCGGTTTTTAACAGTGGCGCCACCCATGAATCAACTTTTTACTATTTTTATCGTATTCTGCGTCAAATTTTCTATCGAAAACGCTTTTAAAAACGATGGAGAAGTTATTTTTACTGTAAGAAAAAAATTAATTAATTTAGCGCGGTACGTCACTTCGATACGTGGGTCACATTTTACGGCTCATATTCTTGTTTTACACCGTTTATTTCTTAAGTACAAATAATTGTTTCATTTTTTTAATTAAAAAACATATTTTATTAGCCAAGAAGATGGGAAAAAATAGAAAAAATACATAAATAAAGATAAATAAAAAACATTGTTGAAAATAAAATTTTTTTTATTAAGATTTCGATAATGCATTAGTTAATAAGAACAATATTTGGAATATAATAATAAATACAATAAACATGATTATACATAATTCTCGTTCAATTCGTATGCTTTCGAGGTACGATATCTGTAGCTCGAAAATAGGGTTATTTATCTTTATTTATGTATTTTTTCCCATCTTCTTGGCTAATAAAATATGTTCTTTAATTAAAAAAATGAAACAATTATTTGTACTTAAGAAATAAACGGTGTAAAACAAGAATATGAGCCGTAAAATGTGACCCACGTATCGAAGTGACGTACCGCGCTAAATTAATTAATTTTTTTCTTAAAGTAAAAATAACTTCTCCATCGTTTTTAAAAGCGTTTTCGATAGAAAATTTGAGGCAGAATACGATAAAAATAGTAAAAAGGTGATTCTTTGGTGGCGCCACTGTTAAAAACCGATTTAAACATTGAAATTGTTAATAACAATTTGAATTTTTCGACAATTTGTTTTGAAAGTATTTTTTTCTAAAAGCTTGTCTTTTTACCTTCAAAATAAAAAAAAATAGGTTTTTTAGCTTAAATAGAACCGGAGTTATGAATTTTTGAAAAATAGGCTATTATCGATAAATCATCAAATTCACGCATTTTCGATCTTGTTTATTTTTCAAAGTATCGAAAATAAAAAAAAATCCTCTTACACGTATCTCTTTTTTTTTCGATATAGAACCCGTAAAAAAAGTTTCAGTTAAATCTAAAATGTGTCGGTCAGAAAGGTGTTCGGTTTGTAAAAGAACGTCCCATATTGGTTAACCGGCTGCAAAAAGGGCGTGGATGGAGATGCCAGAAACATATAACTTTGAAAAGTTGTATATTCCACAAAGTTTATTCTATTTTTGTTTCAACTATATATCCAAGGTCCTGCATTCATATAAAAAACCAAGAAACATTATTAGTTCCAGAAAAAAAAGTTGGTTTTGGGGATTTTTTTGCACCATAATGCGTGAATCTGGACGACTGTGCGACGGTAGCCAGTGTCATCTGGTGGCAGCCTGAAACATCCAGAGAACTGCCGTAGGAGCAAGGACGAAGGACTGAGGATAGGATAATTGCGGGCGGTGATATCCTGGCTCCTGATATCCTCAAGGTGAGCCAGGACCGATCCTTCCTATCACTTCCTCCTCTTTTTATTCCTTCACTCCTCTCCTCCCTGCTTCCCCTCCTGTCTTCTCCTCATTCCTCAGATCCGCCTGGTCCAAGTGTCCTTCGTCCCCGAGGCCGCGATAATTGAAATATAAATATAGATTGCAACTCCATCGTAAACGGCGTATCCTGATTGAAGTACATAAATTCAAGAATGTTCATCGATAAGCGATTACTATCGAGACAAGAACAATGCTTCAGTTATACTCAATACAAAACATCATGACATCAGAGAAATCCTACGCTTTTAACAAGAAAATACTATTTATTTTCGCCAGGTTCATTGGCAACGTCTGCAATTTATACTCCCTCGAAACATTCCACCATTTTTCAATTTCGGGATTTTCTAACAGTCTATTAGGTTAAAAGAAAACTTTTAAAAACTATTTTTATCAAGATCTGTGGGGAAAAACTGGCGGTGCCCTCCAGTTATACAAGTTAGATAAGCAAGTATTATAGATGTATTATTTTACTGGGTGACCCAGACGTAGTGTAAAAAAAAATGGTATTACTGCATGTTAAACGGGGTAGAATGGCGCAGAAACGAGTTTCCTATCTCAACTGTTGAGGAGATAGAATTTTTTTTGTTTTTATTTTTAAAATCTTACTTTTTTCTGAAAAATGACAGTTTTCCCTACTTTGGTTTAGCGTAGAAACAAAAAAGATATTTTCTTAATCACCATATAATTTTCTGAAAATTAAATATTAAAAAAAAACTTCTTAGTTTAAATTATTAAAATACTTATATAATTAATATGATTCTACCTAAATAATATTATTTTTTATCTTTAACATTTTTTATGAAGAATTTTTCAAATTTTAGTTGAAGAGAAGGAAAAAGTTTAATTTATCTTAAAGAAAGTATTTTTTTAATTTAAACTAAGATGTTTTATTTTTTTTTTTTAATTTTAGATTATTATTACCATTTTTATATTATTTAGGATTCATAAATTTTTCTTTCTAGTGTTAAAAATGTAAAACTAACTCTTACTCATGGGAATTTCGGTATCTCTTGCTTCGGTTGCAGGCTCTAGCGCGCTTCCTCATTGCCCCAGCAGTGACATCCTTTAGCGTGTTTTTCATTAGAAAAACTTCTTTTAGACTCAAAAAGTGAAGTGCAATTGTATCAAAAGCTAACTATATTCCACAGTTTTTAGGAAATTTGACAGCTTCAAAGGGGCTCCAGTGGGGAGTGAGGAATTTTCAAAAACTATTAACATTTAAGTTTTAATAAATGTTTTATGTTTAGCGCGTTAAAAGTCCCACTGAAAGTGGATTTGAAATAATGAAATATCGTCGTTTTTCTTTCATGATTTTAAATATAAAAACAAAAAAAAATCTATCTCCTCAACAGATTGAGATAGGAAACTCGTTTCTGCGCCTTTCTACCCCGTATAACATTAAGTATTACCCAATTTTTATTTTTTTTTATCTGGGACGCCCAGTGTATTAGTATTAGACGTATTTTTGTATTTTATATTATAGATGTTATTGTAGGATGAATCGATATTACTATATCGAAGGCAGATGAATGGAGGGGTCTCAACAACCTGACCTACCTCACACCTCGCCTCTTGTCCTTTTGTACTGTTCAATCCTCCCTCCGCTCCAAACCAGCTTCTTCTCTTTTATTTTTCAGCTTCGTACCATCGGCTGCTGGGGATCGAACCTTTGGGTATGTATTGTCTAGTCTGCGTCTAGTCTGGAATCACGTGAAAAATATCTAGAAACCGATATTAAAAATAATAATTATAATAATCCCGTAAAACGGGACTTTGCCCCGTCAATTTTTGTGAGAAAGTTTATTTCTTCTATATCATAGGTTTTTTCTTCTTTTTAAACTGCAGAAAAAAAAATAAATCAAGTAAATTTGATCGTTAAAAATACAGATATGGACAAGCGTTTAGAAAATCTGCCCATTGGTAACACTCACCTAATATATCTAGCTTAAAAGGTCCCTATGCCATTTTCCTTTTCAGAAATCTAGGAGGATTGTCTGGAAGATCTAGGATGGAAACAAGAGCTGGGAGTATATTGTCCAATCTTTGGGACATCAAGGTCTTCATGGATAATTTTATTTGTGACAAAAGAAGGAGCATTAAGGATTTTGCGAAGGATTTAGGATCGTAGAGTTAGGATTGAAGAAGAATTTGAATTTTTGGCCCATAGCTCGATTCCTAAAGTCGAAATACATCTAATTACTGTTGATAAAGCTCGTAAAGTTTTATTCAATTTAATCAATCAAAACTTCTATATTCCGTATATATTACTGTTAGATAATTAATGTGTTTGGTTTTAAGTCGAATGTCTTGTGTTTTTACCGGTGTAGCGCGGCAATTTTCGTCAAGTTCATAGATTCAAGAATCAACACGTACTTATGTATCAAGACTGGAAATCGATGATGCAGTGATTGATTATCGATTAGTATATCCTAGTAGCGGCTACGGTCGCCTTATTTACTCAGATAAAATTTAATAAACATCATTTTTACTATTATTTGTGTGTGATAATTTATGATAAACATTTGATGTATGTATTTGGATTTAAATTTAGTTAATTGTGTATCGAAGTTTGTTTGGGTTTTTAGTTTAGTTAGGTATAAGTTTAGTGAAAAATACTTTAATTTACTCTGCGTTTTTTGCTCTTGATTTATATTGTAACACTTATGTGGGTTAACAAATATTTATTCAACAAAAATATACAATAGACATTGCTACACGAATTATAACAACATAAATACCCGAGCAGGTTACAAAAATTGTAACTTTGTAGCACAAAAACGATATGGCTTGAGCTTCACAGTCAAGACACAGACTAAGAATCCTTATAAAAGGAGCGAGTCCTCATTCCTCGTACAAGGAACCTTATGGAAGGTTCCAGACCCCCCCCCCCCGTGGAAGGTCCCACGCTTGCGTGGATTGGGCTCGAAAAATCTAGGCCCATACACGTGCTCCTACGGTTTGCTCAGACCGCAAGTTTGTTCTAACAAAAGGTCTAGGATTTTAACCATACGTTTTTATGTAACGATGTATCGTTACAATATATTATTATTAAAAAGGGATTTTTATTTCTTCTATTTAACATTTTTTTTCTTCACATCTTGATTTGCGCCTGTCAACCAACTTAGACAATCAGCATGCTAATTAAATAAGGGCATGTTAGGCATGGGGAAGGATGGCACCCAGCGGTACCTCTTGTCTGGCTCGAGTCAATATACTCGTACTTAACATTTAATTTCTTTTTATTAATATTTAACCCTTAACACTCGGAACCGTTTCGGACGTTAACTATCAACTCGACGCAACTGATTCGGGAAAACGTACCCCCTGAAAACGTAATATCATATAGAAAATTTTTAAAACCAAGTAAGGATTTGTAATGCAATTTAGGTTATATGTATTTGTGAATCTTCAAGAGCACATAGTTACACACACAAAATTAATTTTATTTTATAATTTTAATAAATATTTTTTTACAATTTTATTATTATTATATTTAAAGCATAAAAAAATCAAATTGGAGAAGTAAAAACGGTTAAAAAATTACGAGATGGGACCTTTTAATTGAAGTTTTCTCAGATATCCAATCAGAAAAGCTCCTAACATGTGAAAATCTACTTAAAAACTATCCGGTTATAGTAGAAGCACATGGGAAACTAAATCAGAGTAAAGGGATTATTTGGTGCCCCGAACTAAATTATTGTACAATTGAAGAAATAAAACCCTCAAAATGTAGCCAATGTTAGAAGATTAACATACTGTTAAAATAATGAAAAACACCGCGACCATCATTTATCACCAAAAGCTAAATATCCTATAAATAGTTTTTAGGATTTGTTTATGTCTTTATATGTTAAAAACTGAAAATTATTTGCATTGTCTCCGTGGCGGAGCCCTCGAGTTTGAAGTCAAATTTTAAATGGCTCCGCCCCGGAGACCTCAAGTGCAAAGGGTTAATATGCACGCGGTCGACTGGGGAACGTCCGCGCTGTAGGCCGAGACGGATGTGGGAGGATTTGCCTGAAGAGAGATCTGGCGAAGTAGAGTCTGGATGGCGGTCGGTGGATAGAGGTGTGTAGGGATCGAGTTGTGGTATCGGCATATTATGTAATTCCTTTTTAATAATTGTAATTTTCTCTTAGGTACAGGCTCCCACCTTTTATTCAGTCCACTTATCTTAATTTTTACCCGTTTGGAGGGGGTAGCCTAAATGTAATGCTGCCTTTACACTCTACGAACCTCAGCTTCGAACAGGTTCTCCCCCGATCCTTGCCGTACCGGCGTTCCACGAACAGCAGTTTATACTTAAGGTGACGTTAAGCGAACAAATATGGCTGACGCACCCAACGCTAGCTTATGATGAAGACAAAATCTCCTTTATCTATTTATTTTATATTATCTGAAACATAAAAAGATAGGAGACGAATTACAACAGCGCACTAGTATCACAAACAACTCCTGTCACTTTGGAAAAACCCAAATCAAAAGTGACACTAGCGCTACCCCTGAACACAGGCGAACGGGTGAAGTACCTAGAATACCCGAACAGTCAACCTGAAGGCTGTTCCAGGGTAAAGTTCGTAGAGTGTAAAGGCACCTTAACCGGAGAAGCTTTGTGTTTCATTCGCGAAAAGCCACTGGCCCTAACAACTGTGATATATGAGTCTTAAACATTGGCAATGTGCGACCGAAAATATGTGTTTTATTTATTCTACTTTTAATTCTGTATGCGAGGAAGCTTGTGTTTAGTGACACAAGATGTAGCACTGAAGAAGACTACATTTGCTAGATACGAGTATATAGAGCTAACGCACTCTTCCCTATCTACTCAGCTGATTGTCCAGGTAGTTCTCCCCCACCTCAGCAAGTTCTGGAAGTGACCCCTCTTTGGAGCATCATCCTAGCGCTGATTCACTCTTCAGTTATTTCACCTTAGGCGATACCTGTTGTGAGCACTTTAAACCTTACCGAACCTCCCACAATATCCCTGAATACTCATCTTCCTTTAAAATTATATTTTTTGATCTTAATTTATTATTTGATAGATTATAAATCTTTATATTGTAACACTCTTGTGGTTTAAGAAATATTCATTCAACAAAGATATACAATTTAAGGAGTCAGTGGGTGAAGGTGCTATGTAACAAATGCAAACTTCTAAGAAAAATGGGTTTTAAGTTTTTCAATTTTAACTTTTCTGGTGGAATTTAGATAAAGATGATGTTGGATGACTGCGTTCTATATGTACCCAGAATTTTAGAACTAAGTACTACGTAAAAATAGCACCCTCATCCATTTAAAACTATAATTATATATGTTACATAGCACCTTTATCTTTTGGTATCTCTACAAATAGAAGGAAAATAATATTTTAAGTCAGTTAATATGAATTATATACACACATAACACCTTCATCCAGTACAAAATCTCAATTTAAAAAAAAAATTATAATTATTATCCATGCCAAACGAATTGATACAACTCAAATATTCGAGCAGGTTACAAAAATGACAACTTTATAGCACAGAAATCATATGACTTAGGCTTCACAGTCATGAAACAGACTAAGACTAATTGGCCCAGGCACTCGCTCCTTATATATAATCGTAAAATGAACCTTCTGGAAGTTTCTCTAGAACTAAACAGTTCGTTTCAACCGCTTAGTTCGTTTCAACAAACGGTCCGGGATATTAAACCATATGTTTTTATATTTAACGATTTAACGTTACAATATTATTATATATATATAAAAATGCCGTGTCCCGATGTTTGTCGGTAATAAAGTAAAATCAGAAACTACTCAACCGACCTTTATAAAATTTGTCTCATTGTGTGCAGTATAGTCCAACTTAAAAGATAGGATAGTTTTTATCTCGATTATTGGCCTCAATATTTCTTTTATTGCAAATTAAGTGATTATTATACTACAATTGAATGTGATCATTTGTAAGTTCTATAAATTTCCAACAGATGGCGGTGTAAGCAGATTTATTCACACAACATTTCATTTTCTTTCGATACTCAAGGTGGTTAAGCATCCAGTAGCCAAATCTATGATAAATATTTGAAGATGATTTTTTTTTTCTTTATAATTATATGGAAAATATTTTTGCTTTTTATTTAGCAACAACAGACTAATAATTTAGATGAGATCTTCGATAGTTCAATCGTTTTGCTTTGATCTTAGTTTGTTTGTTTACCGTCACTTCATGCCTTTAAGTCGTTCGATACAATAGTGGGAGTCAGTAAATTTTGCCTATCCAGGTGTAATTTACATATGGATCTGTAACGAATACCTGACATCGCACAGGCTCGGGACCTCCATTTTACGTCCCATCCGAGGGACGGCAAAGCTAAGGAATTTTTACTCCCTTTAAAAAATTCTAGGCCCACCTCGAGACGCGAACCTGCAACCTTTAGTATTGTAGGCTGCTATGCTAACCACTAAACCATAGGTTACCCCAAGCTTTGATTTTTGTTTATAATAAATATCTCAGAACCAGAAAATTTTGAATTGAAACACATTCACTTGTAAGCCTACGATATATAGTAGTTGGTAAAGCTATCGATATGTTACTTCTGTGCTTGGCCTATCTCGGGATTTTATGAGACCGTAATATAAGCGAACTCCCATCGCGTCATTTTCACTTAAGATCGGTGCCTCACTAAAAGGCGCAATATTGGAAACGGCAAGAAGTAGCATAAAGATACTAGGTACTAATAGCTCTTTGACAATTATGTTCACTAAACATTGTTATATATTCTATATTCAGGATGAAACATATATATATATATATATACAAAATAATCTAAGATGCTGTCGTATATACGAGTAGTAAATAAGAAGGTTGCAGAAGGAGAGAATGAATGCAGATCTGGCTGGTTTAAGGTCAGTGCCTTTACGTCCCAGCATTACGCGTTCTTCTTCAAGTCTCTGCGGAACCTATACTTGGGTTTATACCTTAGTATTTTAAGGATATTCAGTATAATGTTGTTGAATTATATTAATAATAAACTATAATATTTTTCTAAAATAAATTGTATAGAAGTAATCGTTATGCGTATTTTATGCGTACATACTTATATGTGGGTCTGTGATGTTCTTATGTAATGATGATATTTTCTATGCATATTTTATTAAATATTCATTGTTTTTATAAATAACTTAATAATTTGGTTATATACTTTAAAGAAATAATTTATTGTTAAACTTACCACACCACTCTGATTGGTAAACCTGTTCCTTTTAACCAGTATTATGTATGATTATTATACTCTATTATTTACTATTTATGCACTTACTTTTCCTTATTTTTAAATTCTGTTTACTTTCTCCACATTTCATTAGATATAATTTTTCATTTTACATTTGTATATCTACATATTTATGTAATATGTTATACATCTATTTCTATATATGTATGCTATATGACAAACTGTTATGTTAATTGATTATATATATGTAATTAAATACGCGTTATGTCGTAAGATGGTACGCGTAGAAATAAAGTTACTCGTTACAGGGTTACTGTAATAAGAAAACAATCAATCAAAAAGTAATCGTTACAGAAAATATAATACAGTAGTAAGTAAAGAACTCTGTTACGGCTCCCTGAAAATTTTATCAATTCTCATGAATGAGGTATCAAATAAAGGTTAATTTTATTTTTACTTTTTATTTTTATTAGCTCAAAAAATTGATTTTATATTATTAACTTTTATTTTTATTAGCTCGAAAACGTTTATCAGTACGAACCTGAAATTGAGTATTTGATGTATGTATACGACCGCGGCGTGAAAGCGAAAATTTCACCAACATTTATCAAACGAGGGGAGGGGGGTTGATCTCATTTTTACATGTTTTGTTTTTCAATTTTCTCAAAAACGTCTCTAACGATTTCGATTCAACTCGTCATGTTTATTGAGATTAAAGAATTTTAGGTGTTATCATAGCAAAAAAACTTCTTTTCCTGTAAAGTACCTTTGATTTTGTTTATATGGAAAATTTAACTGTCTCACATTATCATGATAGACTGATTCATTCATTTACGTTATTGAATTGATAGCAACCTAATGCAGTCTCATAACTCATAAGAAATAAATTATCACAACTAATTAAAAAAACTCTAATAAAATATGATATAACTGACAACTTAGTATCCTTTAAACCCATCAATAAAATCCAAAACCTTATTTCCAAAGCTAAAGATAAAATCCCACCAATAGAACAAAAAGACCTAATTTATAAAATCCATGCAATGACTGTAAAAAACCATTCATAGGCAATATAGGCAATACATCAACTAATCTCAAAACACGAATATACGACCATAAAAATAACCTTAATGAATCCTCCAAAACCAACACAGCCCTATCAATACATTCGAAAAACACCAAACATAAAATTAACTTTGAAAACACAAAAAATTTACACAAAGAAAATAATGCACTTAAAAGGAATATTATTGAATCTATATATATATATATATATATATATATATATATATATATATATATATATATTTATTTTTATTTATTTTTTTTTTTTCGGTTGGCGCATTAGTCCTAATGAGACCTTTGGCCGCGCAGTGTGGTCTTCTTTCAGACATTTGAATTGCTTGCAGGAGAACAGACAGCCTGGAGGGGGTAGCCCAAACCTCACGTTGCTGTAAACCATGGTCACCATGGTACAGCGGCAGACTGCCCATAGCTCCATAACCAATCCCATTGGGACCAATTTGGCAGTGTCCTTCCCACCGATGGCGTCAGCTCTCTCGGGTTCAAGGACGATGACAAACTGGTCTAGGTCCAAGGATTATGGTAGCTCAGAGTCAGCAGGCCCCGAGGACCTATATTTCTTTCCCCGAAGCATACCGTCCTTGAACCAACCTCCGGGCGGTTACTGACATCCTGGAAAACCACACCACGATTCTCGATGAGATACACGGGGAAGGTTCATCACTCCTACGCCCGGTCGGTGTGAGTCGCCTCCAGTAGACTGACGGGCCTCACAACGGGTCTGGGTAGACTTGGACTGCGTGGTGGATGGGTGGTCACCCGAATGGAGCGGTCACCCATCCAAGTACTAACCACGATGGACGTTGCTTAACTTTGATTACCTATTGTAAGCGTCCTTGTCCACTCGGCCATCCCGGCCCCATATATATATATATATATATATATATATATATATAAAAGAATGAAATAGAACTATTAAATTATAAAAAAGACTCTTAAATAGTCACCAAACATTACTACGCCATCATAAATAAAATATAAAAACCACCATAGAATTAAAAGATAACAGATTCACCTTAGGTCAGTGACCAAGCGGCATGTGATATGAAATAACTTATCAATAATAAACAAATTTTTTATTAAAATGCCTAATTATTTAATATTGACAAGAGAGAAAAGGTTGGTGAGAGATCTTACCATTTTATTGTTATTCATTGACTTTTATTTATTTATTTATGTAACCTATTTTTATATTGAATAACTTGACATGCCTATATGTCATTTTTATATTTATTTAGAATCAATAATTGTATGCATAATGATTGTTATGCATGATTGTTGTTGTATTTAATGTTGATAATTGTTTGTGTAAATTTCTATAATTAATTATGCACTGTACATATAGGTGATGAATATGGACACACTGGTCCGAAACGTATATATAAATAGACTTGTAAACGTATATATTATGAGACTCCGTTGGGATGCTTTCAATTCAATAACGTAAATTAACTGTCTCTTATAATGCTTAATAAACAAATTTTTATAAATAAAATTAAACCGACTTCGAAACCTAGAAACCAGTAAATGCAATGAAGTGAAAATCAATAGCATTTAACAGTTTGTTTTTCAAGATTTGAATAAAAATTTCAAATTTGAATTTCTAAAAAAGTGCAATTTTTAAAAATCTGAAAAAAATCAGTAGAGTTGATAAGGTTGTCATTAATAGGTGTTATAAAAATTATGATGGGACAGCAATGGGTTCATGCTTTAGATAATTATTGAAAAAATATGAGTTATGCTTGTGGATGGAAAAATACCACTAGCTCTATTTTATCAAACTAATTTCTTTCCTACACTTGTCCCAAATCTTTGACACATTGTCTAGTTGTGGATATTGTGATTTGACACATCTATTTTGTCACATTATCCAATATAGCGATACACTATGTATTAATCTGTTTTATGCTAAATGACAAAAGTGCATGCTGAGATTATTTTATTTTTGTAACTTATTTTTATTTAATAAATTTTCAATTTTTTTAATATTTATGAATGCCAAAAAATAATTATTAATTAACTATATTGTTACTTACCTATTGTAAAAAGTATAATTGAATTTAATATTTGTATTGGTTGCTTCCCTAAAAAAAGCAATAATTATAAAAGTTATTTTATTCACAAAGGCAATTATACCGTAGAACTAAGTTTCACACGTTCATTTAAATATATTTAATTGAGAATATTAAAATCAGTTTATATTTATTTTATTTCCTTTGTAGGACGCGATGGCAATAAAGAAAATTCAAACATTGTGATATCCTTGAGCATTCTTCCTTTTTCCTGCAATATTTTCTTTATTAAGATTCTATTGTTCTTTAGAAAGAAAACTTTGCTAAGATGATGCGCATATAAACGCCGAAGAATGCACTCTTCTGCAGCTGCAATATGAGCTCACACACAACATTTCCATATCTAACTCATGTTCTCCAGTATCCATGACCTCACTGGAGCTGTAACTTATCGAAGATCTCCAGGTCTCTGCCCTCCAGCGCTGGTCACTTTGCTACTGCTCTATACTCGTAGTTAATTCAGGAAGCAGGGCATATAAATGATAGAATAATTTAATATCACGTCCATGACTCATGATTCATCAAATAAATCACTTAAATCAAAATCAGAGGGGAAAAATTGTCAACTGTTTTTCTTTATGATAGGTTGATTCATAATCAGAAGTGGACAATTAAATGAATACATTACAAAACTGCTAATTACTAATTATATAAAAGATGGTAAACATTAAAGATGAATATTTAAGTTAGTAGCTTTTTCTTTTTTTTTTTCTTTTTGGTCTTTAATAAATATATTTGCTTAGTAACTTGGACTTTTATGTGACCAAAACAAAGAATGTCTATATTTTCCTGCTTTAATTATACTTATTAGACACCGCTGAATTTAAAATGATAAACTGAGTCTCTCCACCTGATAGGGGGTTAGTTTGCTGACTTCAAAGGTTTATGACGGGTAAACCCAACGCTTTTGAAGTGAAAGCTACAAGACATAGCAAATATTTGAAAATACAAATTTTAAAACTAACAAAATAGATGGTACTGAATACAAACTGTTATGTCTGGACTCAATAAATAGCAAAAGTGAGTTTATACATAAAGTAATAATGTATAGCAAATTGAAAAATATAAAGATGGAAGTTATACAATAATAATAACATGGATAATTGCGGATACCTATGAAATTAAAACTAGGACTTCATAGGTATCCGTAATTATCACAATTCGCAAATATTGGATGTAAAAAATAAAAGCTTTGACCTTTCTAAATTCTTTACCAAACATTACTAAATTTGGCGAAAAGTTTTATTTTTAATCCTGTTGGTTTTTAGTTTAGCTGAAACGTTTTTATCTTTAACAGTGAATTTTGGTTTGAATGTATTAAAAAGAATTGGATACAATTAATTCAAACCATTATAGGCTACTGAGCCTCTACAACCGGGTCTGTTCGTAAAAAATATATTTTTACTGCTTCGTCTGTTTCTTAAGTAACCTGAAAAAAAGAGTAAATAAATAAACGAGAGAGAAATATTTACTAGATAAATTAATACTAGAGGAAAATTGATAAAGAGAGGGATGGCATCCGAATAAGCTCGACCTCAAGAAACCTTTATAATAATTTAAAAGAAATATTCCTCCAGCACAGCTGACTGGAATACGTAATGCGTCCTCCAGTTGTGAGAAAGTCGACATGGATTGGATCTAGAAGAGGAAAACAGCATCCTAGCCAAGAAGAGCAGAAGAGGGTTCCGAGATCTTATCGAGGGAAGAGTTATGGAAACGGCGAACTGGAGGGAATAGTGGATTCCAGGCATTGCTGGAGCATCCCCGCGTGTACTGTCGGAGCGATGTGGGTGCTAAGTTGCAATTGATGGTTGCTGGATCGTACTTATTTTATTATTAAATTATTGTAAAACATTTATCATTCATATCGGATTACAAAGCTAGGATTATTCTTTTGTTAAAAAAATAAAAATAAAAAAATTAAAGAGGGAATGGTTTGGGGTGTGATAAAAAAAAAAATAGGACTAACATTTGAGAATTAGATATTTTATTTTTACTAAAACTTTTACCCAAATTTTAGGTCATCATCAGGGCTTTCTGAGGTCCATAAAAAAGGTCCAAAGAGCCATTAAATTTGGCTCTAAAAAAAATATAATACGAAATTCACACTTATTGGTGCTTCATTATATCTGAGGTCAACTATCTTACACCATCAAAATTTTTTTATTGTTTATTTAACGCTATGCTACTAGGGTTAATTGGACGATGCTACAGTGGGGGTCCCAAATTTCGCTTATTCTGGTATAATTAGGATATGGATCATTAATGAGGATCTAACATAGCACAGGCTCATGACCTTAATTTTGCATTCCATCCAAAGGACGGCATAGCAAACGATACTAAATACCCTCTCTGAAAAATTCGAGTTCCGTAAAACGAGGTGACTTTGTGACTAATGGGGTGACTTTGTGACAAGCCTATTTTTCTACAGTTTTTGAATTTCCCTCCTTAAAAAGAATCAGGTTAGGCAATTCAGTGTACTTGTCAGTTGGTCAGTAATGTGCTGCAACCTACTGGCCACATATAACTTCTTTCATTCCATTTACCATGGTGCTTTATTTCATATATGCTTGATTGTTTTCATTTACTTGAAAATTTGAAATAAAGCACCATGATTAATGGAATGAAAGAAGTTATAGAGGTCCATTTGTGGCCAGTAGGTAGCAGCACATTACTGACCAACTGACAAGTAATCTGAATTGCCTAACCTGATTCTTTTTAAGGAGGGAAATTCAAAAACAGTAGGAAAATAGGCTTGTCACAAAGTCACCCCATTAGTCACAAAGTCACCTCGTTTTACGGTTCGATCTGAACTTATTGAATTAATTTTGTTGTGCAAAATGAGAAATAGAAAAGAGTGTGGCACAAGGAGAGATATCTTATATTCTTATTTGTGCCAGTTATTATGGAGACAGTGACAAAAATTTATTTCGTCAATTATTTGAAGACATGGCTGATTTTTTTTTTCAGTTTAGCTTGATACTTTTTTTTTCCTTGTTTTTGTATTGATTCGAAATAAATATTTCATTAACCTTTATTCTTGTTTACTTGTTCATGTGTTAATTAAAGCGATTACTTTTAAATCAATCATTTGTTGTTAAAAAGTAACTGTTTAAAGTAAACTGTTTGTAAAAAAAGTAACTGTTTGGCAGCCTTAATGTAGAAAAGACCCCAAAATGTAAAATCCCAATAGCAACAAAGTTGCTATCTATTTCTTTATTAATCTACCTAAATATATTTTTCTATGATAGCAAACGTAAGAAATTGCAGTTTATTTACGAGAATATATGTACATTTATCCATTCCTGATAACTACTAAAATTTCAAAGAACTACTTTGTGTGAACTCGGTTCCTACAGATCGGAAGGCCCAGCTCTACTCCCGACCTGTGCCATTGCCCTGACTCGGTCGTGACGATGTTAACGCATCCCAAGGAGGAAAGATAGCGGAGTGGTGTGACCGGGGCTAACGGGTCCTAGGCTTGCTGAGGTCAGGCGGTGGGGGTGTTATATCGGGTCTGCGATTCTGGGTCACCTCTCGATCTGTAAACTAATAAATTACCAAACTCTATCATATTAAATAATAATAATTCCTTTATACAGCCCCTTTGCTACGAATTCGATTACTAGAATTTCTCGTAATAACGAACTGTTTGTTTGTTTATTGGGGTTTATAAGGCATAAAACCTTAAGGTCATTTGTTTAAATTTTATTATTAAGACCCAAGTCTTATTGTGGTACCTTTTAACCCTTAGCTTGGCAAAAATAGATCGACAGAGATTTTTTTAAATGTTTGATATTTTTCTGTCAGTAACAAATAACAAGTATTTTTTCTGAATACATAAAGTTTATTGGTACGGTACCATATATGGTGCCTTGCCAAGTTTAGGAGGTCACTGGATTAGTTTTTTAATAAAATAAAGTTTGCTTATCTTGTTTAAAATTCTTTCATTTGCACAAAATAACTATTTTATAATAATATTTGTTTTATTTACAACTTATTTCTATGAATGCACTTCAAAACAGCAATTTCTTTTCCCTCGCAAACTAAGTGTTTAACGCGACAATATGTTACTATTTGGCAGACCTGGTCATTATTTTAAATAAAAATATTTTAAATACAAATGAAAATACTTTTTTTTATTTTAGTATTTTAGAATTAAAATAAAATAAATCACATGTTTTATTAATTTTAATTCTAAAATACTCAAATAAAAAAAAAAAAAAGTATTTTAATTTTAATTCTAAAATACTAAAATAAAAAAAAAAAGTATTTTCATTTGTATTTTAAATAATAAAATAAAATAAATCTTAAATAGGTTGTTTGAAGTTAAACAATTTTCGTTATAGGATAGTGTAGTCCTTTGCACTATAGCTCTCACTCCTAAATATTGAGCATGTATATTTATTTCAGTTTGATGTTGCAGTTTTTTTTTAGTTTTTTTTTTTTTTTTTGGGGGGGGCACAATTATTAACTTTGTATCGCTTCATCTGATTTCAACAAATTTTGAAATTTTGTCACATTGGTATGGTATTTTTGATTACCTAAATAGACTTCTAATCAATTCATTCCATATAAATGGTTTTATGCATAGATTTTGGGGTGGAGGGTTAAATACTAACTTTTTACCGCCATATCGGATTGTCACAATATGAAACAAAGATTGTTCATAAGTCAAATAACAAGACCGATTCCTCATAATTTTTACAATAAATAGGTTTTTTATGGGAGGGGGCGTTAATTATAGACTTTTCACCTGTTTATTCGAAAGTAAAAAAATCGATCGAATTCCATATATTTTAATAAGCCCGGTGACGAATGGAAAACGCCTGATGGAAGTAAGGGCTGAGAAGTAGGTGTCGGGATTGCGTTTGGGTTGATTTGCCGAAATTCCTATGGACGGAGGACGTTGGATGGTGTATGGGTAGCGAATAGTCTAAGGCGTAGCCCAATTAGTTTGAATAGGTTCCGAATCAGTTGGATCTGTAGAAAATTAATTTTATTTAATAATTTTAACAAAATGAAAGCAAAGATGATCTGAGTATCAAATACATTACACCAAGCAAAGAAAACCGAAACAAAATTAAATAAAAACTGTCGATTTATTAATCGACTAAAAAAAATATTTATTTATTAATCAATTGCTAATAGGTTTTAGAAGTATTTTGTATTTTCATTTTAATTTTTTTTATTTAAAATACAAAATACTTTTTTTATTTTACATTTAAAATAATTTTATAGAAAAGTATTTTAAATGATTTGAGGTTAAAATGCATTTTATTCAAATTTATTTTAAATACTTGCTATTTAAAATAAGGTATTTTAAAATAAAAATAAAAATACTTTTTGCCCAGGTGTGCTATTTGGTCAGTCACTCTGATTTTAAAATCTTTCAGGGAAATTTTGCTCTCAATCTTTTTTAATTCTTCTTTATCATTTGGAATGGTCTCTTTTATTTGATTATTTATGTTCCCCTCTTGATAGAAAAAAATCTATAACAATAAATTAAACAAACCTCCAATAAAAACGTGTAAAAATTTAATGAGAAAAAATGAAAATTTAATAATACTAGCTCGGAGAATTACTAAACAATGCAGGAAGGGCGACCTCCCATTCTTGGCAAGGTACCGTATATGGTACCTTCCTCAAATAACGATCTTTTCAGCTAATAAATGGAAGTTTGTGGTTTTGGGGATTATAATTATTAAATTAATGATACAATACAACAAAAACAGTAAGACAGGTAGAAAAGTAGGAAAGGTTACTTTTATGTCAATTAGATAAAATTACAAAATTTATGTTTTATCAAAGTAGCGCCATGCTGTTATTTGTGTTGATCTTGAAAAAGGTTTTACTTGTTAGCTCGGCTAAATCTGCTTCCACTATCAATCAATTTTACCAACTCACTTCTCAGATAAACTCCCTTGAAGGTGGAAAAGAAACGAAACGAAAATATTCATCCTGGAGCGGGGGAAAAATTCACAAAGTCATGGTGTCATATATATGGTTAATATTAATTTATCCATTAACAGTTTCTTTTCTCTTATTTTAACAATTTAAAATAATAATAGGTTAATTGATTGACAGGATTTTCAGTTAAAACTTTTTTATTTTGAAAAGCCAACGTTTCGATCCCACTTGTGGATCTTCATCAGGCCTAAAAAAAAGAAAACAAATATATGAGTAGTATCTATGCAAGAAGATGAGAATTAAATAATTACATTACAAAACTGATAATTATACAAAATATGGTAAGCATCATGCATGAATATTTTCAATAAGTAGCTGGTACTTCTGAGTCCAGAGTGATACAAAGACTGAGAGTGAAATAAGTATGAATGGTGACAAAGGTACGTTACTTTGACAGTTATTTTTAAAATAGTTATTTTTTTATTAAGATTTTTCAATAGCAGGAAGGAGACTAATCAATTATATAGAAAAAAATCTGGTGCGTGCTCGCAACACACAACTTTCACTTACCAACTTACTTAGATTAGAAATTAATGCATTTTGTTAATTGCCACTTCTCAAATGAACAGAACGGCTTTAATTATGAACAATGGTCTGTCACTAAAGGCATACTCCGCATGCGTGGGCTCAACGAGTTTTATGAGTTGACTGAATATTTCTCTTTTTTTCTCCTCTTTATGTTTTCTTTATTTTTATCATATCACATATTTAGCCATTTCTTATTTTTAGGCGTAACGAGAGACAGTTAATTTCTCCATGTAAACAAAAAAATTGGTACTTTATAAGAAAAAAACAAACAAAAAAAGCCCCCCCCCCAAAAAAAAGCCCCTCCCAGAACATTTTAATAATGATAAAGCTTACCTGATATCAAAGAAACCTAATTTTCATTAAACATGACGAATTTGATAAAAATCGCTAAAGCCGTTTTTGAGATAATCGAAAAAAAGGTAAAAATTGAAAAAAAAAATCATGAAATAAAGTGCCCCCTCAGTTGGACCAATTTTGATGAAATGTTGCCTTTTCCTTATTTGGTATATACATACATCAAATACCCAGTTTCTTCAAAATCGTTAAAGCCGTTTTTGAGTAAATAAAAAATATGTACACGTGAAATTGGTACAAAATTTATTAAGTAAAGTCCCCCCTCCGGTTGATCAATTTTGATGAAATTTTTACAGTCGTATCTCGGGCATATACATACATCATATACCCAGTTTGATCAAAATCGTTAAAGCCGTTTTTGAGTAATTAAAAAAACACGTGAAAATGATACAAAATTTATTAGGTAAAGTCCCCCCTCCGGTTAATCAATTTTGATGAAATTTTTACAGTCATTTCTCGGGCATATAAATAGATCAAATACTCAGTTTAATCAAAATCGTTAGAGCCGTTTTTGAGAAAATCGAAAAAAACGTAAAAAGTTATTAATTAAAGTACCCCCTCCCTTTGACCAATTTTGATGAAATTTTTGCTGTCACATCGCGGGCATATACCTACACTAAATACCTAATTTCAGGTTCCCACGGTTTATAGCTTTTGAGCTAGTCTGTTCACACACACACACACAGACACACACACACACACACACACACACAGACCATTTCGCGGGACTTGGTTATTTCGACTCAGGGGGTCCCAAAACGTGTATTTCCGTTGAAAACCGGAAGTCGAAATTTTTCACGATCGCAATACTTCCACTTACTATATATTTCATATATAGGTAAGTGAAAGTAAAAGGGCATCTCAAATAGTCTCAAATTCAAATATATTTATATAAGTATATGAGCCAAATGTTCGCCCCTTCTGGCATCATCAGGGCTGTAAAATTATGTACCAAGGTATAATTATAAATATTCTAAAATGATTTCACTAAGCATTTATAAAATTAATATTGGGGGACTCGCCATCAGATTAAATATATATATAAAGTGTTTCACATAAATGACAAGTTAAAAATTATATATAAACACTGTCTTGAGTTATCTGTGCAAGAACACTTCATCAACTGGGACTACGTTGGTCTAACATTTATTTATCAGAATATTACTGAAACATTTAGTATCAGTAATACCAACATTACATAAATTAAGTTTTTTCTAACCATAACAATGAAATAAAAATTTTTTTACAATATCAGAACGATAAAATTAGATATATAAATAAATGAATATTCAAAATATAAATATAAGTAAAAAGGTCATATTACATAAAAACCATTATAAAGTTACAAAAAATATTAAAAACAGTTTTGTCCAAAAATAAAACATAAAAATATAAACAGAATATCTATTTTGAAAAAGTATAGAATCACGATGATTTGGAGTCAGGTTTCTCACATCATTTATTTAGAATTCCAATAGTTTCAGAGAAACAATTATTTGAATCTCCAGCATCAGTATCCAATCTCCAGCAAACCTTATTTACAAAATTGACATATGAATACATTATCCATTGAGTTATATTGGTATGACGAGACAAAATCTTTTTTTTTTTTTTTTTTTTTTTTTTTTTTTCTTTTTTTTTTTTTTTTTTTTTTTTTTTTTTTTTTTTTTTTTTTTTTTTTTTGGACTTTAAGGCTTCCAGTGAAGCCCTATACTGCCCATACTAACACCCATGGCACTGCGTGATACTTCTCCTACGAAAGAAAAGCACCACCCAGGGCGGGACTCGAACCCGCAGCTCCGGCATGGGAGTACGGCGCTTTACCGCACAGCCACACCGGGCCCCTATACAAAATCTTAAAAGCAGAATATATCAGAATAAAAACTCATGTTTGGATTATAAAAATAATGAAAAAAGGCAGAAGGAACCAAAAACTGCCCTTTCAAAGCATTGTTTTGAAAATAAGCATGCTTTTGACTTAGATAATACTTTCATTTTACATCGCGATGTTTCGGAGCGCAGGTCGAGATGTTTGGAGGCTCTCTACATCTCTGAGAATTTAGATAGTGTAGTAAACTTTAAAACTGATGCTGGAGATTTAAATAATTTTTTCTCAGAAACTATTGGAGTTCTAAATAAATGATGTGAGAAACCTTACTCCGAATCATCGTGATTCTATATTTTTTTTAAATAGATATTCTGTTTATATTTTTATGTTTTATTTTTGGACAAAACTGTTTTTAATATTTTTTGTAACTTTATAATGGTTTTTATGTAATATGACCTTTTTACTTTTATTTATATTTTGAATATTTATTTATTTATATACCTAATTTTATTGTTCTGAAATTGTTGTAAAAAAAATTTTATTTCATTGTTATGGTAAGAAAAATATAATTTATGTAATGTTGGTATTACTGGTATTAAATGTTAGACCAACGTAGTCCCAGTTGATGAAGTGTTCTTGAGCAGATTACTCAAGACAGTGTTTATATATAATTTTTAACTTTTCATTTATGTGAAACATTTTATATATATATTTAATCTGATGGTGAGTCCCCCAATATTAATTTTATGAATGCTTAGTGAAATCATTTTAGAATATTTATAATTATACCTTGGTACATAATTTTACAGCCCTGATGATGCCCGAAGGGGCGAAAATTTGGCTCATATATATCGTGGGTGTACTGCCAAAAGTGACCAAGTCAAAAAACTTAGATTTTGAAAAACCGCAGTTAAAAGTTCTAATTAGTAGGTAAAATCAGGATTTAATAAATTTTCCATTTTGCGACGTTTTTCTTCTTTTGCTGATTTAGTTTTTTAATTTTATACATAATTTACTTTCACAAGGTAGGGGGTTTGGAATTGCAGGGGGGGGGGGGGGGGCATTTGACTTGGTCACTAAAGCTATTTTATTTTTTTGACTTGGTCACTTTATTTCAGACTATTACCAATTAATTTTACTTGTTGATTACTATTATGGCAGACTATTGCTTTAAGAAAAGGTTACCAGTGAATATAAAGTATTAAATAGACAACTACAAAAAATTAACTAAAAAATTTATTTTGAAAAAAAATTACAAAATTACAAGAATGAATTATTGTTAGACTATGCAATGTTTTAATGTAAAAAAAAATACACTTTATAACATCAAGAATTATTATTATTTGTTAATTATAAAGTCACATTCAACTAACATCTGAATCGTCCGAGTCAATAGCTGGTTCTGGAGCACGGTCCTTCTTTTACTTTTCCACTGGAAGTGACTTGTACCATGCGTGAAATTCTTCGGGAATAACACCCGTAGAGCACAGTCTAATAAGGTCTTTTTTTTTTTGCTTCGGTAATCCACAAGACTGTTATCATAAAAAAATGATCAAGATGACTTAGTCATTTCAAACTGTACAGATCATGCTTCTGAGGGCTTGCTCATTTTTAATGGTGTGTTAAAACACTATTTCTAATTTACATCTTGACTTGGGCAATTTTTTTTATAATACAGTTGACAGTCATAAATGACTTGGGCATATTAGCTCATTTTCACCAATTTTTGACTTGGTCACTTTTGGCAGTACACCCACGATATATAAATATATTTGAATTTGAGGCCCTTTTTTTCTATCTAAATAGTTATTTTATTAATGCTTTAGTTATTAATGAGGAAATAACTACTTTTCAGTTAACCAAATAAGATTTCCATGTTTCATCTGGATATTCCACACTAACCAAAGTTTTTTAATGTAAACAAAATTATATAAAACCAATAATAAACATAATAAGTATAAAATAATAATTTAATGATGCTATGTTCATAAAATATGTGATTTTTATTTTTACAATAAATATTTTTCGTTTTATTTAAATTATATATAAGTAATTTTCTGGCCATCTAAATCAGTTTATCACTAAGAATAGATATATTAAATCTTCATGTAGATTATGTGCTCAGATAATTTTTTTTTTACTTGTTATTAATTGAATAATAACCACTGAGACTGGGAGCTATAAATCTCTCAGTGAGCTAATAAGCGTCTTGTTAGGAGAGAGCCCAACAGATTGAATAATAACAGCCTGCAAAGAGAGGAGCTGCAAGAGGCCGTCCGACCGGTTCTGCAAAATATGCAGTTCCGAGTTGCATAGCGTTCCCGTACGATTGTTTTCCTTGTTGGGTATTTTATGTTAAATATTATTTATATTAAACTTTCACCTGCGGTGCCTATGTAACTTTTATACGTATAAAAATATCGTGTCCCGTTGTTTGTCGGGAGTAAAATCAGAAACAACTCAACCGATCTCACAAAAATCCGATCAGGAAAAAATAAAAAAATAAAAAAATCAATAAAACATAAGCCCCCCCCTTGTAATCCTAGGGTTCACACTTCTGCTTACATACATTTCAAACTATGTACAGTAAACCCTCGATATAGCGAACTGGTAGGGGGTTTGATATACATAGTTCGCTATAACTAGGTTCGTTATAACCGAGGATTCTTTTTTTTTAGCCAATGGCCGCACTAATTTGATCATATTTAGAAGGAAATTCATTCATTAGAACTAGTTAAATTAAAACGCATGTAAGTAATTTATTTTTAGATAAACTACATACTAGGTTGTTACAAAATTCCTTGTTCACAAAATTAATTTTATTCAAATGTGAGTACAAAATTTACAAATCAAAATACAGGCCAAAAGTACAGTACAAAACAAAATTTATTCTTCAAAATACAGGCCATCATTTTCAACTACTTTAACCCATCTTTCAGCCAAAAGCTGTATTTGATGTTGATACCACTCTGCAGTTTTCGAGGCAAGGAACTCCTCGCATCCAGATTTGACATCATCGAAGTTTTCGAAGCGCCGACCTTTCAAAAAATGCGCCATTGACCTGAAAAGTCCATAGTCAGACGGTGCGACGTCTGGGCTGTAAGGAGGGTGGGGCAAGACGCTAATCCCGTTCATTTCTGAAAATTTTTCTTTAAGTAATCGTGAGCGATGAGCAGGGGCGTTGTCTTGCTGAAATAACGCTTGCTTCCTATTAATCAAAGCGGGGTATTTCACTTTTAAAACTTCATATACCCTATCGAGCTGTTCACAGTATAGCTCAGCGTTGATAGCCCTGCCCTCTGGAACCAGCTCGAAGTGATCTAGGACGACCTGATCTAGGTTCATCTTCAAGGCTTGTATTCCCAGAATTAAACCGCCTGAACCAAAATGCGGCCGTGTTTCGATGCACCACACTTTTCCCTTCCACTGCACAAATTTCCTCGGCTGAGGCCTTTGCACTAAAACCGTTTTTCCAATAATGCCTAAGAAGGCCGCGGATGACAAATTTTTCTTCCGACATTTCTAGTGAAATTTAATACTGAATGAAAGGCAGGGACAGTTGGCGTACATAGATAATTAGAGGATTAGTTAATGTAAACATTGACATAAGAATTGTATTCGTCAGAGATTAAATAAGGATTAAATTAGAGACCTCAATGTAAACAACTTGATATGCACAAGGACTTTTGTAACAACCTAGTATTAATTAAACAATGAGATTCATTAATTTACCTGCCAAGTTCACTTGAGAGTTCTTTAGCCTTAGCTTTAATAAGAGGGTCTGAGATTGGTATTTGGGATCATATTTGTTTAAAGCAATTTATCAATTTATTTCCTAATATTCATGAGCCGCAGAGCGCAGTCGTTTATTTGATGCTGGAGTTAATCCTTGGGTTGAATCAATTTTATCTTTGTTTTTTAAAATGGTTGACAATGTTGATTTTGGATTTTTTTTCCATATTTTACTGCGATGGTTTTCTTAGTTAGAATTCCCGATTCAATATCCTGGAGAATTTTCAATTTTTCCTCAATTGATAAGGATTTACGTTTTTTGACATACGTTCACCAACAAACTCATTTTGTATTAAAAAAAAAACAGTATAAACGACTACAGAATACTGATTAGAATAATACAGAGGTCGAAACAGAACTGAGCTAGTTTTGAGAAAAAAGTCAATGGAATCAAAGAGGGAGAGCAAAAGGAAATCGGATTAGTTAAGAGTAAAAAAACACTTCAATTATAGAAACTGGAGCTGCTTCGTCTTCCCGCGCTTATCCTACGTAATACAGTAAAAAAAAAAAAAATAATAATAAAAATTCTAGTAGTTCTTTATAACAGAATATAATAATTCTCAGGCATCAAATTTAGTTCATAGTTCGCACTAACCGAGGGATTTCGCTATAACGAGGGATTCAGCAACCCCCTAAGATATTAAACCATCCTAATAGATCATACCAATACTAGTCATTAAGGTTCTTCTATAAGAAACAAAGAAACAAATTTTAATAACTCAAAGCCGTGATATGAGACTGCTCTTCTGAATGTTAAAAAAAGAATCATGGTTCTACGGTACACATTGCCCAAAACAATATTTTGTAAATGCATATTTATTAGCCCTTTGCACTCGAGGTCGCCGGAGCGGAGCCATTTAAAATTAGTCTTCAAACTTGAGGGCTCCGCTACGGAGACAATGAAATAATTTTCAGTTTTTAACATATAAGGACAAAAACAAATCGTAAAAACTATTTATAGGATATTTTGCTTTTGGTGATAAATGACGGTCGCGGCTCGCGGTATAGTACGTTAATATTTTAACATCGGCGATACTTTGTGGTTTTAATTAATCTTTAATTTTCTGAATTGTACAATAATTTAGTTTTGGTCCCCAAAATAATCCCTTTACTTTGATTTAGTTTCCCATGTGCTTCTACTTTAACCAGAAAGTTATTAAGTAGATTTTCACATTTTAGGAGCTTTTCTGATTGAATATCTGAGAAAAATTCCACTAAAAGGACCCCATCTCGTAATTTTTTAACCGATTTTACATCTCCAATCAGATTTTTTATGCCTCTATATATAATAATGATAGTAATAAAATTATAAAAAAAATATAAAATTGAATATACAGTGCTGTGAAAAAGTCTTTGAACAATGTCACATTTAAAATAATCTAAGTTGGGAGAGAAGAAAAAAACAAAAATAATTTTGAAACAAATATTTTATTCAGTTAAAAATATCATCAATATAATATTGTGAGCGGAAAATGGTGATAACTATATAACATAAGCCAAAAATTAGTATCTAGTATGTCCGCCTTTGTTTCTCTTGACGCTCATCAATCTATCTTTAACGCTAGAAATTAGAAGGGCTATATAACCTGGGGAAATTTTTACCCATTCTTCTTTCAGGATTCTCCACAGGTCTTCTAAACTACTTGGTTGCCTTTCAACCCTTTTCCTATAAGGTAATCCCCACAAATGCTCTATAAGATCAAAATCAGGACTCTGGGGTGGCCATTCCATACATTTTAACTGTCTCTGCTCTTCTTTTCTTGCCAAATACTCTTTTATACTTCTAGCTGTATGCTTTGGATCATTGTAATGCTGCAAAACGAATCCCGGCCCTACAAGTCTCAACCCAGATGGAATTGCATGAGATGACAGGATACGGTGATATTTTTTAGCCTCCATTTTTCCTTCTATTTTTATAAGATCTCCTACTCCATAACCTGAGAAGCAGCCCCAAGCCATTATAGATCCTCCTCCATGCTTCATAGTTGGATTTAAGCAATCTTCCAAGTACTCCTCTCCTGGCCGCCGCCTCACACACATACTGTCTTCTCCTACACCCAAACATTTCGAATTTTGATCCATCAGTCCATAAAACTTTCTTCCAGTCCTCTTTGGTCCAATTTTCATGCTCTTTCACAAATTTCAGGCGCTTTTGTTTATTTCCACAACGAAAAAATGGTTTTTCCTTCGCAACGCATCCCCTAAGTCCGAAACTAATCAGTTTCCTTCTAGCTAAAGAAGAAGAAACCTGTGTGCCTGTGGCTTCGGCAATTTCTTGAGCTAGCTGTGTGCTATTCTTTTTGCGGTTGCCTAAAGATAGCAACTTCAAATGTTTTTCTGCAGCAGAATTTAACTTGCGGGGCCTCCCAGAACGTTTCAAGTCCCCAACATATTTACTCTTTCTGAATTTTTTAATAATATAATGTATTCCAGAAATAGAACCCTTCACTTGCCTTTGCATTTCACGAATAGTAAGGCCCTGCTGATACAAAATAATCACTTTCTGTAGATCAAGAAGATTAATTTTTGCCATTTCCTGAAAAACGGATAGCTTAAAGTATAGAAAAAAATAAGTTTATTAAGAAAAATTATTTTTTACTGTTAACTTTACTTACGGTTTAAAAAAGCACAGTATTCAATGAATAAAAAACGTTTTTTCGATAACACAATTATGTTCTCACTTTCAAATGAACTTTTATACTGATTTCAAGAGATAGAGACAGTATGATATAAACATTAAGACGTTGTCTATAGAAAGGATTATGAAGATACTTTAAACCATAATAATGACAAGCAGTTATAAATATTTTTATCCTCTACTGTATGCAGTTTAACATTACAAAGTTCAATGCACAAGTCTTTTAATACTCTAAGCAAAATAATAAGTAAAAAATTAAGTGCTAAAATAAAATTATTGAAATTATTTTCACAAATACAGTTTTGTTCAAAGACTTTTTAACAGCACTGTATATGTAACGTATATAACTATACTAAATGTAACGTTTTGTAACTATGTGTTCTTGAAGCTTCACAAATACACATAACCTAAATTTAATTACAATTCCTTACTTGGTTCTAAAATATTACTGCATAATATTACGTTTTCAGTGTGTATGTTTTCGCGAATAAGTTGCCTCGATTTGCTGGTAGGTAACGTCCGAAACGGTGCAGGGTGCAAAGGGTTAAATAACTATTTCTTCTTTACCTTACGAATTCCTACAGAGAATAAAAAAAAAAAAACAGCCCAAGTAGTAGTCCAAAATAAGTAGAACTGAAGAAGGCTGGTTCTGTTGGTAGTTAGTCTGATATAGACAAACCTTAAATAAGACAAACCATTATTACAATAATATAAATACAAGAAAGCTAAATCTAGTAAGAGAAGAGGAGGCAGTGTGACAGTGCAGGACTGGTCTTGGAATGTCGGAAACCACCTCCCTCCCAACTCCCTCCTCCCGACTCACTCCTCACTCCTCACTCCTACACACTCCCAGCCCATCTCTCTCACTCTCACTCTCTCCATCTCCCTCTCTTAAAAAGCAATACCTAAATCTCTGAGATCGATCTGCTATTCAAAACCCATTGTAAATCCAATTCATCCCTATTTTATCAATTCCGAATCCGATTAGTAACATTTTTTTTTTTTTTAAATAATATAAAAAATATTGATCCGTTGGTCAGTCGAAGTCGGGTTAGGCAGCGGTGGTGTGTAGGGAGCGAATATTTCAAAATCAGTTCTAACATTGTGCACAAGATTAAATAGATACTATTACAAATTTAAGCTAAATTAATGTCCATCGATTTCCAAATCAGATTTTCTATTTTGTAATTGCATCATGTGACCATTAACCATCCTACAATTTTTTGGTGGTCACGAGCCTGTACGATGTCAGGTACCCATCAAAGATCCCTATCCTAATTATACCTGGATAGGCAAAATTTAGGGCTCCCACTGTAGCATCGTCCGATTAGCCTTAGTAGCATAAAGAGATGTTAAACAAACATTTTTACTTTCATTTATGAATTTATCTCTTACTATATGTATTCATATATGAGATATATAGTAAGGGAAAGTATTACGATCGTGAAAAATGTCCACCTGTTTTCAACGGAAATACACGTTATGAGACCCCCTGAGTCTAAATAACCAAGGAGTCATTCCATGTCACATCAACACACTTTTTTCCCTCACCATCTCAGATTTTAATGAAATTTGGTAAACAGGATACTTTTCTGTAGGCTAAGAAAAATACCAAATTTCAGCTCAATATCTCAACTGGTTTTTAAAACATAGGTATGTAAACCCATTAAAAAACGCACAATTTTGACCTGTCGCATCATCTGGAAATTAAAATTGCAGCTCTTCTACGCAAGACAGAGAGTTGACATTGATGCCATTTTAAATCTGAATCTATGACCTTCCTTATGATAGGCAACTCAATAGGTGTTAAGAAAGATTTCTTTTTCAAAATTTGAATCAAAAATTCAAATTTGAATTTCTCAAATAGCATATTTTTTAAAATCTGAAAAAAAATCAGTAGAGTTGAAAAGGTAATAAGTAATCAGTGTTATAAAAATTATGATGGGACAGCAATGGGTTCATTCTTAAAATAATTATTGGAAAATGTTAGTTTTGCTTGTGGATGGAAAAAAAAAACATTAGCTATTAAGCTTCTCTTACTAATTTCTTAACTACACTGGTACATATATCTTTGAAACATTGTCTAGTTCTGGGTATTGTAAATTGACACCATTTTGTCACATTTCTTAGTGTTTTTTTATATTTTACACAAAGCTTTTCTTTTTTCAAAGGATTGTAACATTGTAGTTAGTAATTAACATTCTATCTTTTCATGTCTAATTACTTAGTATGAGCAATAACAATCCAATGCTTTGGAAAAAATGACTCCAAGTACTGCGAAATGATTGTATGTGTGAACAGACTAGCTCAAAAACTATAAACTGTACGAACCTGGAATTGGGTATTTGGCGTATGAATATCCCCGCGACGTGACAGCGAAAATTTCATCAAAATAGGTCACTTTATTTAATAAATTTTTATGTCATTTTCACGTTTTTTTTTCTTCGATTTTCGGCTCTCAGTCATGTTCATCTCTCATCAAAAATTTCATCAAAATAGGTCAAACCGGAGGGGGCACTTTCTTTAATGAATGTTTATGTTATTTTCACGTTTTTTTTCGATTTTCGGCCCTCAGTCAGGTTTAATGAGAATCAAGTATTCTTTAATATCAGGTAGGTTTTGAAATCATAGAAATGTTCAGGGAAGGGGCTTGAATAGGGAAGAGGAGTTTTTCGTTTTCCTACAAAGTACAGTAGGGTTCCGATTAACTGAGGTCCGGTCAAGTAAGGTCCCGATTAACCGACATGCCAAGTATGAAGGGGAGGGGGGGGGGGGGTATGTGTATGTATATGAGTTCATTTAAACAAACTACAATAAAAGATTTCTCTTTAAAAAAATAGTTTCATAATTTCTGTTATTATGCATGATTATTATTAAATATTTATTATGTTTTTAAGTATATAGTTTTTATTTAAAAATTTTAATTTTTTTATAAAAAAAATTTCAGTTGGTATTGGTATGGTTCCGATTAACAGATTATTTCGATTAACCAAGGTAACCTTGGTCCCCATCGACTCGGTTAATCGGAACCCTACTGTACCATTTTTTTTATTTTTTATATGGAGAAATTAACTGTCTCTCGTTATGTCTAAAAATGAGAAATTAATAAATATGAAATATGAATAAAATCGAATAAAGATATTCAGGAGAAAAAACGGAAAAATATTCCAATAACTCAAAAAACACGTAAAACCCACCAATGCGTTTAATGACTGACGATTGGTTATAATTAAAGACGTCTGCTCATGCAAAAGGGATGTCAACGTAGTATGAAACATATATATTTGATTATTTATATATTATAATTAAATTATTTGTTTCCATAGTAACTAAATTAAAGTATACACAACTAAGAAGAGATAAATCAGACGCGATGGAGTATTATGATTGCATTCCCCAATTATCATAAGTAAGACCTTTTATTTGTTTGTTTATAAGTTAAACGTATCTTTATGCTATTTAAGCTAATCGGATGATGGCACAGTGGGAGTCCTACATTTTGCCTATCCGGTTATCATTAGGATTGATTTCTTTAATGAATACCTGACATCGTATAGGCTCGGGACCTCCATTTAACGTCCCATACGAGGGACGGCATAGCTTAGGATTTTTTACTCAGATTGAAAAATCCTAGGGCCACCGCGGGACGCCAACCTTTAGTATTGTAAGTTGAAACCTTTTATTTAACTATAAAAACTTTAGTACAATATATAGAGTAAATTTTTGATAGTAAGTTGGTAAGTGAAAAATGTGTGTTGCGTGCATCGCACCAGATTTTTTAGTATATCTCACATGACAGAAAATACCGCTGTCTTCGTGAATACCTGAACAAATATAGAACGAAAACCCTTCTTTATGTTGGAACACACTGAGTCTTGATTGAAGTCATCGGGCTTGGACTTGAGCATCTTCAGGGCTATTCATCACCCAAGATGAGTTAGAGCCCGCATCTACTCATTAGCACTGCTAAGCAGCACTGTTAATAACGACTTTATATCTCTGAATAATTCACACGATTATAAATTTATTTACAATCATATTGTAACGTGAAATCGTCAAATATAAAAATAGATGGTTTAGGGCCTATTCACACTATCGGTTTCGCCCCCGCTCCACTCTCGCTCCGCTCCCGGTCCACTCTCGCTCTACCCCATTCACACTAGCGCTCCGCTCCCGCTCCACTCCCGGTCCGCTCTCCTAATGTCTTACCATATTCACACTATATAATTTTACACCGTTCAATTTTGAAAGGTTTAAGCTATTGAAGCCATTAATAATCGAAGTTGTGTGTATTCGGATTTTAATTAATGATTAACTTTCAGTTATTTAAGTATTCATTTATTCTTCAATTTTACGGCAAAAAAAAAAAAAAAAACAATTTTTCGTTTGTAGAAATAGCTGGTTAGTGTACTTTTCTTGATGAAGAAGATAATATTATCAAAAAATATAATAAGAAGAATATATTGCAACACAATGGTAATTATTAATAATAATTATAAATTAATTTAATTAATGGTGAAGAAATAATTTAAATTTTTTTCGGAATGTATTCGAATACGCTTGAAAATTTCAAGTTGGAATCGGTAAATGCTACAAATTTACCGATTGTGTTCTCTTCTTTTCCTGATTAATATTTTAATTATTTTTTGCTTTAATATATATTTTTTGTTAATTATCTGACATTTTTCATAATATACTGCATTTTTATTCGTTTAAAATTAAACGTTATTTTATAATAGCAATGAGTGTGTAGTCAATAAATAAATCGGTGACCATTTTTTACGAGTACATTAATTCATAGCAAAATATATCTCAAACATAACATGAATTTTTTACGTCGAAAAACCGCGCGTATTGTTGGTGATTTTTTTTTTTTTATCATTTCAAACGTATTCGAATACATTCGGAAAAAAAATTTAAATTATTTCTTCACCATTAATTAAATTAAATTATAATTATATATATATATATATATATATATATATATATATATATATATATATATATTTTAAAGTTGAACTTTTTTGGCTTAAAATACTTTAATAACTGAAAGTTAGTTATTAATTAAAATCCAAATACAGACGGTTTCGATTATTAATGGCTTCAATCGTGAACGGTGTAAAATTATATAATGTGAATATGAAAAGACTTTAGGAGAGTGGAGCGGGAGCGGAGCGAGAGTGGAGCGAGAGTGGAGCGGGAGTGGAGCGAGAGTGGAGCGGGAGCGGAGCGAGGCCGGACCTGGGCCAATATTGTGATTAACCTCTCTCTATTCCTCTTTAGAATATTTTGCCAGTGAGACCGGACCTGGAGCGGAGCGGGAGCGGACCGGGAGTGGAGCGAGACCGGAGCGGTACCGATAGTGGAATTCTCTGTCTATTTCTCTTTAGAATATTTGAGCGGACCGGGAGTGGAGCGGGAGCGGAGCGATAGTGTGAATCCGCCCTTAATATCACAGACCGTTTGCTGGAACAAATAACTGGTTGGGACGAACTGTTTAGTTCTAGATTGTCCGACCTCCATCTACGGCGTTTCACCAGCTTCCATGAAGACCTGGAACCTTCCAGAACGTTCATTTTACAACTATATATAAGGAGCGAGTGGCTGGGCCAGTTAGTCTAAGTCTGTGTCTTGACTGTGAAGCTGAAGTCATATGAATAGTGTGTTACAAAGTTATCATTTTTGTAACCAGCTCGAATATTTGAGTTGTATTAATTCGTTGGCATTGATAATCGTATATTTTTGTTATAAATAAATATTCTTTAACCCACAGAAGCGTTACAATATCGACAAAAGTCTAATTAAGGAACATTCGATAAACTTACAGGAAATGGAATTTGCTGCTCTGCACGTTTAAAGTACATCTTTGACAAAAGGTGCAATAAAAAAGTTAAACATATCAAATATTCATTGAATTTAAAATCAGATTTGTATTAGTTTGTAACATTATGTATTATGCATTATACAAACATAGGTTGCCTATTTTTATATAATTTTAAGAATCACTATACTCCAGTTTGTAGTTTTATCAAAAGAGTTTTATCAAAGGTTTGGAATTAGTTAGTGTAGTAGTAGTGGGCCTTAGAAAAAAAATCTGGTGCGTGCGCGCAACACACAACTTTCACTTACCAACTTACTTAGATTAGAAATTAAGGCGTTTAGTTGATTGCCACTTCTCAAATGAACAGAACATCTTTAATTATAACGCATAGGTTTGTGAATAAAGGCGTTCGGCGCATGCGTGAGCTCAAGGTGTTTTATGAGTTGACGAAATATTCATCTTTTTTTCTCCTGTATATGTTTACTTGATTTTCTTCATATATCATATTTAGCCATTTCTTATTTTTAGGCGTGATAAGAGACAGTTAATTTCTCAATATAAACTAAAACAAAGGTACTTTATAGGAAAACAAAAAAAGCCCCATCCCCATTTAAGCCCCCTCAGAACATTTTAATAATGATAAAGCTTACCTGATATTAAATAAAAACTAATTTTAATTAAACATGACGAATTTGATAAAAATCTTTAAAGCCGTTTTTGAGATATTCGATCAAAAAGGTAAAAATTGGAAAAAAATTATGAAATAAAGTGCCCCCTCCGTTTGACCAATTTTTATGAAATGTTGGCTATCATATCTTTGGCATATACATACATCAAATACCAAGTTTGATCAAGATCGATAAAACCGTTTTTGAGTAAATAAAAAAAAGACGTGAAAATGATACAAACTTTATTAAGTAAAGTCCCCCCTCCGGTTGATCAATTTTGATGAAATTTTTACAGTCATATCTCGGGCATATAAATACATTAAATACCAAGTTTGATCAAAATCGATAAAACCGTTTTTGAGTAAAAAAAAAAACGCCTTAAAATGATACAAAATTTATTAAGTAAAGTCACCCCCCGGTTGATCAATTTTAATGAAATTTTTACAGTGATACCTCGGGCATATAAATAGATCAAATACTCAGTTTAATCAAAATCGTTAGGGCCGTTTTTGAGAAAATCGAAAAAAACTTAAAAAGTTATTAAATAAAGTACCCCCTCCCTTTGAGCAAATTTGATGAAATTTTTGCTGTCACATCGCGGGCATATACATACTTTAAATACCCAATTTCAGGTTCGCACGGTTTATAGTTTTTGAGCTAGTCTCTTCACACACACACACACACACACACACACACACACACACACACACACACACACACACACACACACACCACACACACACACACACACACAGACCATTTCGCGGGACTTGGTTATTTTGACTCAGAAGACCCCAAAACGTGTATTTCCGTTGAAAACCGGAAGTCGAAAATTTTCACGATCGCAATACTTCCACTTACTATATATTTCATATATGGCCAACCTCTGAAGAATAAATGCATATAATCATAGTTAGTTACTCGTAGTTGAATGAGTGGTGACGATTTTGCTGATATTAATGTAAAAGGGAATTCTTTTGAATTCCTAGAGAAGTTCAGATATTTAGGGGCGATGGTAACTAGAAACAAAGAAATCGATAAGGAAATTAAGGCTAGATTAAAAGCCGGTAATGTTAGCTATTTTTTAGTAGAGGAATTGCTTAGCTCGCTTCCTTCTGTACCGACACTTAAAAATTATGATTTACAAATCCATTATTAAGGTCTTTTATGGATGCGAAACGTGGCCACTAACATTGAGGGATGAGTAAGTGCGAAGAATCAAACGGAGAATGTAGACGCTTAGACAACGCCTGAAAATTATTTGTTTCATAGTAACTTTATGAAATTTTCAACAACTACATTATAAAATCGGGGAATTATAAAATCGGACGACTTGGATTATTATGCTTGCATTGCCGAATTATCACAAGTAAAAACAATTTTTTTAATAATATCAAAAATTAGTGTATTTTAATGAGTTGTAGTGTATAATATTAGTCCAGTAAGCTTTTCTAGGTAAGAAAGCTTGCTTTCTCGATGACAGCGTGAGTACTATTGTTCATTTCACCGAATGTCTGTTAATCCTTTTTATTCACCAACTAAAACTCTTTGTATTAGCCTTTAAACGGTCAATGGTTGATCACTTCGGAAACAGAAAGTCGAATGAAAGATGGCAAGGCCCTATGAGGATGAGTTAGACGGGAACAGTGAGACAGCCTACGAAGACATTTGTACTGTTATATAGGAAATTAAAATTTTAATGTCTAATCCCAAGAAGGAAGGAATACCTTTAAAGGAAACGGGCCATCAACAGTAGTTATTTTTATTTGAATTATTTTTCATTAAAATATAATATATACTTTTTTTTATCAAAATTCTTCTTTATTTATTTTCAATACGTAATTTGGTAATGTTAATCTCATATTCTCGTTGTCCCTAAATTAAAAAACAAAAAAGAATTATATCTAGTGATACTAATCTTGTCAACGACTCTTTATAATGACTACTTCAAAGATAATATTGATAATATTTTGAAATTAAATATTATCTTTTATTATTGATAATTTTATTAAAAACTTAAGTATTAATATGGTGTATAACTGTTCCCCGAGCAATGTCTCAGTGTTCCCTTCATTGGAGTACACTGAGACAAAAATCTTGTGGTTTTATGAAAATAAATATTTTTGTGTGCAATGTTTTCAGATTTCACATCTACTGAACAAAGATCCGTTGTAGTAAGATGTAGTATAAAAATTTCAGAACTCCAGCTAAAGTTTTTCTATTATTTTTACAATTTGAAAAAAACAAAAAAAAACAGCCTCATTGTTCCCCACTCTCCCCCTAGACCTAATAACGAATTTCAATTTTTTTTTTTTTTCGGTTAAATAGTATCTATTTGTAAAGAAATGATAGAACAGAAAAATCTTACAAATAACATACTAAAAAAAAATAAATAAAAAATAGTATATTTTCTCTTTATGGTTAATTATTGTTAATACTAAAAATGCGGGAAAGATTACAAAGCGAAGACAGAACGTGAGCAGTTGGTCAGCGGTAAACCGCGCCAAACCTGTTGGCGCCAAAAAGGCAAAAAAATAGCGCGGCATCTTTTTCGCTTTTCTTTATGCCCCGTGGCTATGCCGATCTTTCAGATTTTTGTTTGTATCAGCTAACCGCTTATTTATATTGAGCCATTTACATTTCCCTCGGAATTTAATGCCTTTCAAAGGCTATGAATATTCCTTTTTTTTTTTGTTATATAAGTGAAACTTCCATTTTTTTTATGTTACGAGAATAAATATACTGTCTTCTCCTTGAAGTGGAATTATTCAATCTTGAAATAAAAAATGAATAATGAATAAAAGTATACATAAAAAAAAAAAAAAAAGAATGGTGAATAAGGCACAGACGTTCCTATCCTAATTACCCTAGATATGGAAAATTTAAGAATCCCACTGCAGTATCGAACCTATAGACTTTGAAGCACAAAGTGACATCAATTGAACAAAAAAATAGTTTAGGATCTTTAACTAACAATTAATAAAACTATGATAAATTAATTGGTGACTAACACAATCTTCCAGTACACTATTTTATTAAAAGGTCACACTTTTAAAAAAGACTAAATTCCACAGTTTCGGACTTTAGATGGATGTAAATCAGTGAAGAGAAAGGATTGGCTCCGCTTGGAAGCGAGCTGTGTGGTGCAGTGGTTAGCATACCGCGCATGTCATGCGGAAGACCCGGGTTCGACTCCCGGCGGAGCCCAATATTTTCTCTTCAAAAAATAAGTTATTTGAAAAAAAATTTTTTCGGGTGATTATCATAATGCTGAATAGAGAATTTCCTGTATTTTATGGTTTCAAATTTTCATCATTCTTTGTTTAGAAAACTCCTATTTATTTCTTGGATCTTGAATAACTTAAGTTTGCACCTTGCCTATTTAAAGATGTTTTTTTTATTATTATATTTATATTTTGTATTTATTATATTTTTTATTGTATTTTTTTTCCCAGGGATTTATTTATTTATTTCAAAAATAAATAATGACTAAATATCAGCATAACTTATTTTGTGTGTAATGTGTAAAAGTCTTTATTTCTTGTAACAGGAAGATTAATGATGTCTCTGATGAATTAATTGGCGAATAACACATCTTCCAGTTCATTAGTTTATTAAAACCTCGCAATTTTAAAAAAGGCCTAATCCCAGCCTTTCGGACATTACACGTCCACCTTCAGGGCATTTTCCACGTTGTACATAAACTCCTTTTCTAAATAAAATGTGTATATAAGTCACTACATATGATAGCTTTAAATCAGTCATAATAAGTAACAAAATTGCATACATAATTGTTATACATACATTTTTTTTGTTGTATTGGTCAATCTATTATTTCTTTCCTCAACGTCAAACACTTATGCATTACATATAGGTCAAGTTTTTTTTTTTCCTATTTTACATTTTTTTTACAATAAGACTAATAACACTTTTTATAGAACACATTACATTGAACACATTGAAATAAAAAAACAAAATAATTTTAATGATGTTAAAATTATGGGAACAGAAAATAATACAAAAATTAGTGATAAAGTGATTATTGAAATGAAAAAAATAAATAAATACCAATAACATAAGGTTGATAAAAATAAGTGTTATTAAAGAACAAAGTTCAGGAGATAGAAGCGACAAATATAGTAAAATCAATGTAATGTGTTCCATAATAAGTGTTATTAGTTTTATTTTTAAATGTGCGAGTCGCCATTAATAGGCTGGCGTGTCTCAAATACCCACTTGGCGTGGCTTGGAGTGCGTGGCTTTCTTCGGCTGGTGTTCAAACTGGAGCGGTCACACTTCCAAGTACTAATCACGCTCGTTGCTTAAGCGTAGTAGCCTTCTAGCATTCTATTTATATGATGATTTAATCTCCCCTAAAATCTTTCAAAAAGTATTACATCTTTATATATTATTAATGATATCTTTAAACCAACGAATGTTTAGGACACCTGTATTTTTTTTTCACTTCTCTTTAGGCCTCGCCCATGGCGGACATTGCTACAATTACGGAGCTCTAAGTATATTTGTCCTAGAGACGAAGCAGGTGCGATGGAACAATTATCAGGTATTAGCATATATTAAGTTGCTACCTGAGCCTGGCCTTTGTAGTTAGTCATTGTATAATATGTAGTTACCCAACACCTGCGATATTGTTATCGCAGTCTGTCTCCTGTCTGCCAATGCCACTATCATATTGAGGAGCACATTTTTTTTTCCTGTTTTAAGATATGGATTTAGAGTAGATGGAATTGAATAGTTTTATGTAACTGGTACAACTGACCTAGTTCGGAAGAAATATATAGTTGTTTTTAATCTATTTGAATGGATGAATAAATGTTTACATTTACATTATTACAAAACGAAATAAAAAATATTCTGATTGAAAACTGACAAAAACAACGGTACTAAGCTGTCTTATTTTAATGTCTTTATTATACTCCATTCTTCTTAGCCTTGGTATAACAAAATTTATTTTTGGGTTAATTGTCATAATGATGAATTGGGAATTTCCTATATTTTATGGTTTCACATATAAAGACTACATTTTCAAAATCATGCTACATTTTCATCATTCTTTGTTTAAGGTGCGTTTACACGATCAAGACATTTGCAGATACTGGCATGAAAAAGCCGGTTAGCACAAATAAATCGTTGCGTGTAAACGCTGGCATGAAGATTGTGCAAGCCAAAATATTTGTTTTGTGCTAATTCTGCCCGTACAGAAAATTGGCTTGAAGTTGGTGTATTGGCATGAGCGTGTAAACAATACTCAAGCAATAGTTCCAATTTCAGGCATGCGCATTGATAGAATTTTTCTCCTTTCTTACAAAATTAAGGCTAAAAATCTAGCTGCTGAGAGTGATCACAGTCAAATCAACTCCAGGCACGACCGTTGACCAAGACACAGTACTTCCTGTTTAAGCTATAGTAAGGTAAATTATCACGATCGTGAAAAATTTCGAGTTCCGGTTTTTTTTTTGTTGTTTATTTTTAAAGAATATTCTGTTTTTCAACTCACTTCAACACTTGTTTTATCACAAAAGTTCTTATAAGCGAAGCCGGGTTCCCCAGATACTCTATAAATAAAATGAAACGAAATTTGAAACGCTTGACAATTTTATACTAAAAAAATAAATAAAAGATACGATATAATCTCATAATCCCCCATAAAATAAGAAAGTATAAACCTGCGGCGTGTAAGACGCAAATCTGCGGCCGAAGACCAGCTGCTTGTGGAGGCCAGACGCGCAGCAGCTGATAGGCGAGGACCCCTCAATATAGGACACCCCCCTCCACCGGACAGCTTCAGGTGTCACCTGCGGCCACAGGTTGCCTCCGATCTGGGTTAGCCCCCCCCCCCTCTCGATAATTAGGGTGGCTTATTTATTTCGTAGCAGTTGGCGATCTTTATTTCGTAGCCTCGGTTTTGTTTCATTTGAATATTAAGTAATCGTCTGGTGGAGCAGCTGTCATTTTGAGGATGAAGTCTGTACGAGCGGAGGTCTCCATTCTCTGGAAGTTTTTTTTTTTTTTAAATACATATATGTATTAACATATTTTTTAAATATATATTACCCTCATATTTGAATTCGCAACTCGCAATATCCATCGATAAGCAATTGTGAAAAACTGATAAAAATGTAGGTAATAACATTCCAGTTACATACCATATACTAGGTTGTTACAAAAGTCCTTTTTCACATAATTAATTTTTTTCAAATGTGAGTACGAAAGTTACAAATCAAATTTATTCTTCAAAATACAAGCCATCATTTTCAACGACTTTAACCCATCTTTCAGCCACAAGTTGTATTTGATGTTGATACCGCTCTGCAGTTTTCGAGGCAAAGAACTCCTCATCCAGATTTGACATCATCGAAGTTTTCGAAGCGCCGACCTTTCAAAAAATGCGCCATTGACCTGAAAAATCCATAGTCAGACGGTGCGACGTCTGGGCTGTAAGGAGGGTGGGGCAAGACGCTAATCCCGTTCATTTCTGAAAATTTTTCTTTAACTAATCGTGAGCGATGAGCAGGGGCGTTGTCTTGCTGAAATAACGCTTGCTTCCTATTAATCAAAGCGGGGTATTTCACTTTTAAAACTTCATATACCCTATCGAGCTGTTCACAGTATAGCTCAGCGTTGATAGCCCTGCCCTCTGGAACCAGCTCGAAGTGATCTAGGACGACCTGATCTAGGTTCATCTTCAAGGCTTGTATTCCCAGAATTAAACCGCCTGAACCAAAATGCGGCCGTGTTTCGATGCACCACACTTTTCCCTTCCACTGCACAAATTTCCTCGGCTGAGGCCTTTGCACTAAAACCGTTTTTCCAATAATGCCTAAGAAGGCCGCGGATGACAAATTTTTCTTCCGACATTTCTAGTGAAATTTAATACTGAATGAAAGGCAGGGACAGTTGGCGTACATAGATAATTAGAGGATTAGTTAATGTAAACATTGACATAAGAATTGTATTCGTCAGAGATTAAATAAGGATTAAATTAGAGACCTCAATGTAAACAACTTGATATGCACAAGGACTTTTGTAACAACCTAGTAAAAAGCAAGAAATGTTCTAGTATCAATATGAAAGTTTACTTGCATCCTTAAAGTTAATTGTACCATTTTCTTAATGGCCCTAACGAAGTTAGGTTTGGCGGCAAAATGGGCAAACGCGTTAGGAAAATACGTGTTGCCCCTGACAACTTATAGTTATAGAATGAAATTAGCTTTTAACTCAATTATAATTATTATAATAATTTAATCCATTTACAAACAGTTAACACTCATTATATAGAAGATAGTTGACCGTAGATGCAATGAAGTGGAAACGGTGGTGGTGCGGTCAAATAAATAGCACTAATATGAGAGAATTACTTATTTTATATTTGCCAACGTTTCGACCAAAATTTTAGGTCATTATCATGTCCAAATTAGAAAAAACAGAAAACAACAAATCAGAGAAATTATATAAACACATATTTGTCTATATATAATCTAAAATTTCATTGCTATACCTATGATCCCCTATTAATAATTTATTTGTAAAAACAAAATCAACCTTATCCTAGGAAAGTACGAAAAAAAAAAAAAAAAAAAAAAAGTAACAGACAACAAAAAACAAGATTGTCATTTAGGGAACATGTTTCGTGTTCCCTTTCCTAATGTCTGTTTTTACCAAAAGAAAGTTGGGTGAAATTGAATATTGGAAGATGTGCGCTCCGCACCAATTTTTTTTTATTCAAAAACCAGGAACATTCATTATTTTCCTGGCTGCCGAATAGTACCTAATATGAAGAACTTCCTTGTAAAATATTTCTTGGAATATTAAAAAACAGTTTTTATTAAATCGATTAGTTTTCTTGTTATGATAACATCAAAATTCTTATTTTAATTGTTATATATTTTTACAAGAAGATAAAATATTAGCCTTGGGCGGGATTCGAAGGGGGAGTTCCTTATCACAAGCACGGTGCTCTTGCCACTTGAGCTACCAGGCACATATCCCAGTCAAGTCAATCCTTTCTCTTCACACACCTCTTCTGACCAATAGCGGAATTTTAGCGAATGAAATGGGGGAGTAGATATATTTTGTCCATTTTGTATTTGATTAATAATGTCCATTTAGTAGGGTAAACCGGACAGTTATTGACACCCTTAAGACTAAATTTCTGTGGTGAAATTAAAAAAAAAATAGTTTTTATGAAGGGATCAAATTGAAAACTCCTATAGCTCCTCTTTATTTATCCTTATAAAGACTCAAGATGTTTTTTTGGGTCAAAAGTTCAATAGTTTCACCATATGGCAAAATTTGTGGAAAAAAAGTTCAAAAACAAGTTATTGACACCCTGTGGATGGGTTATTGGCACCACAGTTATTGACACCCCCTGCCCCATAATTTTTTTTTTTTTTTTTTTTTGTTTTATTAAATAACATTATAAAGAAATAACACCACTTGCACATATTAAACTTTAATATAATATAAGAAGCAATGAAAATATTCAACCTCTTTATTTAACATTATAAATGAAACTACTTTTAAACAAACAAATATATTATAAATTTCGGTAGGTATAAATAACGTAAAATACAATAATTAATTTACATGGCATCATCCTCATTCATATCTTCATCTTCATTTATATATGGATCAGACTCCAAGATGTAACAGGCCGGACAAACAATTTTATCAGACTCGTCAATTTCAGGGAAATGGTCATATCCTTTTTAACACTTTTGTGGTAGACCTTATTGCATAATCCTTATTGTAGGACGAAAATGCTTTCAGGATGAAGCATTTATAAATTAATCCTCATCTTCTAATATATGTTGGACGTTCTTGAACCACTTCCTAACATTGGCTTCAGAAACACAAGCGCTGGTACCAGACTTGTATACCCTAGGAAGTCCTCTCTGCTACAGAGGGGTGACTTCGTAAGAGAGCCTTATACCAGACATCACCAGGACAATTACCTTTAAAGGGTGTGCTCATATTTTTTAATTCAATAATTTCTTTTACTGATTCTTTGTAAGATGTTGAAATCCCTCTTTCGCACATTGTTCTATCCATGTAGCTAGAGTAAGCTCGCCTTTATCTGAAAGCATCGGCCGTGGTCCAAGCGATGATTTTACAAATTTATCACTTAATCTGAAGTTGCCCTAGGAACCCTAAATCTTTTGTATGCTGATTTAATAGAAAAACCATCCTTTATGGCCTTCAAGGCATCCTCTAATAACTAGTTATAAATGTTCTTAGGTATACTAGTTGTACACACGCACAAACACAAAGAAAAGAAATTTACTAGTAAGAACTCACAGTGTCAATAACTAGTCATTGAACCCAAAAACTAGTAATTGACACCCAGTGTCAATAACTAGTTACGCTAGAATTAAAGTTAAAAAAACATTACAGATTTACCTGGAAGATTAAACTATCAAAATTAAAACAGAGCCATCAATATTTAAAAAAAAAAAATCGAAATTTAGTTATTGACATGGGGTGTCAATAATAGAATACATTGAAAAAAATGACCAGTTATTGTCACCCCTGAATAATAATATTTAAATTGATTATTTTAATTTAAAATCACTCCAGACACTTCAATTATAGATTAGCGAATACAATAAACTACTTACCTTTATTGAAAAAAATGTAGGAAGAGAATAGGAACAAAACTATTGGACGAGAATCCTTATGGAAATCAGAAGGTTGTAGCCATTGACAGGCTACCAACTGACTTCATGAAGGTATTAATTGTAAAATCTTCCCTGCGGTTAGTTTGCTAAACACTTACCCTATAGATGACTTAGAAGACCCTTCAAGCATTAGATTCATGTATATCTTAAAATAAAATTAGGGCTCGTTTCCTTATTTCTTAAAGTTTGGGGTGTCAATAACTGTACTGGGTGTCAATGTCTGGTTTACCCTAGTAGTAGTATATTTCCATGATCCATGTAATGAGGTCTCTTGACTGTTGTCAATATTTCTTTAAATACTAAATCAGTTAATTTCCTTGCAATGATAACAAGTATAAAAATTCTTATTTAAATCTTTTTCATAAGAAGAGGACTGATTGTCCTATGTTGGGGTTTGAACCCGAATTTGCTTATCGGAGAAGTACGGCGTTCTTGCCACTTGAGCCACCAGGCACATAAATTTTTCAATGTAGCCAAGCTTGTATTTTCATAGCTTATAGCCAAAAGTCTATAGTCCCGACTTAGTCAATATCCGAGGAGGAAAAATGTCAAACCTTACGGAAGCCCTGATCGGTGGCAAGACGAAAATTGTTGAGTTGGTCCAGGTGCCGCATAGCTATAAAGGTAAATAGCATTGCGCTCTCCTTGACAGCTTCTTTTCTTATTTTTTAATATAAAAAATTCACTACAGAGCACGCTCAAGGTCCGTCGCCGGCTGCTCAGCAATTTTACATTTTTTCTTTGTTTTTTGTCCCAGTTGCGCTGGTCAGGGTTCTTCCATTTGCATAGCTTCGTGTCCATAGAGGTCATATATTTCATTTATTTTTGTCTTATATTATATTTTATGGGCCGCGTGAGAGAATCCGATATAAGTAGCCGCTACTTGCCCGTTAATATTTTAAGTAAATGTCGCAAAAGGAAGAAATTAATAAAAACAAATGAAACAAATACAAAATGAACTACAAATTATAAATACGCAGGTGTACCTTGAGGCAGTACTGCATCCTTGGAAAGCTAACGAAGGAAATGCCAATACTTTCAGTAAGAAAAAAAAAAACCGTTGCCTTTCCTTAATAAATAAATAAATTGTAGATTAGTTCTAGAATTTTTGGAACAAACTGTTTTAGTAAATATTTGTGACTGTTCCGAGTACCTCCCAAGCTTGTCGAGGACATTTCAGATAGTTCTACTTCAGCCTAATATAAGGAGCGATGCAATGAAGAGTTAGTCTTGCTCTGAAGATCGATCATATGGTTACGTTTTTGTTAAAAGTGTCGTTACAAGTAGATAATTTATGTTTGTGTGGCATTGTAAATTAATATTTTCGTCATATAAAAATTATTTTAACTCACAGAAGTATTAAAATATTAATGGAGCCACAAGTCGAAACTGTCAGTGAAAATTCATCAAAAGAAAGTTTTAAATTTTGATTGTTAGAATACATTATATTAACTATACATGAATTTTGATTGTTTGAATACATACATCAAATACCCAGTCTGATCAAAATGTTTAAAGCCTTTTTTAAGTAAATAAAAAAAAAAAAAAACACGTGAAAGTAAGACAAAATTTATTAAGTAAAGTGCCCCCTCTAATTGATTAATTTTCACTGTCCTATCGCAGGCACCTAAGTACATAAAAAAAAAAACATAAAAATTATACAAAATTCTTTAAATAAAGTACCTCCTACGTTTGAAAAATTTTGATGAAATTTTCGCTGTCACATCGCGGGCGCATAAGTACACTAAATACCCAATTTCAGGTTCGTATGGTTTATAGTTTTTGAGCTGGTCTGTTCACACATACACACAAACACACACACACATACAGACCATTTCGACTCAGGGGACCCAAAAACGTGTATTTCCGTCGGAAGCCGGAAGTCAAAATTTTTTACGATCGCAATACTTTCCCTTATATATATTTCATATGTAGGTAAGTGAAAGTGAAAATATAATATTACGGAATACTATTTATACTTTACTATAACATATTATTACTATACTATTTTTGGCACGTTCAGATAAATAGGTTCCTCACCTCTTTCCTTACCTAGGAAAGGTAAAGCGTTCGCTGTGCCTTATACCTGTGAGACCACTAATAACCGATTAGTATATTGTCAACTTATAACATCGTTGATATTGTCAAAAATAGTCTAATCTCTGAATCTTCCTCCTCTTCCTTAAACAAGCAAAATTGCAAATAAAATAATTTTGTTGTTATTTAAAAATATTAAGATACATTATCTGAGAATAAAGCATTAGACCAAAATTAATAAGAAACAAATTACATAATATTGATTTTAAACAAAACATTTATCCACGCTTCGATTGGCAGGACCAATCTAAAGGCCTGTAAACACGGTAACATTTATGGAACCAACTTTTTATAATTTATTAAATATTTATAATTTAAAATTTAAATTTATAATTAAAAATTTATAATTTTTAGGATTGCTAAAAAAATACATTTACAAAAACTTCAGACCTTTCAGTCAAAATTATTACGACTCATTTCGAAAGCACCTTGGTACGTGACTAATCAAACCTTACATACTGACTTCCAAATGCCAACAGTCGACCAGCACATCAAGACTCTTTATAAACGTTTCCACACCAACCTACACGGACATATAAACCTACTAATAAGAGATATGGCCACAGATGAAATGCCCGTGAATGTGAGGAGGAGTTTAAAAAGGCGTTGGATGAGAGATCTCCTTCTTTAACGGACATGAATAACTGAATCAAGCCAGGGAAGAGGTGCTGTTGGGTGTCATCCTTCCCCATGCCTGACATGTCATCATCTGCAATTGTATACGGCCATCACATCTGCTGATTGTCTATCTATTGCTGACAGGCGCGGATATACGAATGAAGTGAAAAAAAAAAAAAAATTGGCGTAACGTTCTGTTTTAGAAATTTATAACTTTATTCATTTGAATTTATTAAAACCTCTAGGATATCAATTATTCAATACATTACTGCCACAGCAACTCCTGTAAAGGTTCGCTAGTGATTATCTACCTTGGAAAATAGTTCACATGTGTTATGTTTAATGGGACGATTTCTGCAAACAATGATGAACTTGATAACTGAACACTGTTCATGAAGAACACCTAAACTTTTATACGTGTCTGTAAGAAACTTCTTTGCAGTGTGCAAAAAAATTCTGAAACTATCCCAAGATTTCAGAGCCTTTCAGTTGACGGAATGACCAACTCGAATTTCAATTGCAGAAAAGAACTTAAAATTCTCTTTAGGAAATTTCTTTTTATTTTTATGTAAATTTAAGTAAACGATTATGTTTCAATATTTCTGACATATTGTTAAAAAATAAAAAGGTAAGAAATTTCCAAACAGAAATATTATCAAAAGCATATAGTCATTCTGTTGACTTAAAGGCTCTCCTATTTTCCAACTTACCTAATTATTCCCACTTGCTGTATATATATTTATATATATATACAATTGAAGAAATTATCAAGAGCGATAGTAATGAACTTGCAATTGAACACATTATAGTCAATTTTATATAAATACGTCTATATACATATTATTTTACTTTAAAAAGCCTATTATATAATACCGTTACTTTATAAATTATGCATTATATATTATATTGGACAATGATTACAATAAGAAGGTGACTAATACACATAATTATGACGTGACATTGAATATAGGACGTCTTTAAAGGTTAAGACTTGAGCTGCACAGGTGAGGTCGCGGCAGGTGAGAGATGGCAGTAAAATGCTCTGTCGGTTTCCCTATTCAAAAAAATGAGGTGCATAAAGCCCGTAAAAGTGCATCGGGTCCAGCTGATCTCTTCCAACTGAATTAATTTAATGACCTGATTAGCAGCTATCTCTTTTCGAGTATATTTTATTTGGTTAAAAAAAAAAAAAAAAAAAAAAAAAACTCAAGGCTCGATCACATTGAACAGTTCGCTAAATTTGCTGGGCAATCAAAATTTTCAACTAACTACACAAAATTCACACTTATTTTTAAACATCGAAATTTGCATGGAACACCTTGTTAAGGAAAACAATGTTTAGTATGTTGAAGTTTTAGTTAACCTGATTCTTTTATTTTTATTTGAAATATCTCAAACGTTATAAGAGGTTTATTTCAAGATAAAGCTGGGCAATTCCACGTGAAATCAACAAATTTGGTATATGTGTACTACTCGTATCTACTAAAACAATTGTGAAATATTGCTGAGATATGTCTACCCGTTTTTGAATTATTGGTCTCTAAATCCCTCAAAAATAGGTCCAGAAACAGAAAAAATCATGAATAAAAATAGCTGTAGATGTTTTCCAAATTTGACTGGGACTATGAGATTGGTGTGGTTTAACAGCGTATTCCATGCCGTTTCATGTGATATACAACAATGTAGAGGTTGGTACTAAAGAAATTTTCTTAAAACTCAAAAAGAGCATTTTTTATGTTTTTTTGAAGAATAGGTAGTATTATATCTTCTATTCATACAGCAAAATATAAATGTGGGATGAAAATTTCTTCATTACTAAAAAAATTGAAAACTAGTAATAAAATTTCATAAATCTAGCATTTTATGATTAAGAATAGTTGCAGATGTTTTCCAAATTAGACTAGGAATATGAGATTAGGTGTCGTTTAACAGCGCATTCCATATCATTTCATATGATATACAGCAATGTAGAGGTTGTTACTAAAGAAATTTTATTAAAACCTAGTTTAAAATTTTAATTTCAATTATCTCGAAAAGGGTATCTTTTAGAATTTTTCAAGCCCGTGTTGAATTGACGTGGAATGACCCAGCTATTTTATAATATTCGTTTGGTTAATGTAGTAACCGCTAACAAAATACTATTACTATTACATTAAAATTGAAGCAGTTGAGAAATTTCATGTTTAATGTTTAAACTAATTAGTAATATTTTTTTGCACTTCGTCTTCTTCAGCTCTGCTTGATGTAAAATTAATTATTAGTTTCAAAGCGCGCATAAGAACCTGTATGATAACTGTATCTTTTTCAATTACTTTTATTTGTTCCACTTTTTCGTTCAAAGTTAAAATACATATTCATGGAGCAATGTTCCATTAAACTTTTTACTTTCACTTACCTATATATAGTAAGTGGAAGTATTGCGATCGTGAAAAAATTCGACTTCCGGTTTTCAACGGAAATACGTTTTGGGGTCCCCTGAGTTGAAATGACCAAGTCCCGCGAAATGGTCTGTGTGTGTGTGTGTGTGTGTGTGTGTGAGTGTGTGTGTGTGTGTGTGTGTGAACAGACTAGCTCAAAAACTATAAACCGTGCAATCCTGAAATTGGGTATTTATTGTAGGTATATGCCCGCGATGTGACAGCATAAATTTCATCAAAATTACTTAAAGGGAAGGGGTACTTTACTTAATAACTTTTTAGGTTTTTTTCGATTTTCTCAAAAACGGCTCTAACGATTTTGATTAAACTGAGTATTTCATCTATTTATATGCCCGAGATATGACTGTAAAAATTTCATCAAAATTGATTAACCGGAGGGGGGACTTTGCTTAATAAATTTTGTAACATTTTCACGTGTTTTTTTTATTTACTCTAAATCGGCTTTAACGATTTTGATCAAACTGGGTATTTGATATATTTATATGCCCGAGATATGACTGTAAAAATTTCATCAAAATTGATTAACCGGAGGGGGGACTTTGCTTAATAAATTTTGTAACATTTTCACGTGTTTTTTTTATTTACTCTAAATCGGCTTTAACGATTTTGATCAAACTGGGTATTTGATATATTTATATGCCCGAGATATGACTGTAAAAATTTCATCAAAATTGATTAACCGGAGGGGGGACTTTACTTAATAAATTTTGTAACATTTTCACGTGTTTTTTTGATTTTCTCAAAAACGGCTCTAACGATTTTGATTAAACTTAGTATTTGATCTATTTTTATGCCCGAGATATGTCTGTAAAAATTTCATCAAAATTGATCAACCGCAGGGGGCACTTTACTTAATACATTTTGAACCATATTTACGTGTTTTTTTTATTTACTCAAAAACGGCTTTCACGATTGTGACCAAACTGGGTATTTGATGTATGTATATGCCAAATATGTGATAGCCAACATTTCATCAAAATTGATCAACCGAAGGGGGGACTTTACTTAATAAATTTTGTATCATTTTCACGGGGTTTTTTATTTACTCAAAAACGGCTTTAACGATTAATAAAAATAAGATATGAATGTAGAAAAATGTGTGACTTTGGGAAATGATATTTAACAAAACACGTCAATTTCTTATCTAAGTAAGTTGGTAAGTGAAAGTTGTGTGTTGCGATTTGTTGCGACCAGATTTTTTATTTTAAAAGAGGACACACTAAACTGCACTGACACACACGATGTAACTCGCTTTAATGTTGTATGTTAACTGAATAAAAATTGTTTCAACAAAAAACTGTAGGAGACTGAAGAAGGATTCAAAAAAAGTCTTTGAAACTTTAGTGTTTTGTTTAGAGTGAACAGGGAACACACCTATCTTTTAAATAACATTTTAAGAAATTAATTTTACAATTAGTGTATTATTTTGTAGTATAAAGGTTTACATTGTACGAACTTCACCTTCGAACCTACCTTCAATCAGCATGTGTTCCGTGACAGATATACGAAAGTTATTTTAAGTCAGACAGAAGACAGTCATATCTAAGAAAAATCCGAAAGATCTCGAACTCGCCACCGGTGTATACTGGTATAGCAATAGTGTCATTTTTTTGTTAGCCCTTAACAACTCACCCGAATCATGCTACATATCTACTCACCTGGGGTCAATATGACCCAGAACAAAAAAAATATTTAAATAACCTTAGGCTGTAAGATATTAGTTTTAATCAACAGGAGAAGGCTTGAAAATACATATTTATTTATGTATACAATAAATGAAAGTTTTAAAATATGAATATGTTGAATTATAGGTCTGAAATGAAGTAGGTATTAGAATAAGGGAACTCCTTAACGTTACTATTATTAACATAATTTCTTTTGATTTAAAATTTTAAAAAAATTCTACAAACAGCCTTTTCAATTATAACAAACTAGCATTCCCCGTCGCGGCTTCGCCCGCGAGCCTTTAAAATCAATTCTGTGACCATTATCTTGGTATTGATCTAATATAATATGTTAACTGATGTTAAGGAGATTTAGTAGAATCTGAGCTTCCGTAAGGTGGAATGTTGGAGGGGGAAGCTGCCGGCTCGGTAGAAGAGAGGAAGACGCGCAATGGAGAGAGTTCACTAAAATCGCCGAAACAAAAAATGACTTACTCGTCGTGAACGCTTCATTTTTCGGCTGTAAAACATGGTTTTCGATGCCCAATAGGGCCTTTCGAGTTAAACTCGTCGTATCAAATTCTTTAAAATGAGTAATAATTAGATATATTTTCTCGAAGTTCGAAAATAGATGTCCGTTAGAGTTAAACGACAATTTCGCCATTTAAACTCCTTGGGGGTTACATTTTTGATATGCCTTTCTTAGTGGTTACCTACATCGCTTTTGAAATCTAAATTCCGAACTTCAAGTTTCTATCATAAGTAGTTTTTGCTCTGCGTTGATTCTGTTAGTCAGGACAAAGCCTCTTATATATATGGAGAAGAGATCAAAATAAACACGCATCATTCCCAATAATGGGAATCACACTATGCATAATTTGATTACCACTAATGTTTAAATAATCAGTAGCCATATTTTATGTGAATGTCTATTTTAATATACTACTGCAACGTTAATTCGATATTCAAATAAAAAACATATGGTTTAAAATCTCAACAATAGATTTCCGTTAGAGTTAAACGACAATTTCGCCATTTAAACCCCTTAGGGGTTACATTTTTGATATGCCTTTCTTAGTAGTTACCTACATCGCGTTTAAAATCTAAATTCCGAACTTCAAGTTTCTATCATAAGTAGTTTTTGCTCTGCGTTGATTCTGTCAGTCAGGACAAAGCCTCTTATATATAGAGAGAAATAAGATATGAGTGATTTTTACAAATTTAATCACCGCATCGGACACAAAACAATTACTTGCACAACTACTCACCTCGGGTCAAAATATCGATTTAGATGAAATAAACACCCCCCTTATTTTCCAAACAATGGCAAGAAGTAACCGGAGCCAAAACAAAGGATATGTCAAAGTTTGGTGATCATTCAATGCCAAGAAGGTGTAAATAGAATGAAATGAAACTTGGTACTGGTCAATATGACCCGACGTGAGTAGTTAAGGGTTAGTTAAGTTAAGCTTCTAGACCTTCGTTTACAATTTTCCTGACGTTGCTTTTAAGCATAATAAGTTAGAACAAAAGCCAGAACAGCCGCTAGCTACAAGTCAGCCGTCTTTGTAATGAACATTATTGTATTAAGGTGCGTGAGTGCGGCCAGACTTCATTGTTCGCTGGACTTCACGTTTCAGTGTAAATAGCTGTTCGTGGTACGCCTGTACGGCAAGATGTAAAGGCACCTTGGCATCTTCCGTTTATTAGAAAATTAGGTTATTAGAAGTTGAATTCAACGTGAAGTAAATGGAACGAAGCGGGGGAAATTAAAGCTGTCCGCTTCTTAGAGAGGTCTGTTTATTAGAAGTTCCACAGTCGTGGGAATATTGATAATATTATTAATGGAGGTGTATTATATAATTAAGTGTGATATATAATTTCTATGGTTGACCGTAGAAGTTTATGCGAGTAGCCAACATGGCAGTCGTTCTATACCAGAGGACACGAAAGCCCAGATGAAGGAAGGCCTGAATCCCGGGTCAAAACGTAGGCGAAATATTTGTTATTGCACATATCTGTACCGCAGAGGTAAACTGTCGTAACTGACATTATTAAATTTTTAAAGGAGAGCACTTCGAATTTTAAATGTTCATATTTCTTGTCGTAAAATAATAATAATAATAGATTATATAAAACCCCATTCATAAGGAGTATAAATACGAATACCTATATATATTTGCTAGAAATATACACCATTACTATTCAGTTACATCAATAATTTGAAACTCAAGAAATTTGTAGTTACAACAGTTTACCTCTCAGGTACAGATATAGTGTTGTTTTATTTGACCACATCCCCAACCATTTCCCTCAAATGATAATATTATTGTTAAACTATTTCCCTGTAGTTTATTAGGTGATTGCCAGCTCCTTGGAAAATAAGACAGCTGCCCACTAATAATGTAGCTATACAGCCTTGTCCAATCCTTTCGGAAACAGGGCACCTACCAGCTGCACCTCACAGGCGCTATCTGTCTTTATCATCTATATTTCACAACATCCCACAACACTCAAGTTCTCATCTTATCGCTCCTTGTTTACTAGTATCTGAATAACAATAACATATATTGTGATATATTAAGAGATATTTACCACGACATTAAAATGACTCAAAACTACAAAACAAAAACTTGTGTTTCGCCGCTGACTAAATGACCTCTGCGAATCACTTGCGATCTAAGTATATGTGATAATAGCCTCTTGATACGTATATATTTTCCGACTTCCAATCGCTATGCCTAGAAAAAAAGGTATACAACAAAACTTCCTGGAAAAGCTCATTTCCAGTTTAATTAGGGGCCTTTAACAGAGTCTTCTTCCGGTAACACTCGTTCACTGTCGGATATCAATATACAACAAAATCATGAAATATTGAGCTAATGAAAAAGGCTTTAACAACCAAATTATTGATTTTGAGAAAACAAAATACATTATCGATGTACGAATGGGGTCGAAAATTAAGGAAAAATATTAGCAACATGTCGAGTCCAATACCGTTGTACTAAATAATTTCAATGATACTTTGATCCATGTCACCGCCTATACCGCCAGTTTAAACATACAACCAACAAGGTCGCGAACAAAAAGAATTTAATTTAGATGTGGGTAACATCTAGCGGCGCATCTAGAAAGTGAACTTTATTAGCCCCCAAACTGTTCGGGTAAGTAAGACAAACTCGAAAAGGTACTACATCCGTTCCCTATGTGTTCGGTGATAAGATAGTGTCGCTTTTCAGTTAGTTAAGATAAGTTTCTGGACTTTCGTTAAGCATTTTCCCCACGTTCTTTTATCCTAAATAAGCAGAGCCCGAATTTGTATGCAATTGCATATTTTTTTGCGTGCTTCTTTAAAACAGCGGACCAGATATGATTACGAATTAGAGGTCGCAGATCTAATCGGTCAAGTTTTATTTTGCATATTTACTGATAGCTGCATATATTTGCATTTTGATGATAGGGTTTAATTGACCACCTGGGTCAATTAAACCCTAATGAAGTAAACAAATAATAAGAAATATAAAAGTACTATCCAACGTGGGAGCTAAGATTTCGATCGGGGTTATTCTCCGTAAATAAGTCTTCTTCTTCTCCGAAATAATGAATACTGGGATTCCCGACTTTACACCTCCGTTTTAATAAATAAAAATATAAATCGCATTCCAGTCCATGTTGGAGAAGATTTGAAAAAAAAAAAAAAAATAACGAAAGAAGTTATATAAAATCCTGAAAATAAAAATAAATAACATTTCACACGGGGATAATTCAATTGTTTTATGCGCTTATATATTTGCTCCAATCACATCAGTTCATGTCTAAAGATCATTTTCGGATTATAAAAATATTTCGAAAGACAAAAGGTTCCGATCCACAAAAATAAATTTAGAAATAAACAAATACTTGTACCACTACAACCTATAAAGCGGTCGTGCAAGGAGGTGATTTGACCGTTATCATGTTCAGTGTAGAATGTCCAATTTTAGAAACGTTTTTAATAATTTAGTAAAAGAATACCCAAATTTAGTATAAGAGTACCTAAATTTAGATAGGTATCTTCTTCTTCTTTATCTAACCCTTGTACCTTACGGTGTCGGGGCAGCCGTAGCCATCTTCTGAATATTTCTCTATCAGTTGCCAACTTCCTAAGCTCACCTAACGTGAGTCCTCTTTTTCTGGCCAACTCTGTTATAAGATCCTCCCACTTATTTCTTGGTCATTTCATCATCATCATCATTCTTGGTAATCTATTGACTGGCATTCTTTGCACATGGCCAAACCACCTCAATTCTTTTCTATGAATGATGTTTAATATAGGTTCCTGTCCTGTTTCTCCTCTTATTCTAGGGTTTCTCACACGGCCCCATCTTGTCTTACCTACAGCCTTCCTCAGGAATTTCATTTCTGTGGCCTGTATACGGCTCTCATATTTCTTGGTGCTAGGCCAGCTTTCAGCTGCATAGGTCAGCGTAGGGATGAAGACTTGCTTGTATATAGTCATCTTTGTCTTCAGCTCCACTTCTCTCTTTCCGATAATGACGTTTCGGAGTTTGTAATAGATATTAGTTGCTTTTCTTATGCGCTGAATTAATTCGGAGTTCAACCTGCCGTCATTACGGATTTTGACTCCTAAGTACGTATACTTGTTCCAAATTTATATCTCTACAAGCCACAGTCTCTTCTTCCCTTGAGCCACTCTTGGACACAACCATATACTTTGTTTTGTTCGGGTTTATGGTCATGCCTTTCCGACTTAGAGCTTCCTCCCACTGCTGTAGTGCATCTTGCAAGGCTTCTCTACTTTCTGCAATAATGAGGATGTCATCGGCAAATACTAAACTCTGTATGTATATGGGGTGCATTTTCCAGTTTCCTACTTTTAGTTTGGGGCTTCTTTGTTTAGCCTTTAGATAGGTATTTAAATAATTAATATCATTGATTATTTTACTGGTTTTATATATTTTTTAATTAATCGTGCATTCTTCTTGTTAACTAATAAGCTTGAATTATTTTTAAATTTTACTTTTACATTAGCGTTTAATTTTATTATCGGAAATACGTATATCTCTCAATAAGATTTATAAAAAAATTAAATCTTTTCAGTTTTATTTCTAAATAGTCTCCACCACTCCATTTCCTATGAAATATTTGTTATACACATTAGTATCTTTGAATATTGCAGCTGTTTAATAGCACATTTTTAGTTTTTATACTGCATATTTTGACGCTTTTTACTGCATACAAATCCGGGCACTGATAATAAGTTAAAGCAAAAGTCAGAATAGCCGCTAGGTCAAAGTCTAGGTCTGACATCATTGTTCGTTTGAGTCCGCGTCTAAATAGCTGTTCGGTACGTCAACGTTCGGGAGATACCTTTTCGAAGGTGAGGTTCACACATTGTAAAGGCACCTTAATATCTCTAAGTGAAGGCAGGATCCCACAGTTTTTTTAAGAGACTACGTCATCATTATGCTCTCAACAAGTAAACAACGTATTCATACTTACCTAGCAGTAGTAGTACTATAACTTACCTATTAAACAACTTACCTTGGTTTTACGAAGGATATTGCTGGGAGCGAGGTAGCTCGTAGGTAAGGAATTATGTTGATGCACTCAAGGTCCTGAGTTCGAATCTGGCTTGGTACAGGATATCTTAAATATTAGTAAAGGCACCTTAAAAGTGGGTACCCTTAATATAAAAAAATAAGGGGAAAAAGCCTGGCAGTTCAGCATGATCACGATCAAATCACATCCTGGCACGACCATTGACGTTGACAACCGAGTATTACTTCTTTACAAAGCACCAAGCCCAACACCATTCATGGGTTCCTGAAACACATTAATACAATTTACAAAATGGGCGCCGATGTGCTCCACTCCTTCGAGATTTTGGATCAAAAAATATATGCAAATATTTTTTAAATAAATAGATCTTGAAATATTGCAATTCACCTTGGCTTTAATATTTTAAATTAAGGGAACAGAAGATAAAGTATGTGTCGTATGTTGATGGTGTAAGGGTCGACATTTTCCACACGCGATGCTCTTCCACTAATTAACTTTCTTTAATGAAATTCTACCTAATTCAGACACATCTCCTATTGCTGACTGTGTAATCTACTAGTACATAGAGATAGGTGCCACTTCTATCAAAATTAATCACAATACGTGTTGAGTTTATGAATGCGAGTTTGGGCTTGGCTGTATTTTCGGCCGATTTTAAGCCGAAACCGAAAGCAGTTTTTTCGGCCGAAACTTCGGTTAACCTATTATTTCCAAAAAATAACTGGCCACTCTGTATTGAATTCAATTATATTGATATGTGTTTTTCCACCTTAGGCTGACCATTATCCAATGTTGATACGGTTCAGTCATTATTTCAATTTTAGATTTATCAAATAATAGAGCAAATTTTAAACATTTTTTATAATAGTTTTAAAGTATCATATACATTATTTCTCAAAGCCTTTTCTTTTTTTTTTCGGTATGCCGTAAATTCCTTAATACTTCATCAAATTTCATGAATGAGGCATAATTTTAAAGCTACACCGGAAAAATATACAAAACACTCATTTCGCCTTTGATTGCGAGTTATAATTGCAAAAAGGTCTCTAAATGGTGCCAATCTTTTCAAGTTTTCAAGGAGAACATTTTTTCGAATTTTTGAGAGGTGTAAAGGGAAAAACTGCAATTATCAGCGAAAATGGTGGCAAGGCTTTTTTGAAGGTGTCATTTTTTTCAGTTTGTCGAGACGAACATTTTTGGTAATATACACTTTTCCGATTCTAGCCGTCGTTTGCGAATTACAAGCAAAACATGCGATTTCAGTCAATATAATCAGCTCACTCGCTTTCCGCGAAACCGATATGTGGATTTAAGTATGTGGCGTTTTCCAGGGTGCGCTCTTTCAGTGACATCTATGTCTGTGTAAAACAAACCCACCAACAAACACTCACAGATGACCATATCGTAACTTCAAACATAGTGTTCAAATAGCTCCTGTAAACACGTAAATGCCTTAAACTTACATTTTAAAAAAATAATTATTTTTTTCTTCAACCCTCATTTATGCCCATGACGCACTAATCTATGCACTAAATACTCACTATACGATACTAAATGTGTACTTAAATTAAGTGGGATTTAAGTAAGTTAGAGTGCAAATGCTCTGTACGGGTCAGCTAGTATTACTTATTCTCAACTCGAGTATTTCAAAACCCACAGTGAACATAGTTATTTTTATTTTATTTTTTAATATCAAGAAGTTCCACAATGCGTATAATATTCAATATTATAGAACTATGTTCCATTACATCTACGAAAATCGAGATCTGATAAAGGAATCAACCAACTTAAGTAACTCTCCTCCAAACATCTCCCGAAAACAGGATAACCAATCACCACATATCCTGGAGGCGTTGTACATCGGCGAGTCCCGATCTGTGCTCCTTTCCGGAAGGACCTGGAAGAACGAGATGTGCGCCCCTTCACCGGGGACCAGGGCCATAACTTATTGCACAGGTACCAATTTCGGAGGCGATGAGTTGGGCGATAGTTCCGCGCCGTGATTCTACAATAACGGATGGCGATATGTTAGAAAAAAATCTATTCCCAATCCGCTTTCTGATTGCGTAATATTCTCTTTTTGTTTTCTTTTTTTTTCTGTAAGGATTTGAAATTTTCAAGAATGGTGTCAGGAAGAATTGAGCATGCAAGCAAAACGTTTAATTTTTTTCTTAATGAATGTATAATATCATACAATATGCATGATATGATCTCTACCGAAACAGACCAGTCTCTTTATACTGATACTGACTGACCAGTCTCTTGATACTGAATGATATCGATTTTTCAAATCGATAACATTTTCATATTCATATAATCAAAATCAGTAATTTTGAATAATTGAAATATTAAATATAAAATTAGTAATCAATCTTCCCATTAAGATATGAGAGAAAAAAAAAGACAAAAACTTCCTTTTTTTGAAAAAATAATATTTGTTTTTTAAAACAACAAATGAAATTATAACACTAATAAAATTTGCAATCTGCAAAAAGCTTTGAAATGAGCAAATCTTGAGGGCTGCTTCGACAGCTTTCCGTGTAGGAATAATGGTAAACACGTTCACGCCGGCGTGAACCACCGGTGCCTCGCACTAGAATGCCTCCTCGTCCAAATTATTATGAATGTTTTGAATATTGGATTTTTTAGCTGAACCACATAGTTCAATTCCGTAAGTCCATATCGATTTTAATAAAAATGTATACAAATTTATTTACATATCTTTATATTTATATATAAAAATCTCCTGTCACAAGTTTTTGTGATCTGATGTGATGTACGTCGGGGGTAAAATAAAAAACTACTGAACCGATCTTCATAAAATTTGGCTCATTGTGTGTAGTTTTGTACAGCTTAAAAGATAGGACACTTTTCATCTCGATTATTGAAGGATCAATATTCCTTTTGTTTAAAATTAATTGCTTATTATACTACAATTAAGTGTGATTAGTTGTACGCTGTAGGTATAAATAAATTTCCAACAGATGGTGGTGCAAGTTGATTTATTGACAGAAAACTTTATTTTCTATCGATATTTAAGGCGGATAAACATCCAGTAGCAAATCTATTTTTTCCTAGTTTTAGCAAAATACAGGTTCACCAATATTCACCAATTCACCTTTTAATAAACTGTTTCAGGTAGAACCTACTGATACGATATCTCATATCTTCATGAATTATATTCTGAATTTAATTAATATGTATTACTGCAAAAGATCAATTTGGTACATTTTTTATTTTTATTATGATTGTACTAAACCCTATTCCAATTATATTCTATGTTAGTTCCTTTTACATTTGTGTTATTTATATTTAATCTCGCCTCTGCTGAAATAATCCAGTAAGTGCTAAAGGAATGGACCATTAATACTTACTATAGTCAAATATGAGATGAAATATATAAAAACTTTAACCCTTCTGTATCCTTTATCAAAGGATTTTAAATTTGGCGTAAAGTTCTATTTTAAATCCCCCTGGTTTTTAAATTAGCTGAAACCTTTATTCACTTTATCAGTGAATTTTGATTTGACTGTCCTAAGAAGAATAATTGATTAGTTATTATTTACTAATAATTAATTCAACGCATTATAGCTACTGAGCCACGGTAACACGTGGCCGGGTCTGCTCCTTTTTTATTAGTTTTTAATTTACACATTATTAATGAGGTATAGATGGGTCAGTCTTGTTTGTCCATTCATGAGGGGAATTGGTGAAGTTTTATAAGAATTACTGAAACAAAAATTTTATCTTATCGAAATCCATATATTTTCACCAAAGTTGAGATTAGGGCTGTGTGGTGTTTTTCGGGAAGCCCAGTGATTAAATCACTCTACTACTATGCTTTAGTTTCAAGTAATGTTGAGATTGGTACTTTTTTGTTTGTTCTTTAAACATACATGGATTAAATCTATTGTCGGTCGGCTATTAATTCCTTAAAGCCACCTTTGGTTGTCCATTCTAAGGTGCCTTTACACTCTACGAACTTTACCTTCGAACACCACCCTCGAACAACCTTCGTGAAGCCTTCACGTCGACTGTTAGGGTGTTCTAGGTACTTCATCTGTTCGCCTGGGTTCCTGGGGTAGCGCTAGTGTCACTTTTGATTTGGGTTTTTCCTAAGTGACAGGAGTTTTTTGTGATACTAGTGTAATTTGTGATACGTTGTAATTCGTCTCCTATTTTTTTATTTTTTAGATAATATAAAATATATTGATAATGGAGATTTTTTCTTTATCATAAGCTAGCGTTGGGTGCGTCAGCCATATTCGTTCGCTTAACGTCACGTAGAGTGTATTTCATCTATAAATGGCTGTTCACTTCTCGCAGGTACGGCAAGGTTCGAAGGAGAACCTGTTCGAAGGTTGTAGAAGCCTTTACACTCTACGAACAGGAGAACCTGTTTGTAGAGTGTAAAGGCGCCTGTACAGATTCATTTTTTATTATTTTCTAGTTCCCGATATAGGTGGATTATCCTACTAATCCCGCGGAATTCGGACCAGACAAGCCCCCTGTTAGATCGACTCCTTCCCCCTGTAAGACGGATACGATAGGTAAGTCACCTGCTGTGGATGGGGATGAGAATACACCTGGAACAGCTGGCCAGTTATTAGCGCGTGCGCTCACCTGTTCCACCTGCCTCAGCCTCTTCACCTGTTCCCATCCCAGCTTCCGCACTCCTGACTTTTAATCCGACCAGCCTCCGTTTTGGGGCCTCCATGGTCCAACATTGGTTAGATCAAGTGGAATATTGGGCTGGAAGAATGCTGTTCATGTTGTAAATGGTGAATATGTCTGAATCATTATCTTAATTTTGTAGGGAAATAAGTATATTAGGAAGTAATTTAAATACCAAAATATTCTTTCTCTTATGTGCACAAACATTGTCATCTTGGAATTAAACAACAACCAACAAATTTGAGTGTGTCCATTCTTAGATTGTATGATGAAGTTGTATTTTAACTACAGATAGAGGTCGTACCTATTGTATTTATTTTTATCTTTCTTAAAAAATCTTGGTACAACTTAAGAAAAGATACGTATGCCTTCCTTTAGAATAGGTTAACTCGGTTTTAATCACAGATTATATCACTACTACCTAGGGTGCCCAGCTTCGCTCCGGTAGTTGTGTGGCAGTATAACAGAAAAAATTAGCACCTTCTTGAAACTTCGGTTTTAACTTGGTATTAATATTAAGATTCGAGATCTGCAGAGTCCGCTCAAATAAGGGACCCTATATACTTTATGGGGAATTGAAAATGGTAAAAGAAAAATTAATTTTACGCAAATCAACGCACAATTTCTTTACCATATTCCTTTTTATCCTGAACTATAAGGAGTGATAAATTCTTATTGAAAAAATGCTGAAATTGGAGTCAGCCATTTTGTCAACTGGGAGGCTCATCATACATAGTAATCAAACCAACTTCTTTTTCATAACTACATTAAGAACACTTCAAACTTTTTGTTTTAATATTAGTCAAGTTATCTCTTTTTTTATGTCTGTTTTTATTCGCTCACTCTACTACTAAGAAATGTTGAATCATATTGCATTAAATTTACTTATATATTATATATTGATTAAATGTAATGTGTTGAACAATTAGCCTTTTTATGTGAAAATTAATTTGTTAAGGAATCCAGTTGGTTTTTTAATTCATTGCAGAGATGTAAAATCATTATTTTTTTTTTTTTTAACGCAAGGAAGAAACTACTTATTAACGCTAATTTTTTTAGAAATTTTAAAAGAACTGTGAAAAAATATATAACCCTTACAAACTGAATGAATGGACAATGAACATTGAGTGAAACGCACCCTAGCCTTTTCCTGGTAGTCTGCAGCTCTAACTAAATTTTTCATTCACTAACCCGTGGCTAATTACATAGTGAAAGAGGCTTAAAATTCTCGCCCTTTTCTCTTAAATTTTACACCCTAAAGCTAAAAACGTTTAACCTAATATTTGGTTATTATAGGTAATAAATAACTATGTCACTCAATGACAGGGATCCAACCTTTGGCTTTAAAATTAACTAAACTAAACAATTATAGAGTATAAACCCCCTTTATCCGTGGTAATGATGGGTATGGGGATACATGGATAATCGACAACACTTTATTGACTTAGAGTGATAGTAAAGAAGATTAATTAAAAAAAAACTGCAAAATTCACTTTTATTAACAAACGAACTTTTAACAAACAACAAACGAACACCTTCAGCGCGTTTTTTGCATGAACCACAGATATACAGTTCATCTACCACTTTTAATGTAGAGTTCATCCTTGTTCCGAGGACACGATTTTTGGGCAGACAACGATACGAAATTGGAAATGTCTTCTTTCTTCTTCGAAAAATCACGAACAGTTTGCTCGCAGATTCCTAATTCAGCGGGCAATTTTTAACACTCAACTTTTTCTACTCGGTTTGTAATGGTTAATTTCTGTTCAAGCGTTAAAACGACAGGTTTTCTTTTTTCGACATTTTGTATGTTCGTATTAAAATGGAGACTAAATCAGGCCAGAGTAGGAGTTTCTTAGAAAAACTTGAAAACAATACCGTTCCTAGAACATGAATAGGTGTAATAGTTACCTGAAACAACTCATGATACAATACCAACTCGCTGTGTTTTTCCTTTTTTTATTATATTTCTTAATTTCTAAAAATAATAGAGAATCAACTATTGTGAAATCGTTAAAATATTTACGTATTCATTTTTAAAAAAAATATTATACATACAAAATAAGTAGCATAAAAATTAATAACAGCTTATAAAAAAAAAAAAAAATTGGCTCCTCTGAACTCCGGTTAATTGGAACCCCGTTTATTAGAGGCCCGGTTAATGGGGGTCCTGCTGCCAATCCTAAACCGTGGGATTAAGCCTGCTTATCAACTCTAAAATAATTTGCACAAACTTTTTGACAAAAATTCTAAAATAAACCGATTTTTTCATCTTTGTGACCATTGCTGAATAGAATCAGTGTCATTTAACCCTAAGATTACCAAGGGGTATCTGACTTCTTGGTTTCAACCCCAAAGGGGGCTCTAAGACCCATTTTTATTATTTTATTTAACCATAATTTGTTATTAGGGAAGAACCCTTGTGTCTTTTTTACTTTAACCACACCAATCCTAAACCGTGGGATTAAGCCTGCTTATCAACTCTAAAATAATTTGCACAAACTTTTTGACAAAAATTCTAAAATAAACCGATTTTTTCATCTTTGTGACCATTGCTGAATAGAATCAGTGTCATTTAACCCTAAGATTACCAAGGGGTATCTGACTTCTTGGTTTCAACCCCAAAGGGGGCTCTAAGACCCATTTTTATTATTTTATTTAACCATAATTTGTTATTAGGGAAGAACCCTTGTGTCTTTTTTACTTTAACCACACCAGTTACTTATTTCTAAAAGAGTGATTTATCTTATTATTAAATTAATACTAATTAAGAATAGATGATTAAAGTAATCTTTTTAACAAGCTTCAAATTTAAACAAAAATGATAGTTCAATTTAAAGCCACGACTTCCTCTCTGCAAATTCTCAAACTGCATATAAATGCTGGAGATATATTTGGTGAAAAGCAAGCTTCATAAAATGTCCTCTTCTACATTTCCGTGTTCTATGCAATATTCCGAACCTTTGAAATGTCTTAAATGCCTCTTCTTCTGATTTAAGAACACGACTCAGTTTTATCAGATTCATTATTAACCTTCATGTATATATTTTTTTCTTTTAATATAGAGATATTTTATCAAATAGCTGGTGTTATTTAATAAAAATATAAAAAAACCAGTTATCAAAAAGTAACTAGTGGGGGTAAAGTAAAGATAAAAATAAATTATTTAAAATAATTTAAAAAATAGGTGGTCACCCACAATGATGGTTAAATTAATATAAAATAATTTAAAAAATTGACGAACGTCAATAAGATGCCTAAAATTGGACAAAAATTGTCCATCTCCCGTAAATACTCGCAAAACTTGCGAGATCGTGGGAGAGGTGTCAGTGAAGAGGAAGGATTTGGCACCGTTTGGAAGCGACTCCGAGGTGTAATGGATAGCATACCGCGCATGTCACGCGTAAGACCCGGGTTCGATTCCCGGCGGAGCCAAATCTTTTAAATTATTTAAAATAAAATCATGATGGGTACTCTTAGAAAGGGATGACTTTGGCCACCCACTATTTTTCCACTGTAGCGATCAGAGATTTGGCTTCGGTTTTTTTTTTTTTTTTTAACAGTAAATTTTAAATAGCTAATGTTATTGTAACACTTATGAGGGTTTAAATAATTTTTATTAAAGAAAAATTATAACTCATAATGGCAGACGAACTAAAATAAGTCATTCTAATCTTAATTTTTGGCTGACCACCATTTTTAAATTATTGTTAAATAATTTATTTTTTGAAGAGAAAAGATTTGGCTCCGCCGGGAGTCGAACCGAAGGTATCAGTGAAGAGGAAGGATTTGCTCTGCCTTGAGCCGAGCTCTGTGGTGTAGTGGTTAGCATCCTCGCATGTAACGCAGGAGACCCGGGTTCGACTCCCGGCGGAGCCAAATCTTTTCTCTTCAAAAAATAAATTATTTAAAATAACTCAAGTAATCAACAATATCGCAAAATCTATCAACTTTTATTAATGACACAGTAAAACAAAAATAACCATATGATTCGAGTTTCAGAGCAAAACTAACTCCTCAGTCCATCGCTTCTTTTTTTTAGTCTGAATTAGAACGTCTAGAAGGTTCCAGACACGCGTAAATTATTCTGCAACAGTCAAGAACATGTCCTAGAACAGTTTGTTCAATTGTTCCAATTACAATTCTAGAACTCTTTGCAATTATATGTTTTGTATTTTATTTTATATAATTAATGCAAAAATATATGGAAATAAAATTTATTTTACAAAATTTAAAAGACAAATTTACTTAAAAAACAAATATTCCTTAATGTTTTACATCTCACTACTTTAGTCAAGAGTTCTTCAATAACTTAAACAGTTTGCATAAAAAATGTTGGGTTAAAGAAAGGGTTCTGTTTTGTCTCAAAAATTTTTTTTTTGTTTATTTAAAGAGGAAAGTGTTGAAAAAAAATTGCCATATAATATTGAATTAGTGAACCGACGTTCTGGGAATTTACAAAAGATAAAAAAGTCATAGAGGATAGGGATGGCAGACCAGATATTTTCATTAGGACCGTATCGTGTATTGAGAATACTTGAATAAAGTTCTATTGAGGATTGCGATCTGAAATTAAGGCACAAACCGAAACAAAAAAAAAAAATAGGAAATTTCATGAAAAAAAAAATGAAATACGTAAATGAGGTCTGAAAGTGGCAGTGACCTTTTAGGAAAAGATACTCAAATCAAATCTCCTTGCCCGTGGAGGAGTCTCCTTGTGGGGGCTTTTAAATAATAAAACCATCTTCCGTCCCCACACCAAAAGGAAATGCTATTCATAAATCCAGGCATGAGACCTCGAACCCGCAAGTAGATGATAAAATTTGAAGAAATGGAATTCTCTTCTTCCTGAAAAGACCCAGCCAATGGATATCCGGTATCAGACCAAGGATTGATTCATTATACAATTATATATTTCAATTCAAAGAATATGAAGCGAATTAGAATATGGAGAGAGAGAGAGAGAGCGAGAGGGAGAGGGAATAGTATATATCTAAAAAACGGGTTTGTTTTGTTTTGCGTTTTTTATCATATCGCTATAGAATGGGATTAAATTTTAACCTTCCGGCGCACAGTGGGCAAATATCCATTTTTAGGTTGACAAAATTATTTTTTTGTATTGTTTCATGTTTTTGAGGTCACTGAGTAAGGAAAAAATCTTTAAAAATTCTGTGACCCATATTTTTTAGTATATGCAACAAACTAATGTTCTACACACACATAAATTTGGACATAATGGATAAAAATTGGGAAAAAATTTTGTAAATCAATGAAACATTTCAGTGGTAACTTTTGGCATTTACTATTTACATAAAAACAATACATATATTCATAAAAAATAATTTTTTTTTTTTTTTTTTTCTCGGTTGGCGCATTAGGCCTAATGAGACCTTTGGCCGCGCAGTGTGGTCTTCTTACAGACATTTGTTTTGCTTGCGGGAGTACAGACAGCCTGGAGGGGGTAGCCCAAACCTCACGTTGCTGCAAGCTATGGTCACCATGGTACAGCGGCAGACTGCCCATAGCTCCATAATCAATCCCATTGGGGCCAATTTGGCAGTGTCCTTCCCACCGATGGCGTCAGCTCTCTCGGGTTCAAGGACAGTGACAAACTGGTCTAGGTCCAAGGATTATGGTAGCTCAGAGTCAGCAGGCCCCGAGGACCTATATTTCTTTCCCTGAAGCATACCGTCCCTGAACCAAACCTCCGGGCGGTTACTGACATCCTGGAAAACCGCACCATGATTCTCGGGGAGATACTCGGGGAAGGTTCATCACTTCTACGCCCGGTCGATGTGAGTCGCCTCCAGTAGGCTGACGGGCCTCACATACCCGGGGGTGGGGGTAGACTTGGACTGCGTGGCGTTCATTGGTGGGCGGTCACCTGAATGGAGCGGTCACCCATCCAATTACTGACCACGATGGACGTTGCTTAACTTTGATTATCTATTGCAAGCACCCTTGTCCACTCGGCCATCCCGGCCCTTCATAAAAAATAATACACATAGCAAAACATAGGCTATATTACGAAAATAATGAACAAAAATAGACTAACTACTTAAAGAAAAAAACACGTGAAAATGTTACAAAATTTATTAAGTGAAGTCCCCCCTCCGGTTAATCAATTTTGATGAAATTTTTACAGTCATATTTCGGGCATATAAATAGATGAAATACTCAGTTTAATCAAAATCGTTAGAGCCGTTTTTGAGAAAATCGAAAAAAACCTAAAAAGTTATTAAGTAAAGTACCCCCTCCCTTTAAGTAATTTTGATGAAATTTATGCTGTCACATCGCGGGCATATACTTACACTAAATACCCAATTTCAGGATCGCACGGTTTATAGTTTTTGAGCTAGTCTGTTCACATACACACACACACACACACACACACACACACACACACACACACACACACACACACACACACACACAGACCGTTTCGCGGGACTTGGTCATTTCGACTCAGGGGACCCCAAAACGTGTATTTCCGTTGAAAACCGGAAGTCGAATTTTTTCACGATCGCAAAAAGTCATTTTATTGATCTGTTTTTTAATAATAACAAATATATATAATTATAAAAATGAATTATTCATCAATCATCGTCTGAATCAATACTGCTACATCCTTCAGCACTTTCTTCTGACGAGTCAGTATCGTCAGCATCATTTTCTAATGACAGTTCTTGAAGTTCATCATACGGTAAATTACACTTCAGTAGGCTAATTTCTACAATAGTTGCTTTTTTACGCAAAGTTTTCCGAAAACTGGCGACAATTGGGTCCGATGAAACTAAGAGCATCATAAGGAGATCTTTGTTAGCGGCCTCTCTAGAACATTTCCTTGTATTATGCTCTCTAAATCGACGGGAATCTTTGTTACGGGCCTCTTGTGCTTCTTCACTCCTTGAAAAAGTCCTTTAAAAAAACATGAGCTCTCCGATGACATTTTTCCCACGTGACGCTGATTTTTTTAGAATAATCTTTTATGGCGCCTTTAATTCTTTATATATTTGTTATTTTATCTTCATCGTTATTTCCAAGTTTTAAAATGTAGATTAAGAGACATTTATTTCTATCTTTTGACCCATATTTCAACCATTCAATTACAAATTCTTTTCGTGGAACGGTGAGCACGAAACCTGAAATCCATCCTAAATTAGTAAATATTCTTCAAAACGCAAAATATCGCAAAAAAAAACTATGTGAATATGAAAAATATATGGTTTGAGTGAAATAATTAGCTTGGCACTCCTTGGCCCTCTGCAAGTAATTCTCCAATGAAATATTGAAATGTTCTATCTAATGATATTATTTATTATCGGTAAAACTATATCCATGTAGCAACCCCGATTAGTGAAATATTAATGCTTACTTGTTACTGTGGTATCCATTTCTCATGAAATTTAAAAAGTCAAGTGAAGTTTCTGGTCAAAGAATGGCAAGGTTATTACAAGAACAGCACTGCAATGAACACTTTGAAAAATATGCTCGTTGTTATAGACGGATTAATAATCCTCTCCGGCGCTTGTTGACAATCCAAGAAAGTAAATATTTACATTTTCCCTTCTTCCAACTCATACTAAACAATATTTAGTGGGCGATTTATATAATCTTTTATATGAATTTTGTTCACCTAAAATCTGATTTTCGCCCACTGTGCGGCGGGCGCGCGGGCGGCAATTTGGCCGCCTTTTTACAAAATATTTAATTACGTGTCAATAAGCCAGCGCAGCCTAACGAGACCCACCGGTATTCCTCAATTAACACTTTAGACAAGAGATAGCGCGTCGGTATTAAAATTTTTTTGCGAAATGTCTGTATGACTGAGTTCCAAAGAAGAGCACCTCTGGTCAGGGCGGCAGGATTGCCACCGCGCGCCTCTTCGTGAACTATTTTTTCCTGTCATCCAATCACAATGTAAGTATATATCTTTTTCAATTACATCGCATATTCACTGTAATATTATAAATGGTCATTGTTAATTTCAGATAGTTTTTGTTTATAAATTTTTTCCTCAAAAATTCTAATAAATTAAAAAAAATGTTTTGTTTTTTATTAGTTGTGTGAATACTATTGTATTATTTCCTATGTTTACCTTGTTTATTTTTATACTAGATGTGTGAATACTATTGTATTATTTCCTATGTTTACCTTGTTTTTTTTTATACTAGTTGTATGAATACTATTGTATCCTTTCCTTTGTTTACATCACAGTTCTATTATGTATTATGATATGTTATATCACACGTTATATTCTTTCCTATATTTAACTTGTTTATATACTATATAGGATATTAAATAGATTAATAAGACCGATGTAAGTTGGCTGAAATACTGTCTACCGATGATCAAGATTTTTATCCCCTTTAAATTGTATAAATAAGGAATTTAAAAATTTACGTTTATAAATATATATAAACGTATATATATATATATATATATATATATATATATATATATATATATTATAAATATTTAAAAATATAATTTACATTTTTTTGAGCTGTGAATCTTAAAGCCATTGGTTAAGATATCACAAAAATTTTATGAGACTCAAATGAAATGAATTTGAGAACCCCGACCTATCCATGAATTCAATTAAACTGAAAAGTGAAAAAAAGTTTCTATTTTTGCACTGAACCTCATTCCTTCACCTAAAAATGTACCTTATTTTAAAATAAATATAATTAAAATGCCTATGAATAAAAATAAATATAATTAAAATGCATACAAATAAAATGTATGTCGAGATGTGTATAATTTAATTGTGTCTTCCTAATTTATCTGTTGAAAAAACAGCGACAAACACACATTTATACACATGAAAAGTGAACGAACTCGGAGGCGGCAAAATAGCCGCCCCGCACCCGTTCTTGTGAGTATCAACCGCGCGCCCGCCGGAAGGTTAAGTCAATAATATCTTATTAAATCTATTTAAAAACTGTTACAAAATGTTGAAAGTTCTCACAACTTAAAGGACAATGCTTTCTTATAACTTTTGATTTCGTGAACTCCATTTAACGTCCTATCTGAGGGACGGGCATAGGCAAGGATTTTTTACCCCCATTAAAAAGTTATAGGGTTACCGCGGGACGTGAACCCGCGACCTTTAGTATTGTAGGTTTCCATGGTAACCACTACACCCCTGGTGACCCTAATATTAAAAGCTATATTGGGTTGTAAAAAAAAGTTCGTAGCGTTTTTCATTATTTTAATTTAATCCTTTCTGTGTTTTTTAATCCTGTTTACATGGTCAATAATGTTTACATATCCTAAAAAGGGATTAGATAACGTTCTTTTATGCATCAGTTTCAACAAGGATCTTCTATTGTTCAAGTGTATTGTGTTAGTCCAAAATGGAGGAGGAAAAAATTCATTTTCGCCATATAATGCTATTTTATTTCCGAAAAGGAAAATCCGCTGCACAGACGGTCAACAAAATTTGCAGCGTGTATGGAGATGACGCCGTAGGGGAAAGCACCGTCCGTAAGTGGTTTGCTCGGTTCAGAACCGGAAATTCTGAGTTGGAAGACGCCAAGCGCTCTGGTCGTCCTTCAACTGTTGATGACGAACAAATTCAACAATTAGTGATCGATAACCCTCACTATACGACCCAGGTTGAGCAAAAGCGTCAAGCATTGGCTAGTCGCAAAGGCATTGTTTTTCACCACGACAACGCCCGTCCTCACGTGTCTTTACAGACTCGGCAAAAATTGTTGGAGTTTGGCTGGGATGTGATAACCCACCCACCCTATTCACCAGATCTTGCCCCAACAGATTACCACTTATTCCGGTCTCTCTAAAACTCCCTCAACGGGAAACAATATAACTCGCTCGAGGACTGTAAAAAGCACATAGACGAGTTCATCGCGCAGAAAACTGAACAGTTCTGGGACGACGGAATTACAAAATTACCTGAAAGATGGAAGTTGTAGATCAAAATGGGTCATATATCATTGATTGAAAATATTTACATGTATCTGAAATTTTTAATTAAATATATTCTTAAAAAACGCTACGAACTTTTTTTACAACCCAATAGGTAGCATTGCACTTTAACTAGTGAAAACGGTTAATATTTGACAACATTATCAATTGCTAATTTAATTAGTCTTAACTGTATGTAAATTGCATAATAATTATTATTGAGTTTAATTTTAACCCCATTCTATAACTAATTCACAAAGCGAGCTATAATACCTCAACAAAATGTAAGTTAATAAATTATAAAATTTGCAGTAAAGAGCAGAGGAAAAGGTAATGTTGACAAACTTACTAACGGTTCGGGCACGGCTGGCTGGCGAACAAAAAGGACGAGATCTCTTCAGTGTAACTGGACCTCCAATTCGTTCCACAGTAGTTAGCTCTAGAGATCGCCCAGTTTGTATTACACAGCTTAAGTGAAATGTGTTATACCCATTTCATACTGTTCCTAATCAAGAATAAAGCTAGTTTAAAGAATTATAAGGCAATAATTACTAACGGATAATAAATTATTAGAATTTTCAGTAAACAGTTTTTATTTGGAGAGTCCAAACATAGCATGGAAAGTATCATTTCTAGAGGGTTAATTTCAGATAGTAACAATAAGAAGTAACAAAATCCAGCTTATTGTATGCTTACATGACATTGTATTTATGAAATCTAATAATTATATAAAAGATAGATGGTGAAAGATAGTAGAAAACTGTAGATGTATGGTAATCAAGAGGTAATGGTTGGGGTGGGGTCGAAATAAACAGCACTAATGTGTGTGAATTACATATTTAATTTTTGAACAAATCAGAGAAATTATATAAACAAATATCAATTGCATGTAAAACATTAAGCCAAATTGGATATAAGTATAATATAAAAGCAAGTATAAAAAATTATAAACTTTAAAAAAATGTAAAATTATAGCTAGGTTTTTTTTCTTCACTTAGTGAGGAAGAGTGCTTCAATATATGGGTCATTCTCCCAATACATACAAATTCATGTCACAATGAGATTATATTATTTGTGTGAAATTGCTAATAATTCAATTGCATCCACTGGTTAATAGAAGACCTCAGCTTGTTGTTCAAGAATTTTTATCTCAGTAACAATCGGTTTAGAGGCCTAAACTTAAACTTAAAATGTCAATATCTATCTCCCTCACCTGTCCCAAAGCTCAAGTTGCTGACTTTGATGGCGGAGAAAAGATATATATTCTTTTATTTATGACCTAATTTTTTTTTCATACTTGTTAGAAGGTCTTAATTATTTGGTTTTACGGTACATTGCTATTTTCGTATTATGGAAAAAAAGTTATGATCCATAATCTACCTGTTTCATAGATGCAACCTATCTCCCTCAAATTGTTTTGAAATCGGGCCTCAAAACTTTGGAAACCTTTATTTCATTATAATTCATTGCTGGCAACATTGTAACAGATTCCCGTCTCAACAAGGATAAACTTTTTCACAGAAGTTCTGCTCTCGTTTCCACGTGAGGGTGTTTTTATCAGTTAAAACAGTGAGTGTCGTTTAATTTCCTATCTCCCTCACCCACTGATATTTCCTTAAAGGTGAGTTTGATTCACGTTATATTACGGTTAATTTGTTGGTTTACAAGGGATTTCAATAACCCATAAATGTTTTTCATAAGAGACTTACATGGAATGGTCTATTTTAATATAACCTCAAAAACCTATCTCCCTCACTCGAGTGGAATGAGGGAGATAGACTTTGAGTTTAGTTTAGTAAAACCTGAACTCTAAACTTATTTAAATATTTAAGGGAAATTGATTTTCAGGTTTGTTTTGAGCACTTTTAAATAATATTTAGAGATTACAAAGACTTAATTAGTTTACACGTAATTGTTTTGTTTGTTTGCGCGGTTTTGCGCTTATAACTCGCAATCAAAGGCGAAATGAGTGATTAGTATATTTTTCCGGTATAGCGGTTAAGAAAAGCTTTAAAATGATGACTTATTCATGAAATTTGATAATTTATTAAGGAAGTTATGGCGTACCGACAAAAAAGGCCTTGAGAAATAATATATAAATGTTTCTTTGAAGGCATTTTTCGTAAACACCATTAGCAGCCTACGTTCTAACAATATGTGAAAAAAATCATTGGAAAATGTTATTTTTTCTCAATGAAATTAGAACAATGAAATTTGAATGAAATGGGAGAATGACCCATATAGGATTTTTTAATGAAGGAGTCTCTTCCATATTTAAAAGTTTATTTGTTACCCAACGTTTCGAGCTATTGGCTCATCCTCTGGGGTTATCTTTTCCTATGTAACTTCTTTTTCCACGTTAGCCATATGTCATCTTATATATTTTTTAAAACTGTATATAAATACTTATGTCTATCCTTATTTCTTATTACATTTTATGGCATATTACACATTTTCTAGTATTTTTAAACTTTTAAATACGGAAGAGACTCCTTCATTAAAAATCCTACATGTAAGATTATAGTTATTGAAACAAGACCATGATAAAAGTAAGAAATAAAAAATTAAGATAAAACTCGAAATAGCTTATCTGAGGTTATGTGAAGTAGTATTGGACTGTAGGTGAACATATTATAATAAAGATTACAATGGTCAGTAACAATGAAGACTAAGTTAATAAAATAAAATATATTATACAAAATATGTATAATAGTGTACATATCGAAAAATGTAAATAAAGAACCTAAATAAGATAGATAATATAAAAATATGATATTAAGGAATACTATTAATACTCTACTGTAATAAACTATTTGTCAATTTTCGGCACGCTCACATAAATGGGTTCCTCACCTGTAGCCTTACCTAGGAAAGGTAAAGAGTTCGCTGTGCCCTATACCTGTCAGAATACTAACAACCGATTAGGATATGATAAAATAGATGTTGTCAAAAATAGACTAATCTCTGAATCTTCCTTCTCTTCCTTAAACAAACAAAATTGCAAAAAAAAACAACATAATTTTGTTGTTATTTAAAAATATTAAGATACATTATCTGAGAATAAAGCATTAGACCAAAATTAATAAGAAAAAAATTACATAATATTGATTTTAAACAAAACGTTAATTCAGGCTCCGATTGGCAGGACCAATCTAAAGGCCTGTAAACACGGCAACGTTTATGGAACCAACTTCTTATAATTTGTTTTATAAAAAATATCACTTATAATATATTTCCAATTTTATTTTATTTATTTTTACTAGGGGGGTCTATTTATTATTGGAGGGGGGGGTTCGGCCCCGAATCACCCCCTTTGGCTACGCAAGATTATTAGGCGAAGTGATTGGCCTGGTTATTAAGATTAATTAATAACTGATAAATTGACAATTTCTATAACCGATGACATGTACTATAGCTATTGTTATAAAAATGTATCGTAGCAAATCTCTATAGTTTAAAATATTGGTCCTAAAATAAAACAAAATATATCTAAGTTTTGTGGCTTAAAAATTTGTCCGTCCATTAACACCTTTCATCCCTTGGTAAAAATTTTCCCTCAAATTGGAATAAATAGGGCATGCAAACAATATATGATGGTGTGTTTCATTATATTACATTTTGCACAGATTACAATTTTATTGTTTACAGAAATTTTTATACTGTATTTACCTGAAAGTCGGATCGGCATTAACAACTTAGTGTATTTAAAGTTAGTTGGAAGTAATAAATAATCAGAAATTTGGAATCTGTTCGAGATAAGATTTAGAAGTTCGCTGCTTAAATGCTCAAATCGTTCTGTCTTATTAATAAGTAACTTTTATTTATTTATATCCAATGCTGTATTACTACTTGTTTTTATATTTGCTGGGTTAGTTTCAAATAGTAATCTACCCTCTTTTTTGGTGTCAAGCACATTTTTAGTTGAGAACATCAGTTGCATTTTTTATATATATTTAATGGTTCATATAAATAACATGATTTCCTGATATCCGAAGCTCTGTGTCTAATGTGAGATCCTCTCGCAAGAGTATAGCAATTTCTTATATTCAGTATACATTTGTTATAAAACTTGCCAGATTAGACTAAACTGCCCTCTGCTCAATATTTCAATTTATAAACCTACACCACACTATACATTATAGATACCCACTGGTTCGAACCCGACCTGACCTGAGCAGCTCGTAGGCCTGGGAACCGACATTTATTTCCAAGAGGTCATTAGTCGTGTGAACTGAACTGATGTGTTCAGGTCCGAGGGCCATTAGCAGTGGCCGGTCTACGGAATCATCTTTAGTCCTCAGCATACCAACGCCCGGTGTAAATATCTCTATATTATATTTTTATTTAAATTGCATTTTTCAATAACCCCATTCACAATTCGCCCTCCACTTTGTAATCCTGGGGTTAGAAAAAGGTTTTTGAGAGTAGTTTTAATAACAGGAATTTTTCTCAGAAGAAATACAACTGAACCCACTTTTTCCATCAAACTCCCCGAAAATATTCTCGTTCAAATGGAGCTTAGGATATAGCGAATACTGCGAGTACATTAACATTGGAAATGGAAAGAAAGGAGACAGAATATAGCCTGTGCAGCGAGCTGTCTCCAGGCGAATTAACTGTCTAGACAGCTTTCGATATTGGCGCTCTGGGGAGAGACCTCAACAGTACGTAGATTATATCTATTAGGACTACTGGATAGTTATATGAAATAAAATATTAGTATAGAGGCTAAGAAATAATAATTACATATAAAAATAATAAATTTAAACAAAAATAATATTAAACGGGATGGATTATTATCTGGATCTTCAGTCTAAAGCTTTTTATTTGGAAAGCCTACGTTTGGATCCAAACGTGAGGAACTTCATAAGGGATTGTTGAGGCCAAAGTAATGTAGAAACTCGTTTAGTAGTCAACTGTTTTCTTTGAGATAGCATGATATAATTTTTTACTTTCACTTACCTATATATGAAATGTATAGTAAGGGAAAGTATTGCGATCGTGAAAAATTTAGACTTACGTATTTCAACGGAAATTCACGTTATGGGGTTCCCTGAGTCCCAATAACCAAGTCCTGCGAAATGGTCTGTGTGTGTGTGAACAGACTAGCTCAAAAACTATAAACCGTGCGAACATGAATTGGGGAATTTAGTGAATGTATATGCCCGCGATGTGACAGCAAACATTTCATGAAAATCTATCGATTGGAGGGGGCACTTTACTTAATAAAGTTCGTATCATTTTCACGTGTTTTTTTTATTTACTCAAAAACGGCTTTAGTGATTTGGATCAAACTAGATATTTGATGTATGTTTATGTCATAGATGTGACAAACAACATTTCATCGAAATTGGTGAACGGAGGGGGCACTTTATTTCATAACTTTTTTTTCCAATTTTTACCTTTTTTTCGATTAACTCAAAAACGACTTTAATGATTTTGATCAAATTCCCCACGTTTAATGAAAATTAGGAGTTATTTAGTTTCAGGTAAGCTTTATCATTAATAAATGTTCTGAGGGGGCTTGAATGTGGAAGGGCCCTTTTTTGTTTTCCGAAAAAGTATCTTTGTATTTGTTTATATTGAGAAATTATCTGTCTCTCGTTTCGCCTAAAAATAAGAAAGGTCTATATATGAAATATAAAAAAAAAATAAGTAAACATAAACAGGAGAAGAAAAAAAATATTCCGTCCACTCATAAAACACGTTGAGCCCACGCATGCGGAGTACGCCTTTAAAGACAGAAAATTGTTCATAATTAAAGCCCTTCTGTTCATTTAACGAATAGTATTTGTTTCATGGTAACTATCGATTGAAGGGGGCACTTTACCAATAAATTTCTAATATTATTACCAATCAATTACTTTTATTTACCGGTACTCGGGTACTTTACCAATAAATTATTAATAAATTTCTTATCATTTTTACGTGTTTTTTTTTATTTACTCAAAAAGGCTTTAACTGTTTTGATCAAACTGGGTATTTGATGTATGTATGTGCCATAGATGTGACAAACAACATTTCATCGAAATTAGTGAAACGGAGGGGGCACTTTATTTTATAACTTTTTTTTCCAATGTTTGCCTTTTTTTCGATTAACTCAAAAACGACTTTAATGATTTTGATCAAATTCCCCATGTTTAATGAAAATTAGGAGTTCTATAGTTTCAGGTAAGCTTTATCATTATTAAAATGTTCTGAGGGGGCTTGAATGGAGAAGAAAAAAAATATTCCGTCCACTCATAAAACACGTTGAGCCCACGCATGCGGAGTACGCCTTTAAAGACAGAAAATTGTTCATAATTAAAGCCCTTCTGTTCATTTAACGAATACTATTTGTTTCATGGTAACTAAATAAAGTTTTCAACAACTACATAGAGAATTATAAAATCAGAAGACTTGGAGTATTAAACTTGCATTGCCGAATTATCGCAAGATCGCAAGAACTTTTATTTAATTATAAAAAATTAGTGTGCTTTAGAGAGCAAATAAAAACAAAATAAGAAACTAATGTGGAAAAATATGTGACTTTGAGAAATGGCAATTAAAAACACACGTCGATTTCTAATCTAAGTAAGTTGGTAAGTGAAAGTTGTGTGTTGCGCGCATCGCACCAGATTTTTTTATTTTAAAGCCTAAGTTTCGATCCCTACATATGGATTTTCATCAGGGCTTGTTTAGTCTAGATTAATACAGAGACTGGGCCACGGATATTACTCTGTACTAATCTAGATACAACAAGCCCTGACGAAGATCCACATGTTTGAATCGAAACGTAGGCTCTCAAATAAAAAACTTTTGACATAAAATCCTGATAATATAATAAAAAGATAATCCTATCTTAAAGAAAATAGTTGATCATTACACACTTCTAATTAATCAATATATATTATAAAGCAAAGTGTTCAATGTGCGTACCGATAAGGCTAAAAAACGACTCCACATACGATTAAGAAAGTTATGTCGGCGTTTAGCCATATAACCCATGACGGAGAAGAAGGTTTCCGTTTTTCTCTTAAGCGTGTAAAATTAAAGAGAAAAGGACTGGAATTTTAAGCCTCTCGCACCATGCAATTAGCCTCTCTGAGATTGAAATACGAGTTTGTGAATGAAAAATGTAGTTCGAGCTCCAGACTACCAGGAAGCGCGAGGGTGCGTTTCACTCAATGTTTATTATTCATTCATCCAGTTCAGTTAGTAAAGGTTATACATTTTTTTATGTACTATAAAATTAAAGTACAATAAAATTAAAGTAATATAAAATTAAGCGAAAATAATTAGTTTCTTTCAATTTATTAGAAAACCAACTGGATTCCTTAAAAAATTATCATCCCTCATAGTTCAGGATAAAAAGAAATATGGTGAAAAAATTGTGCCTTCATGAAACTTTGGTTTTCATTTTGTAATAGTAGTAAGATTCGAGATCTGCAGAGTCCGCACAAATTACGGGGGATATCTTAAGGGAGGTTGAAACGGAAGAAAGGTTTTAAAAAAAAGTTTCTATGAATCTTCGGTAGTTCCTATTCTTGAGGATCTAATAACACCATCACAGTAGTCGGCGCTTAAGTTGCATTCCAAATATAATTTTTTTAACTGTGATATCAGATTTTTCAACTATAATCTAATAACTCATTATCTGCTTGCTGCTTGGAATGGGCTTATAGGATTAAATAACTCGACAAAGTTGCAGCAAATTTAATTGCTCATTTACCATTTTCAACCCCCTCTAAAGTATAGAGGGTTCCTTATTTGGGCGGACTCTACAGATCTTCAATCTTAATACTGATACCATTTTAAAACCGAAGTTTCAAGAAGGTGCTAATTTTGTTCTATATTTCCTTTAATTTTAAAGTTTTTCTGTTATTAAAATGACCACACATCTACTGGAGCAAAGCCGGGCACCCAAGCTAGTATTAAATAAAATATAAAATATTGATAACTCTCAGTTGGATAGCTTTTTCAGAAAACTTATTAATTTATTTGTTTTGGTTTTTTAATACCAGTTCAAAATGATTTTGAAATAGATTTGAATTGAAAAAAAAAACCCTATACAGAAGACTTGGTACTTGGCAACATTAACCGATATCTTTGAAAAAGAAAAGAATGACGTTGGTATAAAGTGTCCCATACGTTTGCTTAATTTCCACTAAATATTTGCTGTTACATGGACCGCGAAGATTTAAAATAAATTTCGTCTACTACACGACATAAAAAATCTTGCTGAATTTTTCGATAGATTTGCGCGTCCTTTGCCATCGATGACCTTTACAAAGAGGTTGATACCACTCTCATTTGGAAGAAGAACAGGACATAACAGGACAGAAGAGAGGAGATAGAGAAATTGCAGAGAGAAGAGATGAGAGTTAATGCTGACAATTAATCAAGCCGACGAGAAATGGTGGATAAGGTTGCGTGGCCCCACCTCAAATATTAACGGCCTCTAGTGATCACGACTTTAACCTCGCTCTTCATCTTGTTGTTCTTTCTGCGCATAGTACCCTGCACTATTTTGGATGTAAAGTCCTCCAAATATAAATCATATTATGCTTTGAGAAATACTATATTATTTCTCAAAGCCTTTTTTTTGTCGGTACGCCATAACTTCCTTAATACTTCAGCAAATTTCATGAGGCATCATTTTAAAGCTTCCATTACCCGCTATACTGGAAAAATATACAAATCACTCATTTCACCTTCGATTGCGAGTTGTAAGCGAAAAACCGCGGTTTTGGTAATACAGGATGAGTATTAGAGGTTTCTAAATGGTATCAATCTTTTCAGGTTTTCAAGGAGAACATTTTCGGTCATATATATATTTTTTCTCAAGGCCTTTTTTCTTTCAGTACGCCATAACTTTCTTAATACTTCATCAAATTTCATGAATGAGGCTTCATTCTAATGCGTTCCTTGACCACTACACTGGAAAAATGTACTAATCACTCATTTCCCCTTTGATAAGCGAAAAACCGCGGTTTTGGTAGTAGAGGTTTTCAAATGGTATCAATATTTTAAGGATTTCAAGGAGAACATTTTCGGTCATATACATTTTTTCGATTAACTCCTTCGTTTGCGAGTTGTGAGCGAAAAACTGCAATCCTCAGCCAAATTAGTCCCTTGGTTTTTTCGAAGGTGCCATTTTTTGTCAGTTTGTCGAGACGTACATTTTTGGTAATATAAACTTTTCCGATTGTCGCCGTCGTTATTTCAGCCAACAGAATTTTATTTTTTTCTAGCTTTCCTCGAAACCGATACCTGTATTTAAGTAGGGGAGAGCGGGGTTGGTTGGCATAGGGGGTAGGTTGGCCATTGGCTTATAGTTTCCGTCACACCTGTTGTGAAGGCCCCACCATTGTACCATGTGACCCACTCGACCTCGGAATCTTGTCCTGAGTTTTCAATCCGATGCTAACAGTGTAGATAAGAGTGTGCTTCATTGATTGATTTTACAACATGTAAGTAAATTTTAATATTTTCAGTAAAGTTGGTTTAAAGGCACGGAAAAACATTTGACTCCGATTCTGTTCACATAGCCCCAAACTCCTTTGAAAAACCTAAACTTTCGACTAACCAATTTCTTGTTTGATTGTTCTCCCTTGTCATCTTTCTTATGATCTCTCTTGTGGGGTTAGTTGGCTCTCTTCGACTTCTTTTTTGGCGCAGTAGCAATTCACAAAAGCAAGGTAAACATAATTGTCTTTATGCCAATTGTAAATACCAATTGTCTTTAGTTCCAGCGAGGAAGATGAGAGCAATTTTTCTAATGCAAAAAGTGACGTCAGTCTAAACTTCTATCTTCTCCTATTGTCATTCTATTTTCCATTAAAAGCTGTTAAAAACCGATTCAAAATTATTATACCATTATAGTGCAGCTTTTAATAACTATAATATGTGTCAGGCATTACTTGAATGAGATGGCTAAACAACCCCACCTTCTACGCCAACCTGCCCCACAGAGGGGGTTAATGGGCATACTCTGGATTGACGAATTCTTAAATTTTCTATGATCGTAGTATTAAATATCGTGTTGTGAAAAAAAATACTTGAAGTACTCTAATACTTGGAGTTTTCAGTGGTATCAGCCCCATTGGGATTATATTAACAGGAACGACTCAACAATCAAAAAAGTGAAAATTGTTGCCAACCAACCCCGCTCTCCCCTATGTTGCGTTTTCCAGGGCTCGCTCTTTCAGTGACATCTATGTCTGTTTAACACAAATCCACCAACAAACACTCACAGATCGCCATATTTTAACTTCAAACATAGGGTTTAAAGAGGTCCTGTAAATACAATGTAAATACCTTAAACTTATGTTTCTAAAATAAATAATCTACAATTTAAAGACATCTATCCTTTACTTCAATCCTCACCTTCGCCCATGACGCTCCGTATACCTATATATCTAAATACACTCTCTAGGATACTTAATATACGGTGTGTACTTTAATTAAGTGGGATTTAATTAGGTTAGAGTGCGAATGCTTCGGACAGCTAGTATTTTTATTATTATAATTAAGTAAAAATGGTATCTGACTTCTTAGTTCTATCAACGGGGGAGGGGTATTACGAACCCATAGCTTTCTTTTGTTGTTAATTAACTCTAAATAATTTTTAAAAAAATTATTTCATGAGATTATAATATTCACATATACATAAAACTGTAAATGTAAAAAAAAAAAATAAAAAAAATATAGAGGGAAATAAAAGTCATTTTTATAGGTAACTAGCTGTATATCCCGGTTTCACCCGGGGAATTTCATTTTTCTAATAAACGTGAACAAATTTAAAGGGAGATCATAACGATTTTTATAAAAATAAAGAATATACCCAGAGACTGGCTGAAGTTTTGAAATTTTAATGTGGACAGGTGTTCGCACCTAGTAAGAAAGATCCACTGAGCGAAATTTGGGGAATTTAGGACAAAATGTATGGAGTTTTATTAAGAAAGAACAAACTAACAGAAATTCATCTTTAAGGTGTATAACCCGGTTTGATCGGGGAATTTCATTTTTCTAATGAAACGGTTGATTTCGTAAAAAAACATTGTAAAGTGTGTTCTTTACGATTTCTATAATAATAAAGACTATCAGCTGAAGATCGGCTGAAGTTATGCAATTTTAATATAGACAGGTGTTCGCACCTGGTATGAAATAACTACTGGCGAAATTTGGAGAATTTAGGATAAACGGTATGGATTTCTATAAAAAACAAACAAACAAACAGAAATATTGGCCTGCAATTTCAGCTTCTCGCAAATCGGCTTGCCTAAGCCTCTGTGGCGCAAAGCGGGCCTCGTATTCCTGGGCAGACTCAGTTTCCCGCGATTCTGCTTGTCTAAGTCTCTGTTGTTCAATCCTAATTTGATGTTCGTCGAAAGTTTCAGCTGCTCGTATTTGACGTTGTTTTTTAGCTTTTGAGCTCACTACTCCTATTGAAGCTCGCTTCTTAGGAGGCATTTATAAAAAAGAAATTCACCATACATGTAAATAAACGTATTGTAATTTAAAAAAAACAACAAAAAAACATATGGTTTAAAAATCCCAGAACTCGACGCCTACCAAGAAGGGACGGTCTTACCGGGCCTTGTAGGCCTCTTCAAAATCTATAAAATGATATTTTAGGCCGTTTTTTCGATTCAAACGGTCGATTTCGTAAAAAAACCCATTGTAAAGCGAGATCATGACGAATTTGTTAACAATAAAGAATATACCATGAGATTGGCTGAAGTTAAGCAATTTTAATATGGACAGGTGTTCGCACCTGGTATCAAAGAACCACTGAGCGAAATTTTGAGAATTTAGGACAAACGGTATGGATTTCTATAAAGAACAAATAAACAAACAAACAAACAGAATTTCAACTTTATTTATATAGATTAGAAATGTCATTTCCACGTTTTCTGAAATTCGTCAAACATGATATATAAAATAATTAACTAATTTAAACTTTAGTATTTTTAAATTATATTCGCTAGCCTATAAGTGGTTTTTTTTTTTCACTGGACTATTTCTTCTGAATGTTAAAATGTTACAGAAAAATTCCAATCCACGTTTAAATTAATCTTGTTTGTTTTTCTTTTTTTTTTTTTTAATTTATGTTGACAAATATTAATAGGCTTCAAGACTATCAACATGTATTGATATAATAATTTCAATACAGTAAACCCTCGATATAGCGAACTGGTAGGGGGTTTGATATTCAGAGTTCGCTATAACGAGATTCGTTATAACCGAGGTTTCGTTTTTTTTTTTTTTTAAGTTTTTTTAGCCAATGGCCGCACTAATATAATCATATTTAGCGGGAAATTCATTCATTAGAACTAGTTAAATTAAAACGCACGTATGTAATTTATTTTTAGATAAACTACATATTAATTAAACAATGAGATTCATTAATTTACCTGCTAAGTTCACTTGAGAGTTCTTTCGCCTTAGCTTTAATAAGGGGTCTGAGATTGATATTTGAGATCCCATTTGTTTAAAGCAATTTATCAATTTTTTTCCAAATATTCAGGAGCCGCAGAACGCAGTCGTTTATTTGATGCTCAAGTTAATCCTTGGGCTGCGGTTGAATCTATTTTATCTTTGTTTTTTATAATGGTTGACAATGTTGATTTTAGAATTCCATATTTTTCTGCGATGGTTTACTTACTTTGATTTCCCGATTCAATATCCTGGAGAATTTTCAATTTTTCCTCGATTAATAAGGATTTAAGTTTGTGACACACGTTTACCAATGAACTCATTGTGTATTAAAAAAATACAGTATTATAATACAGAGGTCGAAACAGAACTGAACTAGTTGTGAGAAAAAATTAAATGGAATCAGTGAGAGAGCAAAAGGAAATCGGATTAGTTGAGAGTAAAAAAACACCTCAATTCTAGAAACTGGAGCTGCTTAGTCTTCCCGCGCTCATTCTACGTAATACAGCAAAAAAAAAAAAAAATTAATAAAAATTCTAGCAGTTTGTTATAACAGAATATAATAATTCTCAGGCATCAAATTTAGTTCGTAGTTCGCACTAACCGAGGGATTTCGCTATAACGAGGGGTTCAGCAGAAACATAAAGGTAATTTTGGGGGGATAGTATTTTGGTTCGCTATATCGAGGTGTTCGTTATATCCGAGTTCGTAATAATGAGGGTTCACTGTATTGTAATTGTAACAAAACATATGTTTTAAAAGATTTCTTCACATTTTATTGGAACAAACTGTTCTAATACCTGTTCGAGGTTGTTCTAGAAAATTCTAAGCTATTCGGGAATCATCTGAAATGTTCTAATTTAGGCTAAATATAAGAAGCGATGGACTGGAGAGTTACTATTGCTCTGAAGTTAGAATCACATGGTTACGTTGTGTTACAGTGTCGTTATAAATTGATATTTTTTGTAATCTTGTTGGCCATTTGAGTTTTCGATTCATGTTTACATTAATCTTGAATGTTTTTCTGACAGCTACTATTTTTTATCAATTTTTTTCATTAAATAATTTAGGTGCCATACAGGGTGGAGAAATATTACTGAGCTCCAAGAGCCCTTGAAATAGAAAAAATGAAAAAGTTTTTAAGAAAAAAAATCAGTACACAATATCGTGAAAATATGATCAAATTTTAAACAGGGATATTTGAAATATTCCCAGCAACTTTCTTTACATCTCAATAACATTATGTGAGTATAGATCCTCCAATACAATCAGGTGATGTGATATAATTTTCAAATCATATTTTAAACAATAGAAGATTAGGATTTATTGAAAACAATTTAGAAATTCATCTAGTTATTAATTTCAATTCACAATATGTTACTTATTGATTTTCTTTTTGCAGATAATGTTTACTTCAATTTCTTACGAAGCAGAACGGAACGAAATAGGACTCTGGGAAGAGACTTAGACGAGATACTACGCCACAATATGAAGATGGCAGAAAAATTGTTATTGTACCTTAAAAAATTAACTTTTATTCTAAAATGTATCTGTATTTTCATATTATCTTTTACTTCTACACTGCTGGACAAAATTAAAGGATCACTTCAGTATTTTGAAAATACTGACTTGTGAAAAAGTGCAAGTTGATGATGAAGATAAACAAACAGTTTCCAGTCTCTCTTCCAATATCCCGCAGGGAATAAATCTCAGAGTAGGGGAAGACATACTATCAATAGATGAAACCCCAACCTATCTTGGGATCAAATTATACCCATGTCTAACATGGAAGAGGCAGATTGAAAAAGGGTATAAAAAGGTCCTGCCTACTAAAAAAAATCACTGGCTATAATTGGGGAGCAGACGAAAAAACACTGAAAAATTTGTACACAGGTTATGTTAGACCAGTACTAGAATATGGTATTACAAGCTGGGGTACTGCTGCACCAACAAACCTTCAAAAAATTAACCGTGTACAAAATCACAGCCTTCGAAAAATCACAGGCGCAATGAAGTCAACCCTTATCAACACAATGGAAACCATCACTGGTTTACAAAGCATAGAGGACAGGAGAGACTTAAAATATCTTAATTTAAATTCGAAGGCTACATGCATAACGGACCACTCTCTCAAAGAAAGAGCCAAGCAAGGTTATTCCTCGGGACTAAAGATGCAAAGTCCTATCCACAGAACAAAGAGTCTGCTGCAGAATTGGGAATGAGAAATGTGGAAGCTGCATGAGCAGACTTAACAAAGGTTCTGCCCCCATGGAGTAAAACATCAAGCCCTGATATTGTCAGTATTATACCAGAAATAGACAACAAGGAGGATATGCTAATCCATGAGTTGAGAGCCATCGGCCTGAAACACGTTAATACCCACTAACCAAGCTATGAATGGACAAGAATATATACGGATGGCTGAGCTACCGAAGCAATCAAGGATGGTGGTGCTGGGATATATATTGAATTTCCAGATGGCAGTACCACTGAAATGTCGATCCCTATAGGTCACAATCTCAACTAATTATCGGGCTGAGCAAGAAGCGCCGTGCGGATAATCCTTGCCCTACCAAACCAGCAGAACAAAAAAATAGTGATCATTACGCATCAGTCCTTGGAGCTCTAAAATCATATTGGGGCAAAAAATGCTATGAACTGGAATCTGAGCTAGAGAAGCTCAACCAAAACAGCAATAAATTGGTTTTGCAATGGATTCCCGCACACTGTGGTATCAGGGGTAATGAAAGAGCGGATGAATTGGCAAAGGCTGGAACCCTTAAACAGCAAATAGATGCTCGTTTTTCACTGGACGAGGTAAAAACAATAAACAGAGCCCTGATAAGACAAAGATGGAACACTAGGCATCCTAAAAACAACCCCCAGGACCCCTACCACAAACTAAATAGAAATGAACAAGTTATGGTATTCAGACTTAGGACTAACCACAACAGACTGAATGCTCATCTTTACAAGAAGTTTTAAATAGGTAATAGTCCTATGAGTACCTGTGGTGGGGGAGAACAAACAGCTGAGCATGTGCTTCAAGACTGCGTCCTTTTCGATGAGGCTAGGAGGAGGATTTGGCCTGAACCGAGATCGATGGAAGCAAAGCTCTACAAGACCTTGGAGGACCTCAGGAGGACTGCCGACTTTTTACACTTATTACCAAAGGAAGTGACCATTTGATAGGAAGAATAAGGAAGAAGAAGAAGTGCAAGTTGCATACCTCTCTCCCCACCTTTCCATATCTTTTTCCGTCCATCTGGAGATCGGAGACAGAATCTGGTTTTTCTCCAAGGGTTGCATTTGGTGGTGGGTCAGTGACGATGTGTGGGGCATAAATTTAAACTCCCGCACAGAGTTAGTTCTTGTGAACTGTGGCTCTATAACTGCTGACAGGTACATTATTGGCTTGAGCCACATATCATACCTTTTGCCAGAAATATCGAATCTGACTTTATTTTTATGTACGATAATGCCCGTCCTAGTGTTGCTCAATCAGCGCAAAATTTCCTCAGACAAGAAGAGATTGAAGTTATGGTTTGGCCACCCAGAAGTCCAGATATAAATCCCATAGAGCATGTATAGGACATGCTTAGTGGACGTATCCGTGCCCGAGACCCACAAAATTTGGCGGATTTAAGGGAAATGTTATAGTACGTGGGCCAGACCCCCCTACCGTGCACCCCCCCCACATCCCTATAAATTGCATATCGTTGTGTTCCTTGTGATAAAAGATTAGGAAAAAGCGAATGTTCCCAGAAAAAAAAGTGGCCGCACTAACCGAAAATGGCGTTCAAACATGGCGGAATGACGATTTTGATTTTAGTTAGTTTTTTGATTACTGACATTCACCATTATGCTTAATTTCGCCATAACTGGTATTTTATTAAAGCTAGATAGTTCTAGATTCAGAATAAATAAACAAACGCTCTAAAATAATTAGTCTTGACAACATAAAATACATTTAAAGTCAATTTTTTCAAGTCACTCGCGTAAAAGTTAAAATTCCAAGTTAATTTGTGATTAAACGGCCATCGTTAACGAAAAACACCCTGAAATAAACCATCTGGAGCAATTATTCTTCTTTAGAAATCAGTGGTCAAAGTTCAAATTATATCAACTGGTTTCATAGAAAACGGACCTACCAGGCGAAAAGGCGCCGGTGACTCGGGCGCATCCAGTCCTCTGCCACATCGTTCAGTTCTCATACATCATATAATTACAGCGCGTTTAGGATATCATTTTGAATGTTTTATGGAGCATACGTAACTGCAAGTTTTTAATTTACAGAAATAATTAATATAACTTTTTTTTTTTTTTTAATATGAATCTAATTAATAAAGGATATAAATCTGCTAAATAATAATGAATTAGTCGCAGATTGCACATTATCTAAACCTCACTTATATTGACATAAACTGGTTGAAAAATCTTGAAATTAAATAATAATGATCTCATAGTAGTAGTTGGGTTACAGACACTGGCTTCTGATCATTCGTGAAATATGAAATAAATGCATTTTTGCAAAGTATTGATTATTTACAGATTTAAAAACAATCAAAATAAAAAAGATAAATAAAAAGTTCCGTTTGTTCGTTGATATGTAGAAATAATTCGTAATATAATTTAAGAAGTATATACCTACATAACACAATTTAATAGCTCACAACAATTAACGAATAATATGTATATATATATATATATATATATATATATATATATATATATATATATATATATATATATATATATGTATATATAGATACACATTATGATTAATTTAAAATTAAACCACTACTGGAGAGGAAAACTAATTAAAACATGTAAGTATTCATACATCTAATGATCTATAATCCACGAAGTTGTGGCCTTTTTCGGTTTCTGGCATATAACTACACTTCAAAAAGTTTACTTTCTCTTTTTTTCGAAAAAAGGGTATACTAATACAAATAATATGAAATATTTGAAGTTGAAATCGGATTAGATATTAAGCCAAACTCAAACATGAAAGATCGGTAATTTTTATCATTTTGGTGAAAACTCATATTCCAACGCCTACAACTCGACAATATGTACTCTAAATGAAAAATGCCACAGATAAAAGTTTTAGGACATTAAATTTAGCATAAAATAAGCCCACCTAAATAGTTAGTTCTGTGAAGATTTTATCATATCCCCTTAGGTTTCACAAAAAGAAGGAATCAAGCGCTACGAATACTTTCACGTTTTCATTTGTATCTCTACTTAGTAATAAGTTAATTTAAAAATAAATGGGCTTGTTTTATGCTAAATTTAATGTCCTAAAACTTGTATACGTAACATTTTTCATTTAGAGTACATATTGTCGAGTTATAGGCGTTGAAACATGAGTTTCTACCAAAATGGTAAAAATTACTGATCTTTGATGTCCGAATTTGGCTAAATAACTGATCCGATTTCCACACCAAACATTTCATTTTATTTGTATTAGTATCCCCTTTTTTCGAAAGAAGGAGAAAGTAAACTTTTTGACATGAAGATATTTGAAGGAATGAAGATGTAGTTAAAAGAATGAAGTAAGCGCTACAAATACTTTCACTTTTTCATTTGTATCTCTACGCAGGAATAAGTTAATATTAAAATAAATGGGCTTATTTTATGCTAAATTTAATGTCCTAAAACTTTTATCTGTGGCATTTTTCATTTAGAGTACTTATTGTCGAGTTGTAGGCGTTGGAATATGAGTTTTCACCAAAATGATAAAAATTACCGATCTTTCATGTTCGAGTTTGGCTTAATATCTAATCCGATTTCAACTTCAAATATTTCATATTATTTGTATTAGTATACCCTTTTTACGAAAAAAAGAGAAAGTAAACTTTTTGATGTGTAGTTATATGCCAGAAACCGAAAAAGGCCACAACTTCGTGGATTATAGATCATTAGATGTATGAATACTTACATGTTTTAATTAGTTTTCCTCTCCAGTAGTGGTTTAATTTTAAATTAATCATAATGTGTATCTATATATACATATATATATATATATATATATATATATATATATATATACATATTATTCGTTAATTGTTGTGAGCTATTAAATTGTGTTATGTAGGTATATACTTCTTAAATTATATTACGAATTATTTCTACATATCAACGAACAAACGGAACTTTTTATTTATCTTTTTTATTTTGATTGTTTTTAAATCTGTAAATAATCAATACTTTGCAAAAATGCATTTATTTCATATTTCACGAATGATCAGAAGCCAGTGTCTGTAACCCAACTACTACTATGAGATCATTATTATTTAATTTCAAGATTTTTCAACCAGTTTATGTCAATATAAGTGAGGTTTAGATAATGTGCAATCTGCGACTAATTCATTATTATTTAGCAGATTTATATCCTTTATTAATTAGATTCATATTAAAAAAAAAAAAAAGTTATATTAATTATTTCTGTAAATTAAAAACTTGCAGTTACGTAGGCTCCATAATACATTCAAAATGATATCCTAAACGCGCTGTAATTATATGATGTATGAGAACTGAACGATGTGGCAGAGGACTGGATGCGCCCGAGTCACCGGCGCCTTTTCGCCTGGTAGGTCCGTTTTCTATGAAACCAGTTGATATAATTTGAACTTTGACCACTGATGTCTAAAGAAGAATAATTGCTCCAGATGGTTTATTTCAGGGTGTTTTTCGTTAACGATGGCCGTTTAATCACAAATTAACTTGGAATTTTAACTTTTACGCGAGTGACTTGAAAAAATTGACTTTAAATGTATTTTATGTTGTCAAGACTAATTATTTTAGTAGCTAGCTTTAATAAAATACCAGTTATGGCGAAACTAAGCATAATGGTGAATGTCAGTAATCAAAAAACTAACTAAAATCAAAATCGTCATTCCGCCATGTTTGAACGCCATTTTCGGTTAGTGCGGCCACTTTTTTTTCTGGGAACATTCGCTTTTTCTTAATCTTTTATCACAAGGAACACAACGATATGCAATTTATAGGGATGTGGGGGGGGGGGGTGCACGGTAGGGGGGTCTGGCCCACCGTGTATTAGTGGAAGAGTGAAACATCCCAGAAGAGCACGTTAGAACCCTGGTCGCTCGAAAGGGCAGGAGAGTTGAAGCTGTTATCAGAGCTGGAGGTGGGAATACCAATTATTGATTTTATCCCTCAAATTCTTCCTTTTTTGATTTGTTTTCCTATGAAAAACGTCCAAAAAAATAATTTTTTATTTTTATTTGCCTTTATAATTAAGTGCGGCTTCCTAAGAAAAAAGAATATTTTCAAAAATGCCTTCACAAGTCAGTAATTTCAAAATACTGACGTGATCCTTTAATTTTTCCCTGCAGTGAAAAATCTTTTATCCTCTAATAATAAATATTGTTTAATCAATATATATTATTAAGCAAAGTGTACAATGTGCGTGCCGATAAGGCTCAGAAACGACTCCACGGACGATTAAGAGATTTATGTCAGCGTGTAACTGTATGCCCCCTAACGGAGAAGAAGGTTTCCGTTTTTCTCTTAAGGGTGTGAAATTGAAGAGAAAAGGACTGGAATTTTAAGGCTGTCGCACCATTTAATTAGCCTCTCTTAGATTGAGATACGAGTTTCTGAATGAAAGATTTAGTTCGAGCTTCAGGCTACCAGAAAGCGCTAGGGGCGTTTCACTCTATGTTTATTGTTCATTCATCCAGGGAGGTTGTAAAGGTTATATATTTTTTTAGCTGTTCTTTTTAAATTACTAAAAAATTAAGCGATAATAATTAGTTTATCCTTTGCTTTCAAAATAAAATAATGATTCAACATCTCTGCAATCAATTAGAAAACCAACTGGTTTCATAAAAAAATTAATTTTCTCATAAGAAGACCAATTGATCAACAGATTACGTTTAATCAGTATATAATGTATACTTAACTAAATTTAATGCAATATGAGTGAACATTTCTGAATAGTACAGTGTTCGAATAAAAAGACACATAAAAAAAAAAAAAGAGATAGATTGACTGAATATAAATCGAAAATAAAAAGTTTAAAGTGTTCTATTGTAGTTATGAAAAAGAAGTTGTTTTGATTACTATGTATGATAGGCATTCCGGTTGAAAAACGACTAACTCCAAATACAGCATTTTTTCAATTACAGTTTATCATCCCTCTTGGTTCTTCAAAAAGAAATATGGTGAAAAAATTGTGCCTTCATGAAATTTTGCTTTTCACTTTGTAATAGTAATAAGATTCGAGTTCTGCAGAATCAAATTACGGGGAGATATCTTAAGGGAGATTGAAATGGAGGAAAAGTCTTAAAAAAAAGTTTCTAAGAATCTTCGGTAGTTTCTATTCTTCTGGATCTAATAGGATCTTCACAGTATTCGGCGCTTAAGTTATACTCGAAATATAATATCTTTAACTGAGGTATTAGATTTTTCAACTATAATCTAATAAGTTATTATCTGCTGACTGCTTGGAATGGGCTTATTCGATTCAGAATTACAGAAACCATTAAACACGATGCATAACTCGACAAAGTTTCATTAAAATTAATCGTTCATTTTCCATTTTCAACCCCCTATAAAGTATAAAGGGTTCCTTATATGGGCGGACTCTGCAGTTCTCGAATCTTAATATTGATACCAAGTTAAAACCGAAGTTTCAAGAAGGTGCTAATTTTGTTCTATATTTCCTTTAATTTTAAAGTTTTTCTGTTATTACCGGAGCGAATATTTATTATAACTGACCCGTGTCAGTTATAATAAATAAATAAATTTAACGTAAATTTAATTTCCTACGTTTTTGAAAAAGGATTATTGTTGCGTCGCATATATTTGTTTTGTAAAATATTACCAGGTGTGTAAATATGAAACCGGAATTTTTCAAATACCAAATAAGAGTTGATTGTGTAAGAACGATACATACTTTTTTATTCGAAGTACTGTCCTTCGCTATCTATGCATTTTTCCCATCATTCAGGCAATTTGTGGATTCCCCGCCAAAATAATGCTTCCTCTTCTGAGTCAAACCAATCACTTAACCAATTTCGTACATTTTTATAAGAAGTGAAGCGCTGCTCAGCTAGTGCGTGTCCCATCGATGCAAATAGGTGGTAATCGAATGGGACCAAATCTGGTCAATAAGCCGCATGCGGAAGAATTTACCAACCAAACACTTGAATCGTTTCCTTGGTCAGTTTAGCCGAATGTGATGGGGCATTGTCATGGAGCAAGATCACTTTGTGTGTCCTTTCTTGATATTTGCGACTTTTTGGCGCAAATCTTTATTCAAATTTATCATCTGTTGTAGGTAGCGTTCCGTATCAACAGTTTCGCCAGGTTTAAGCAGCTCAAAGTAGGTAACACCCATCTGATCACACCAGACACTGAGCATTTTCTTCCTCCTCAAGCGATGCCGATGGTTCACCAGGAGTTACTCAGGATTTTTTACGCTTAGGATTCTCGAAGTAAATTCATTTTTCATCACCAGTCACAATTTGATGAAGAAATGACTTTTATTCTGTACCTGGCCAGCAGCATTTGCCATGAGGTTTTTCGAGCTTCCTGCTGCCTGTCATTTAGTTGGTGAGGTACCCATTTTCCGACCTTCTGGATCTTTTCCATGCGATTCAAACAAATGAAAACGGTGTTACATGTAATAATTGTCCTACAAACGCTTCCGAATCAGCGTTTCCAAAGTTTTTTTTTTGTGTTTTATCGAAATCTATCTTTAAATTTTTTGAACCAATCGAAACATTGAGATTTGCCTAGGGCATGCTCCCCGTAACCTTCAACAAGCATCCTATGTGATAATGCTCCAATTTTTTTCAGAAGGAAACGGAAAATAAATGCTGTCCGCAAATCTTGATTTTTTGGCACATAAGTTGACATGTTCAACGCCACTAAAAACACGGTTATAGAATGAAACTGATGTTGGTATCAATTGGATCTCTTTATTACATGTAGGCAAAAGCAGATAACACCACTGACGGATTAGTTAGAAGATTATATTGACTGCTAACTCCTATCATTGGCGAATTCCGGTTTCATATTTACACACCTGGTAAGTTTGAATTATTGTTGAATGAGTCATATATTAGAGGTGTGGAAATGGTCAACTTTGAGATAGCATGACAATGTCAATGTCAATGGTCAATTTTTCTTTAAGATAGCATTTTAGTCAATAGGATTTTCAGTTCATAAGATCGGATTATCAGGCAAAAGTTTTTCATTTGGATAGCTTAAGTTTCGATGAAAACATGTGGATCTTCGTCAGGGCTAAAATGGAGACAAATCTATGAGCAGCATGAAAAATATCATTGCTAGAAGATGAGATTAATTATAGATAGTAACAAAATCTGGTTGACAAAGTGTTTACATGACATGGGTACTTATGAAATCTAATAATTATATAAAATATACATGAATATTTGAATAAGTAGCTGGTTAAAATGATAAAATAAAATCTGATATTACTTCGTTGAGTCTAGAGTAATACAAATACTGAGACAAAAATATAATGTGAGTGGTGGTAAGGGTTAGTTTCACGACTTTAAAAGGTTTATTTGGGGAAATCCAAAGCTTTTTAAGTGAAAGGCCTACATTACGGCTAACTACATGATGTACTACTATCGCAATTACATGTTTTTTTTTTTTAAATGTACACATTTCTGCCTTTTATCGCGTATAATTTGAATGAATAAGAAAGAAAAGGCGTATATACTTAATTTGAGAGGTCTCACAGGGATGAAATAGCATAAAGTAAAATTTTCTTTGAAAAAATAAATTGTTTTATTTATTTTAATTATTGATTACATATGCTATTCTGTCCTGTTATAGAGAAAAGCAGTAACTCAAGAATTATGGTAATGGTATCGTTAGAATCATTGTGAAATTTTCCATTCTCTGCTCAAAGAAAAAAAAACAAAAAACAATAACCAATAAAGAAAATAACAAAAGCTACAAGCTGGTTACTGCTTTTGTATGGAAATTTGTCATAATCTCACAATTTTTGAGTTCCTGTGTTACTTCTTATCAGAGCAGTATTGTTAGTAATAAAATGTAATTAAAAAACTAGCAGAGATAAATAATACAAATTACGTTACTTATATAATGCTTTATGAATATGAGACGTTTGATTTCAAAACCGGCATCCATTTTCAACAATTTTTCAGGACTGATCAGAAAAAGATCAATTTAAAAAATTAATCAATTTAACAATTTTTTTGTTCTTTTTCGTCGTTTTGCTAACAATTACCTAAAAAAATAGATGTAACCTATTTTGAAACCGAACGCCTCATATGTATTTGTGTATAAAATAATATATACCTTTGCAACTTAATTAAACAAAGTGATTTTTCATGTAAGATATCCAACGCAATCTTTTCTATCATCAAAACAAAACTGGAATGAACCGAACACCGTTTCTTGATTAAATGAATTTTGTTGCATACACCCACTTTCCTTCTTCATCCAAGTAGAGTCGGGGTTTTCAAAGGAATCGAAAACCCACATCATTGTGTCATCCCTGAAAACGAATAACTTATTTTGTAAGTAGGACCTCGAATAAGAATTAAAATGGAATTGAATTAAATCTCTAACTATAAGTATAAGTATCCCTATAAGTATCCCACGAATACCTTTACTTAAACCTGAAATTCCACCTGAAAGACACAGATCACAGTCAGCGGATTATCAATGTTGTGTAGAAAACACAATATCTGTGGGATACAATTTTGGATTTACTATACATAATGTTTTAGTAAGTAGGAATATACATTTAATTTTTCACTCGGCATTAGTTTTAACGTTTTAGAAAAACGTGAGTAAAGTAGGTTGAGTTGTTCGTTAAGGATCTTCCGTTTTTCATTTTAACATGAGGACCCCATTTCATCCTTCTGTCAAACTTGATTTTAAAATCCGATAATTAGTCAATCCTTTAAAAATTAGAGGGCATCTTATTTGATAGACAAAACGTTGAGTGTTTTGATTTATCATTATTTAGATAAAACAATATTTAGTAATTTAATATAAAATTTTCACTCAAAATTGAATCAGTCGTTTGAGGAACACGACATGTCCAAAAAAATCGAGTTTTGTTTTATTTTATTTTTAAACTCCTTGCATGCCGAGACATCTAATTTAAGAGATACCCGACAATCCCAGATGATCTATCGGCTTTTACAAACAATTAAAATAATCCTTGTCAGGAGAAACTCTACAAATCCAGAACATCGAAAAATATCGTCAATTAATCAAAGCAGTAAGTACGTTTTGATGTCAATTTTTTTTTTAATTCAAATTTTGCCTGTCATCATCAAGGAACCTATAGAAGATTAGAGTGAAGAACCATAAATTTGAATCTTGCCCATTTCAACCTGGGTTGAAATAGTAATGTAGTACTGTAGGGACACTTTCTGTACAAGTGATGTAAATAATTTTACATTATACTGAAAAATAAAATAAAATATATCATAAGAATTATATTTTGGGTAACATTTAATGAAACGTATAAGGTTAACAAATAATGAATGAAAATCATATGGTAGGAGCTATTAATGAATCTTAAACAATCTACATATTTATATTTATATTAAATGTACAATTAGTATCGTTACTAATATTGAATCCTTCAAATGATAATTGAATGTCACGTTTGGAGTTAGTATACTTTTTATAATTCATATTATATAATGGATCGTCTCTAAATCATCAACTTTTCTTTAATCCTGTAGTTTATTATATTATATTAAATTCGTATCTGTATCGTGATTTTGAAGGAAGTTCTTCGGTACATTCGTTTCATTGATCAAATATAGTTTTGGGAATATTGACAGCACTAACTTCAGATTTATTTAAATTAAAGTGATAAAAAGGTTAGTATGCTTTTTAAGAGTTTTATTAGCATGTGTTTCCTTTACTCTACTAGTAACGTAAAGGATCACTTTCTAGGCTAGTTAACAGTCTAGAAAGAAATACTTTAAAAAGCAGTATAATGTAAAATATATGGTTTTGTCTTCCATAATCAGGTGAAACCCTAGATGACCAAAAAAAAACATTTATTTTCCAGATCTATCAAATGATCATAGATTTATGAAATCATGTATTCTAAGTAGGAATATGTTTGTATGAATCCCTAACGTTTTCGAGTAAAGTCGACTCCGTTTAATTGGGTCATCGGATAATTGGGACCACCGCTTAAGGGTCTGGCCACACATGTCCGCACCGGATCCGCACCGCAGCACTAATATAGGTTATGTTCAGACTATTTTTAATTTAACTTACATAACCTTTAGTTATGCCTGAAGGTCAGGCCGCACAAGTCAGACACAGGCCACTTTAGGCATAACTAAAGGTAATATGTAAGTTAAATTAAAAATATTCTGAACATAACCTATATTAATGCTGCGGTGCGGACATGTGTGGCCAGACCCTAATTGAGCCATTTTTAATAAAACGGAATCAAATATAGGTAAAATATCACCGCTTTATTGGGACACAACTTTCTGCAACTTAATGTAAAAAACTATGAGACCCGTTGTTAATCGAATAACCTAAGTATCTGAGACCACGCCTGTTTTTCAATCAGAAGTAAGAAATTGCATCAAAAAGTTTACTCGCTTCTTTTTTACAAAAAGGAAATGAGGAAAGTCCTTAGGCGTACTAAAAGTGTGTATAATAAAATTATGTTGGTCGTAGTTTACAATCGACAGTTTATTCTTACCTGTTAAAAAAATTGACATTAAACGTGTTCTGATTTATTTCTTATTTCGAAATGTTGTCTTTATCAGTATAATTTAATTTTTAAAAAATAGTTCTTTTAATATGTTTCATCATGTATATTAAAACACCTATTTAATAAAAATATATTTTAAGAGTTAAATTATTTTTACCACATCATTAAATTAATAGACGAGAATAGATACACCTAAATGCACCTATTAACTTGGTTTCCCCCTAATATGTCTAATATATGACATAAATTACTATACTTAAAGGCAGCTCAGTGATTAGGCATTTTTTATTTGCATTTACACGTGGATTCATGATCTCCGCCTAATTGTGACAAAACAAATTTTCGCTTTATGGCACAATAAAGCGGAGTCGACTGTATTAAAAATATCGAAGACTGAATATAGGAGTGTAGATGCACTTAACTGGTCTCTAAATCTTACCAAATGTTATGAAACTATATCGGTCTGACTGATCGGTATTGTGATTAATGATTGAATTCAGTTTTGACATTATCTCCCTAAGTCAGCTCCGATGACCCAGTAAGGTGCGTTTACACTCTACAAACTTTAACCTCGAACACCACCTTCGAATAGCCTTCACGTCGGCTGTTCGGATATTCTAGGGACTTCATCTGTTCGCCTGTGTTCGGGGGTAGCGCTAGTGTCACTTTTGATTTGGGTTTTTCCCAAGTGATAGGAGTTGTTTGAGATACTATTGCGCCGTTCTAATTCGTCTCCTAATTTTTAATTTCATAATATAAAATATATTGATAATGGAGATTTTTTCTTCATCATAAGCTAGCGTCACGTGCGTCACCCATATTGGTTCGCTTAACTTCACATTAAGTATAAGTGGCTGTTCGTGCATCGCCGGTACGGCAAGGTTCGAGGTAGAACCTGTTCGAAGTTGATGTTCGTAGAGTGTAAAGGCACATGTAAAGATACGGTGCCAGTCTTTAAGCAGAGGAGCTGTTGAGACCACACCAGTCCATCCGCCCAGTTTTTTTTTCCTCTTTCGATCTTTTTTTTCCGTCGTTTTGTTTATTTCGCTTTTTTCCTTGTTGCTTTGTTCTTCTTTTTTATCCTTTTCCGTCTACCTCTTATCCCGGTCCCAGACGGACGGACACCTCACTTCGGCATCATAACTCCTAAATGACCCAACTCAAGGTCCTCGGTCCTCGGATCTAGACATTTTCAGTTCTCAGGTAACCACAAGGGTTCGACGTACCATGATATGTAAGTATGCCACCATGGAGGTATTAATATCTTTAGAGTCGTTAGTTAGTTAATAAGTGAAGCTCGGATTACCGCAGTCGCATCTTTTTTTTTACTTTCACTTACCTATATATGAAATATATAGTAAGTGGAAGTATTGCGATCGTGAAAAATTTTGACTTCCGGTTTTCAACGGAAATACACGTTTTGGGGTCCCCTGAGTCGAAATGACCAAGTCCCGCGAAATGGTCTGTGTGTGTGTCTGTGTGTCCGTGTGTCTGTGTGTCTGTGTGTCTGTGTGTCTGTGTGTCTGTGTGTGTGTGTGTGTGAACAGACTAGCTCAAAAACTATAAACCGTGTGATCCTGAAATTGGGTATTTAGTGTAAGTATATGCCCGCGATGTGACAGCATAAATTTCATCAAAATTACTTAAAGTACTTTACTTTATAACTTTTTACGTTTTTTTCGATTTTCTCAAATACGGCTCTGACGATTTTGATTAAACTGAGTATTTGATCTATTTATATGCCCGAAATATGACTGTAAAAATTTCATCAAAATTGATTAACCGGAGGGGGGACTTTACTTAATAAATTTTGTATCATTTTCACGTTTTTTTTTTTTATTTACTCAAAAACGGCTGTAACGATTTTGATCAAACTGGGTATATGATGTATGTATATGCCCGGGATACGACTGTAAAAATTTCATCAAAATTGATCAACCGGAGGGGGGACTTTACTTAATAAATTTTGTACCAATTTCACGTGTACATATTTTTTATTTACTCAAAAACGGCTTTAACGATTTTGAAGAAACTAGATTTTTGATGTATGTATATACCAAATATGTAAAAGCCAACATTTCATCAAAATTAGTCCAACTGAGGGGGCACTTTAATTCATGACTTTTTTCCAATTTTTACCTTTTTTTCGATTATCTCAAAAACGGCTTTAACGGTTTTTATCAAATTTGTCATGTTTAATGAAAATTAGGTTTTCTTTAATATCAGGTAAGCTTTATCATTATTAAAATGTTCTGAGGTGGCTTTTTTTGGGGGGGGGGCCTTTTTTGTTTGTTTGTTTCTTTCTTATAAAGTTCCTTTGTTTTTGTTTACATGGAGCAATTAACTGTCTCTCGTTACGCCTATAAATAAGAAATGGCTAAAAATGAGATATGATAAAAATAAAGAAAACATAAAGAGGAGAAAAAAAGAAATATATTCAGTCAACTCATAAAACTCGTTGAGCCCACGCATGCGGAGTGACAGACCATTTTTCACAATTAAAGCCGTTCTGTTCATTTGGGAAGTGGCAATTAACAAAACGCAATAATTTCTAATCTAAGTAAGTTGGTAAGTGAAAGTTGTGTGATGCGAACACGCACCAGATTTTTTTTTTGTATTACAAACAAGCGATTCAAGCTACTTTCCGAATTCCGAAGGCAAAATGGGGTTAATATACTGAATAAAAAAGCAATGGTACAACCGTATTTTTATTATTTTGAAAATATTTTGAGCAAATAGTTCCAGACAATAGTCATTCCACTCTCAGAAAATCATTTCTAGCGGAATGTTTTAATTTAACCAATCAAAAAAATCTGAGATTAATTAGCAAATAATTATAAAAAAAATAATAATAAGATGATGACAAAATGGCACAACACGGTTGCTAAAAAAAAAAAAAAAAAAAAAAAAAAAAATAGACATTTATCTGAATAATTAAAAACATTAATTGAATAAAATCAATACGTTTAGTTTTTTATTTAATTAATTTATTTTACCAAAATTGAACATTTTGTGTAAAAGTGAAATTTTTGTATTCAAATTTACTCTTCTATAACTATTTTTTTCTTCAAATATCTGTTTTTTTGCTTAATGAAATAATACAATGTAGGATTATTAAGGCTGATAAATTTTTAAAGCACGTTTTCAAATTTTAATGCGCTGAAGTCCGACCTTTATTGTAAGTATGTAGAATTCGTTGCGATACCACCATAAATATATTTGTCAATATTACTAAAATATAAAAATATTAATTATTCGATAACTTAAGTCATAAGCAACAAATCTGCATGAGTTTAAAATCAGTTGGATGCATCTGAGAGTCCGGCTTTCTTAAGTTCCATTTTTAAACTCTTTTGCTCTTATTTAAGCTTGAACTTAGTACAATTTAGCTTTCAAATTTTCCTGAGCCTTTTCAGAATGATTTTTTTTATCGATACGATGGATTCGATTATATATAGATCGATCCTTACCTCGAAATCGATAAAAGTGAACTTGAGTTTTGCCGTTACGTAACGAATGCGTAAAATTTACTAATTATTAAATTATGGAGAAATTGTTTTAACACGTTAGGTGCGGCATCGGTCCCCGGGCTCCGATGCCTTACATTCCCATCTTTACAGCCGATTATCACATGAAAATGTCCGAAAGGCCGAACACCTCAAAGACTCAATTTAGTCTAGCAATTTTAGCAAAAGTTGCTAACAGATGAAATTCTGTTGTTTTTCAGAATCGGACTCCGGGGTCCGATACAGGCCATCAGTAATAAAACAAGACTACTGGACGGTATCACCCTCCCGCGTCCGATAATATTGCAACGACTACCTTTATGGTTATCTTTAATTTTATGTGTTATACAATGTAGTTCTATTTAATTTCTTTGACATTCTTTAATTATTGAGTAAATATGAGAAAGAAAACAATATTTTTTTTTTAATACTTCTTACTAAGTCTGTAATTATAAATAAAACTTGCTGATATTTGCTTTATTTATATTATATAAATTCATTTCTGTAAAAAAAAAATTTTTATCATAGAGTAAGTGGTTGTAAAGCAGTAAAAGACTCCTAAAAATTGTTTTAACATTGCAAAAATTATCAATATGGATGGTAATTCAAAATTCTAGTAGTTTAATGCGATTTTCGATAAAATATGGCGTAAATCCTGTATCCGGAGTCCGAACGGGCCTGTTATGTCTAGGTCTAATCCTTACCAAGAGATAAAGCTCTTGAGAAGCTGATTTAATTCACTTTTCAGTAATAAAATAATACTTTCGTCACAGCATTACCATCGGACCCCGACGCCTGATACCGACTGTGGTTCATCACAGCTGTCGGACGCCCGGGAACGATACCGTCCAATTCAGGATACCCCTGAAATACGCCGCCGTACAAAACGTATTAATAAGTAAAAAATATAACTCTAAAGGTCACGTTGTTCAAGTCAAGCAGCTCCTAAATTATATATTAAGTACTGCATTAATTGTTTGTTTATAGTCCAAAAAGCTGGGAATACCAAATCGATGTTTTTTCATACTTTCTATCATAAGACGGAATGCGGAGAGTACTGTGAAACTCATTAGAACATATTCCTATTTATTTCCACGCCTAGTTTTTCAAATTTCTCGTTGTCTCTGTAACGTTTCTAGAAAACAAAAATCTGGTGCGTGCGCGCAACACACAACTTTCACTTACCAACTTACTTAAATAAGAAATTGACGTGTTTAGTTAAATATCATTTCCCAAAGTCACACATTTTTCTACATTCATATCTTATTTTTATTATTCGTTAAAGCCGTTTTTGAGTAAATAAAAAACCCCGTGAAAATGATACAAAATTTATTAAGTAAAGTGCCCCCTGCGGTTGATCAATTTTGATGAAATTTTTACAGACATATCTCGGGCATATTAATAGATCAAATAATAATTTTAATCAAAATCGTTAAAGCCGTTTTTGAGAAAATCAAAAAAACACGTGAAAATGTTACAAAATTTAATAAGTAAATTCCCCCCTCCGGTTAATCAATTTTGATGAAATTTTTACAGTCATATTTCGGGTATATAAATAGATGAAATACTCAGTTTAATCAAAATCGTTAGAGCCGTTTTTGAGAAAATCGAAAAAAACCTAAAAAGTGATTAAGTAAAGTACCCCCTCCCTTTAAGTAATTTTGATGAAATTTATGCTGTCACATCGCGGGCATATACCTACACTAAATACCTAATTTCAGGATCGCACGGTTTATAGTTTTTGAGCTAGTCTGTTCACACACACACAGACCATTTCGCGGGACTTGGTCATTTCGACTCAGGGGACCCCAAAACGTGTATTTCCGTTGAAAACCGGAAGTCGAATTTTTTCACGATCGCAATACTTCCAGTTACTATATATTTCATATATAGGTAAGTGAAAGTAAAAAACATTTATGTTAAAATATCGATGTTGATTAACATCTATGTTTGATAACATCAATGTTTGGCTCTCGATCCTACTATCAATGAGCAGGTAAGGAGCGGTGTGACTACTAGCGCAGCCTGGCGGACAAGAGGAGAGGGAGAGGCAGGAAGTTGCTGGGCTGAGGCCATTGACGCAGAGAATTGTGTGGCGGGACCCGAGGACCGGTAGCTCTGGCTAAAAAGAGAACACTGTACCCTGTTGCCGGATCCTCCACCTCCTACCATCTTCTAGATCGGGGTGGTCATCCCCCAGGTAGGCAGCTGTCATCCTTCAGGGGATGTCAGGATCTTGGGAGGATCACCGCGCTTTAGTTGCCTCCAGACCCTGGTGATGTCAAGGGAGGCAAAACCGTGCGTATATGTTACTCCTTCAAATTATTAGGATCGATTAATTCAATCGATTAAAAGATATATTTTGTATATAGTTTACTGCATGGGCGTCACCAGAACCAAATTATTGGGTGGGCTCAATATTTTTCTAGATAGGATAGGTAGAAATTTGATTGGCTAAAAGTTGAAATAATAAATCCTAAAATCGACTGTTGGAACAATTAATTCATCCTCCAACGCTGTATTTTAAAGGTATGCCTCAGTTATAAATTAAAATAGGGAATTGTTGGTAAGGGTTAATATTGAAGGATGTGGGCCAAAATTTCTTGATTGAATTTTATCTAAGTTTTTCTTCTGCTCCTGATCCCACTAATTACATTGCTTTCCATCAATTTCTATAAGCTTCGTTGAATTGATGGAAAGAAGGATCAAGCTGCTTGGTTTAAAAAAGAAATGGAAATTTTCATTTAATTTTTACATTGGGTCCCCTCCTTCCACAATATACGGGGGAGGGACGCGTCCTAAATTTGCTATAGTTATCATAGTTCCTTATTATTGTTGGATACTTGCATTCTTAACAATACTGGGATATTGTTGATTATAAATATTATTACACAGTAAATTTTCGTTATGATTTCTATTATTATTTTTATTTTTTTCTTTCAGGACATTCATCCTGCGAACAGAGGAGACAGACAGACAGTAGGCTACTGTAGCTAAGTAGACTCACAGAACTGGAGGACACAATCAGAAGAATACAGCGGTGAAGAAGCTACAAGAAGTGATGCCACAACACAACACCTACACTGACTGAAGACTACCCACTGCATTAAAATCAGCTCAAAACAAAAAATTAAAGAAGCAATGCCCCTTGTATTGTATACTATTCCTATAATAACTATATACTTTATTGTAAAAAATGTACATCTATATGGTACCACATTAGCCTTAGGATTACTAAGGGGTATCTCCTTATCTGAATTCTTAGTTTTACCAACGGGGATTCTACCCATACCTTTCTAATATTGTTAATGATTTCTACAATTTTTGTAACCTGCTTTAATATTTTTACTTTCACTTACCTATATATGAAGTATATAGTAAGTGGAAGTATTGCGATCATGAAAAATTTCGACTTCCGGTTTTCAACGGAAATACACGTTTTGGGGTCCCCTGACTAGAAAATAGCAATACCCGCGTAGTGGTCTGCGTGTGTGTGTGTGTGTGTGTGAACAGACTAGCTCAAAAACTATTAACGGTGCGAACCTGATATTGGGTATTTAGTGTATGTATATGCCTGCGATGTGACAGCAAAAATTTCTTCAAAATTGGTCAAAGGGTGGGGATACTTTATTTAATAACTTTTTACGTTTTTTGAGATTTTCTCAAAAACGGCTCTAACGATTTTGATTAAACTTAGTATCTGATGTATTGATGTGCCCGAGATATGACTAAAAATTTCATCAAAATTGATCAACCGGAGGGGGGACTTTACTTAATAAATTTTGTTTCATATTCATGTTTTTTTTTTTTATTTACTCAAAAACGGTTTTAAAGATTTTGATCAAACTGAGTATTTGACGTATGTATATGCCAAAGATGTGACAGCCAACATTTCATCAAAATTGGTCAAATGGAGTGGGCACTTTATTTCATAACCTTTTTCCTATTTTTACCTTTTTTACGATTATCTCAAAAACTACTTTAATGATTTTGAAAAAATTCGTCACGATTGATGGAAATTAGGTGTTCAATAATGTCAGGTAAGTTTAATCAGTATTAAAATTTTCTGAGGGGGCTTAAATGGGGAAGGGGCCTTTTTTGTTTTCCTATAAAATACCTTTGTTTTAGTTTATATTGAGAAATTAACTGTCTCTCATCACGCCTAAAAATAAGAAATCGCTAAATATGTTATATGAAAAAAATCAAGCAAACAAATATTGGAGAAAAAAGAATAAAAGAAATGAGTGTTGTTTTTTTATTTTTTTATTTTTTTTTTTCTGCAGCAAATGAAAACAAAAATAAGAAATGAATGTAGAAAAATATATAACTTTGAGAAGTGGCAATTAACAAACCGCATTAATTTCTTATCTAAGTAAGTTGGTAAGTGAAAGTTGTGTGTTGCGCGCACGCACCAGGTTTTTATAATACAGAAGTGTTACAGCACATTAATATAACCCAAGGCAAGTGAAAATCATGTAAACAATAGTAATATTATTGGAATATATATTGTTTCTAGTATTTATAGAAAATATTATTAAAATATAATAATAATAACTTGAAGGTTTCCTTAAGCTACTACTCGCTCCCTGCACACCTCAAACCACCCACCGCTATCCAGACCCAACTTCGACAGGCAATCCTCCCACCTCCGTCTCGGTCTACCCTTCGGACGTTTTCTTTTCTTTTAAATTTTAAATATCTCTCTTCTAAATATTTCTTTTAAATATCTCTCTTCTTTTAAATATCTAAATTTCTCTACGTTTTCAAACGTATTCCCTTCTACATTAATATCAGCAAAATCGTCACCACTTCTACGGCTAACCGTTTATTTTGTCTTATCCGTATTCATTTCCAGCCCAACTTCCTGACTGGCTAGCATGAACGTTATAAAAATATAGAATAACATTATTCAAAAGAAATTCAACTAGAAATAATTATGCCATGAACAATTGATAAAATGCTAAAGATACTTTCCTTGCTGCGTTGAAGTCTCCTCTGAATTGAAAACTAATGGGTGATAATATTTGAGTTGAATATCATTAAAATTTATTTTCTATTCAATCAAATTACAATCCCAGAATCATTTTCAAATACTATTATTATTACTATATATAAAACATATTTTAAATTTATATATATTTCTACAAATATAAGACCTAGCCTTTTTAACACGAATTGAGTCATTCTAATTCTTTATCAAATGTTTTTTTTATGCGTAATTGAACGTGAAAGGTTTAATACGTTCATTTCGAGACTAAATATGCATATTTCGACAAAATTTTGTTATTATCGAATTTTGTTTTTAGATCTGTACCTTGGTTCTAAAAGGGCCAATGTCCATTTATACCATTCTCAGAAAATGCCAAGTTAAATTTTTCAATTTATGAAATTTTCATTATCTTCTTATACATTTCCTTTTCTGCTCACTTCAGGTATTCAGGATATCGGCCCTTTTCAAACTAAAAGTACTTCTTCTGTGGCGATAATTCGTTTGCATAACTCGATTTCTCTAATTTCGGGCATTGCTCCTTTTAGAACCAAGGTACAGACATAACATTAAGTAATAGCAAAAATTATTATTATTTCGCACGATAATACTATGCTCTTTATGTTCGTTCTTTAGATATACTTCATGACCATATGCTACATAAGAAGAGGTAAGATGCAAAACTCGTTCGTTCCGCATGATAATATTTTTCAGGAAACTCAAAAAACTTACCACGTTTTGTACAGTGGCCAGATAATTTTTTCTATTTTCCTTCGAAAGGTACAAGCTTGGAATAAAAAAAAAAACTGATTTAAAAGTAACAAAGTTTGAAATGAGAAAGTTTTGCAACAAAATGTTTAAAGGAAAGACTTTTGCTGCACACCACACTGGAACGAACGAGTTTTAATTCGCACAGCGTAAGTTGATCTTCCAATAAGGATAAATAATACGAGGTGAAGAAAACAAATGCGAAGTTTTTTTTTAATAAGTAATATTTATTTTATTAATACAACCATTTTATTAATAAATGCGGTATCATTTTACAAAATAATATCACACACTGACTTAAGACATTTGACTAAACATTTTTTTTGTTGATGACTTTTTCAAAAATATCCGCATACTGATATAAAACATCTGACTTCAAGAATGTTTCACAAAGGCTAGATCCTAAGGCCATCCTCGTCTATGGCAGATGTATTGAGAACTCGTGTGTGATGATACTTCAATGAATCATTGGCCCTCCACTCGTCACCAAAATGATTTTTCAGCAGATCATCAACGTCTTTCAGATTGTTTGAGCCATTGAAAAATAAATTATGAATATAGCTAGATAAGAAAAATCGAGTATAAACTAAAATAAAACACCCGAGTTAAAGGAGCTATCGATATTTTGTTCAGAAAGAGTAACAGAAACTTCTAAAGTGACCGAATGAGATGGGTGCAAAGTGAGAAGTTATTATAGGAACCAAAGAGTTTAGCTTCACAACGAGTAACGAACCAGTTTTGAAACACAATGGGCTATGGAATGAATCAGTTCTGCAACAAACCGCTATTTTGTATAGCAAAAATCCATATGAAATAACAAGTTTTGCTCCAATCTGAAAAGATATGTTGAAAGAGCATTAAAATATGTTTTAGAATCCACTGTCATCTCAATTTTTCCAAAAAAATGGAACGAACGAGTTTTGCACCTAACCTCCTCAAATATATTTCATTGAGATACCAAAGAGAGCAACGACCCAGGATGTAGGATATGTAAGGTAGAGCACCCGAAGATGGGAGAGGTCTTTGGCTGGACCAGTTCCCGGCAGATGTTTGAATGCAAATAAAAGAAAGGGGAATAAAAAGAATAACAAGAATCGGAGGAAGGAATAAAAAATGGCCCGAAGTGAGTTTAGGAAGCGTTCTTCAGCGGTCCACAACAGGTTTGGGACTCTACATCAATCAACTGGTCGCTACTAGTTGATATATTGCCGATTAGCAACTGTCTAGAGTTAGTATTGTCTGTGTATATATATATATATATATATATATATATATATATATATATATATATATATATATATATATAATCTCGTGTCCTGATGTTTGTGGGGAGTAAAATCAGAAACTACTCGATCGATTTTGATGAAATTGGCTCATTATGTGCAGTTTTTTCAACTTAAAAGATATACTTTTTATCTCGATTATTGCAGATAAGAAATCTCTGTCATTGGATTTATTATAATAGTGTAATAAAATAAATAAGAGGCTTGTATAAAATAAGATGTCAGGCTTTCGTTTAAGGTCCCTATTCTTATTATACCTGGTAGGCAAAATTTAGGACTCCCACTACAGCATCATCCAATTCAATACCTTGATTTCAAAGGTGAAATATTTATTTATTCTCAAAATTTAGAGTAACAGGTAAAGATGTTTAATAGTTCGTGGTAGATTTTGAATTACCATCAAACAATTAAACTATAAGCAATTGTTCGTCGTTTGTTTTTTGTTAGAGGGACTGCTCTAAGGCAGTTAAATTTATGTTTTCATTGAAGAAAACAAAAATTTGTTCACTTTTGCAGGAAGAACAGTACTGCTTTGGGGTCAAGTAGCGGTTAGCATAGCAGCCCTACAATACGCGTTCGCGTCCCGCGGTTACCATAGGGGTTTTTTAGTTAGTAAAAAATCCTTGGCTATGGCGTCTTTCGGATAGGACGTAAAACGAAGGTCCCGAGCCTGTACGATGTCAGGTACTCGTTATAGATCACTATCCTAATTATACCTGGATATGAAAAGTTTAGGACCTACAGTTGGGGGGGGGGTATCGTCCGACTAACCTTAGAAGCATAAAGGGACGATAAAAAAACAATAAATAAATAAATTATAAAAAATAAAAAGAAGGACACTAATAGGTACAACAAAATTCAACTTTTTGTCTGTTAAATGAATTACAATAGCTGTTTCTAGAGAATTCGGGCTCCGATTGCAAATTTGAAGAACGTTTTTGTTTCAGGGCATTTTTTTTACTTTTATATTATAAAAATCATTATTTTTTTAAATTATTTGTAACTAGCTGTATACACCTATTTCACCCGGAGAATTTCATTTTTTAAATCTATAAAATTTATAAAGTGAGAGTTTTATCGACACAAACAATATAAAGCGAGATCAAAACGGTTTTTATAACCATAAAGAATACACCCAGAGATCGGCTGAATTTATGCAATGTTAATAAGGACTGGTGTTCGCACCTGGTAACAAAGAACCACTGAGCGAAATTTGGAGAATTTAGGACAAACGTGGATAAAGAAGAAACAACCAAATAACCAAATAATGTCATCTTTATTTAAAAGATTTCAAAATAAAAAAATATTAAAAATATTGTAGTGTTAAAACAAACAATTATTTTTAATCAACTTTATTACCGTAATTTAAATCAAAATGTAGTCTTTGATGATTTCCTGCTGTATTTTGCGGCTGATACACCTCTTTTCAAAGACCTAAGAGTTTCTAGGTTTGTACTAAATTAATATAGGCAGCGAACTAGGTCGGCTCACAGATGTAAACTGATGAGAGGAGTCCAGAGGGGACTCATGTCAGGATCCGTGTCTGGGGGCCAGTGTTTTGACTGAACCTGTTGAAACTTGTTGGCTAAACATGCTTTAACCCGGGAAAGGTAGCGCTACTCGAAGGGTTGATTTAGGTAGCGCTTCGTCGATGAGACAAAGTAACCTTATTATCGTTTCAGGGATACCTAATCATCATGTAAATCCAGTATTTATAATACTTTAAAACAGTCAATCAGAAACTAAGAATGGTGTAATTTACTTACTAAAAGTTAAGGTTCAATATGCGCAAAACACTTTGATTTTTATGTATGATTTATTGGAAAGAATAATTATTTCATACAAAAAACTACAAAGAAAATGTCACAAAAGAAAACTTGACAAAGAAATAATGAAACAGTAAATGGAATAATTAAACTACGAAACCTTATCTATAGGAATACATTACACTACCAACTAAACAGGAACAATGAGGCAGGGGAGAGCGGGGTCGGTTGGCGTAGGGGGTAGGTTGGCCATTGGCTTATAGTTTCCGTCGCACTATTGTGAAGGCCCTACCATTATACCATGTGACCCGCTTGACCTCGGGAGTCTTGTCCTGAGTTTTCAATCTGATGCTAACAGTGTAGATAAGAGCGTGCTTCATTGATTCATTTTACAACATGTAAGTAAATTTTTATATTTTCAGTAAATTTGGTTTAAAAGGATGGCAAAATATTCAACTCGGATTCTGTTCACATAGGTCCAAACTTGAAAAACCTAACCTTTCGATTAACCAGTTTCTTGTTTGATTGTTCTCCCCTGTCCTGGCAGTCATCTTTCATACGATCTCTCCTGTGGGGTTAGTTGGCTCTCTTCAACTTTTTTTTTGGCGCAGTAGCAATTCACAAAAGCAAGATAAACATAAACAAAGGTGAAACTACCAAATGTCTTTAGTTCCAGCGAGGAGGATGAGAGCAATATTTCCTATGCAGAAAGTGACGACAGTCTAAACTTCTATCTTCTTCTATTGTCATTCTATTTTCCCTTAAAAGCTGTTAAAAACCGATTCAAAATTATTATACCATCATAGTGCAGCTTTTAATAACAATAATATATGTCAGGTAGTACTTGAATGAGATGGGTAAACAACTCTACCTTCTAGGCCCACCTGCCACACATACGGGGTTAATTGGCTTACTCTGGATTGACGAATTCTTCAATTTTCTATGATCTTGGTATTAAATATTATGTGTTGAAAAAAATGCTTGAAGTACTCTAATACTTGGAGTTTACACTGGTATCAGCCATATTGGGATTATATTAACAGGGACGACTCAACAATAAAAAAGGTGAAAACTGTTGCCAACCAACCCCGCTCTCCCCTACAAATAATAGAAAAATTTACATTGGACTTATAGTTAATAGATTTTGTCGTTAAGTATTGATAACATATAAGTCACAGCCGGTTTTACAATCTGGACATAACTTGACCTTGCTCTCCATAAATGCACTTTCCAAAAATACAATAAGTTCTTGACATTCTTCTCTTCTGCCAAGGACCAAAGTGACACAGTTCTCGAAGTCCAAATAGTACATAAATATTCCATCTCCAGATAGAATTAGCTTCCAAGACTAACATTAGGTAGCACTTCGTTTCTAAGGCTATAACCGAGTCTTGCCGACCTCGTTACTTACAGAAAAATAAATTAAATGATTGACTCCCCTAAATCGACCGACCTTCTACCTACAGGATCTGCTCTAGTACTAAGTGGAGATGGAACTCCCGGAAGGTGGGCCAGCTAGGATTGGGGGTTCATCTGTAATTAACAGATATGTGCAGTCTCTTCGTCGATAAGACGCCACCTTTCCCGGGTTAAGAGTTCAGACGACTTATTTGTTATCTCTATTGCACCCAATATTATCGTGCATTGGTGGTGAGCCTTGTTTAGAGCATATAAATAGAATATAACAATCATGACACGTTCATAGCTGAAATGAAATATCACTTTTTTTTTTTTTTTCCAAAACTTAAAATTACAAAAAATCTAAGCCCCATGGACAACTTTGATGGTCATATTCGGAATCACCATAGCACAATACCGTAAAATGAGGTGACTTTGTGACTAATTGGGTGACTTTGTGACAAGCCTATTTTTCTACAGTTTTTGAAGTTCCCTCCTAAAAAATAATCGGTTAGGCAATTCAGTGTACTTGTCAGTTGGTCAGTAATGTGCTGCAACCTAATGGCCACATATAACTTCTTTCATTCCATTTACCATGGTGCTTTATTTCATATATGTTTGATTGTTTTCATTTAGTTTAAACTTTGAAATAAAGCACCATGGTAAATGGAATGAAAGAAGTTATAGAGGTCCAAATGTGGCCAGTAGGTTGTACCACATTACTGACTACCTGAAAGGTACACTGAATTGCCTAACCTGATCCTTTGTAAGGAGGGAACTTCAAAAACTGTAGAAAAATAGGCTTGTCACAAAGTCACCCCATTAGTCACAAAGTCACCTCATTTTACGGTACATATTAGATAGCCACACTTACCCATTTAACAAAAATATTGTTGACAAGAGTAACCATTGGTATTGTGTGACCTTAAGTACTAAAACCTAAACTGAAATAATTTTAGTATTTATTTGCAATGATTTTGTTCGAACTAAGTCGCCCGAATCCGTGGACCACCTTTTCAAGGGCAGTTTGTTATTGTAAATACACCGGCCTAGGACCACGACAACAAACCTCAAGTGAGCTGCTATCGTCAAGAGGACCGTGGAATCGCTGGAGCAGCTGAAGATAAGTTATTGCTGGACGTGGCCTAGCCGACATTTTGTCAAGAAATAAAAAGAATCCTCAAAGAGCTTGCATCAGCACCACACAAACTCTTGGCCCTAACATCCTCAGTCCTCTGCCACACATCTCTGCGTTCCTACCGTTGCCTCACTGCTACGGGATATCACCTGTTGCAGGTACTCTATCTAAGATATTATGTTATTTTTTGTATACGCTTTGCCTCAAATAATATCGATCCCTAATAATACTACTATATCGATACCCTAATAATACTAAATACAGTAAACCCTCGATATTCGTTAAACCCTCAGTCGTTTATTTGATGGTGAAGTTAATCCTTTGGCTGCGGTGGAATCTATTTTATCTTTGTTTTCTATAATGGTTGACAATGTTGATTTTAGAATTCCATATTTTTCTGCGATGGTTTTCTTACTTAGAATTCCCGATTCAATATCCTGGATCAATTTTTCCTCGATTAATAAGTATTTACGTTTGTAATACACGTTTATCAACGAACTAATTGTGTATTTAAAAAAAACAGTATAAACGACTACAAAACACTGATTCAAATGATACTGAAGTCGAAACAGAACTGAGCTAGTTTTGAGAAAAAAGCCAATAGAATCAGAGAGAAGGCAAAAGGAAATCGGATTAGTTAAGAGTAAAAAAACACCTTAATTCTAGAAACTGGAGCTAGTTTGTCTTCCCGTGCTACGTAATATAGTAAAAAAAAATAATAATAAAAATTCTAGCAGTTCATTATAACAGAATATAATAATTCTCAGGCATCAAATTTAGTTCGCAGTTCGCACTAACCGAGGGATTTCGCTATAACGAGGGGTTCAGCAGAAATATAATGGTAATTTTGGGGGGATAGTATTTTGGTTCGCTATATCGAGGTGTTCGTTATATCCGAGTTCGTAATAATGAAGGTTTACTGTATATCGCGCGTTGGCAACAAGATAATTACAACTCAAATAACTGTTCTTTTTTACTTTCTCTTACTTGTATATAATTTCGAATTCCCGTTTTCAACGGAAATATACGTTTTGGAGTCTTCTGAATCAAAATAACCAAGTCCCGCAAAATTGTCTGTGTATTGTCTTGTGTAGACTAGCTCAAAAACTATAAACCGTACGAACCTGAAATTGGGTATCTGGTATAAGTATATGCCCGCGATGCGACAGCAAAAATTTCATCATAATTGGTCAAACGGAGGGGGCACTTTATTTCATAACTTTTTTTTCAAATTTACGATTTTTTCGCGTTTCTCAAAAATAGCCATAGCGATTTTCATTAAACTCGTCATGTTTAATGAGAATCGAGTATTCTTTGTTTTTGTTTATTTAGAAAAATTATCTCTCTATCGTTTCGCCTGAAAATAAGAAATGGATAAATATGAAATATGAAAACAATCAGGTAAAAATATAGAGGAGAAAAAAAGTAACATATTCCGTCAACTCATAAAACATGTTGAGCCCATCCATGCTCAGAAAGCCATTAATGACAGACGATTGTTTATAATTAAAGATGTTTTGTTCATTTAATGGAAATCATTTGTTTCATGGTAACTATATCGAGTTTTCAACAACTACATAGAGAATTATAAAATCAGACGACTTGGACGTCAACGTAATGTCAGTCAAAATTTCAAAGTTGGTACGTCATGAGTGTATATGATGTAAAGTAAAGGAGCCAATGGTCCCTGAGGAACTCCTGTTAAGATTGTCTATTTAATTTTCTATCAAATGCTTTGTCGAAGTTCAGAATGAGTTGCGTGTTGTCTTTGCTCTAGTGCTCCAGCAATGTAGTCACTAACTCTGCGTAATTGTATTGGAGAATAGGAAATTAGAAAACCGAATTGATGGTCGGGTATGATATTGTTTTTGGTCAGTTTGTCAACTAATCTTTTGTATAATAATTTTTCGAAAAGCTTAGAACAAATGTGTATAAATATAAATATAAGACTGATAGGTCTTAGGGTAAGGGGTAAGATGAGGGATAAGATGAGGGATTTTATAAGTATTTTTCTCTTTTGTAAATCGTTTTGATGAGTGAGTATTTTCATTGAATGGGGAATTTAGTTGTCCTGAGCATATAGTTGTATATTGTCGTAAGGAACACTAGAGCTTTCCTAGGCATTTACAGTAGCGCCTCGGCTGTTATTGAATCATTACCTAGGGGTTTTCTTTTAGGCAAATGTCTGATGTGATTTGCTACCTGTGATGGAGTAAAAGAAGGATAGGGTGGTGTTAATAGTAAAGGTATTTCCAGAGTTATTTTTTAAATCATGCTTCTTTATTTCTGAATAATCTAAAAAACCAAATGGAAAATGTTCTATTTCACGAAATTCAAATTTAACTTCAGCTTTATCAAATATGGAGTTTGGCAATTAGTTCCACGTGGCTTTACGCCGACCATATATGAGATTAACAATAAACAAAAAACTTCTATTTGAAAAAAAAAAAAAAAAAAGCGATTCATCACATAAATTAAGTCTAGGATATTTTTGGTAGGAACTTTGATTTAGAACGTCTCTATTTTTTTGTTACTATATTTGAAACACCCTATTTACACATAAATGGAAACAATAATGATTTTATAAAATAATATATAAATGTGTGGATCGATTCTGGATATAGAGTCACACATGGAGACAAAATGACAAGCTACAGTAAAAAAAAAAAAAAAAAAAAATTTACAGCTTTGAGCTGACTAGGATGGTCTGCTTTTGACACTGATGAGATGCCTTTCGGTCTTCACAGATTTATATATATTCTCTCTATGCTGGGCCCATCAAATGATATTTCGGTATTTAGTGTTTTATGTTTCTGTAAAAAAAAAATCCCTGGTTTCTGCATTAATTCACATATATATATATATATATATATATATATATATATATATATATATATATATATATATTTTAACTAAGTTAATGATGCTTATTAAATATAGGTTTATCTCGGGCATTTATTTATTTAAAATACTAAAAAGCAATCCTATCGGTTACTATATCGCAGATTTTCAAGACCGTCATATACGAAAAAACATTATTTTTTCTGAGAGTGGATCTAAAGTTTGAAACCGTTGTCACATGAGTTGTAGTGACTAGAGAATTGGATACTACAGACGAAATTTAGGACTCCCACTGTAATATCCTATACCCACTGTAATAATAGTTTAGTTCATCTCCCTGAGGTCCAAATATTCCAAATATACGGTTATTTCTTTTATAGTTTTCTGATATAGCAATACGATTTAAACACGTATGCAATATATAACAATTAAATGAACCTTGGCTTCATAAAAAAAAAAATATCTCAATGTGAAGTTTAAAAACGTCACATTGAGTGTTACAGACCCCAAGCTGGTTATGCTTAGTTCATCACATCCTGATATGAACCCCTGGTAAATGATTAAATTTGAACAATGAGGTATTCCATTTTAATACAGTAGGGGAGAGCGGGGTTGGTTGGCAACAGTTCTCACTTTTTTGATTGTTGAGTCGTTCCTGTTAATATAGTCCCAACAAGGCTGATACCACTGTAAACTCCAAGTACGTATTAGAGTACTTCAAGTATTTTTTTCATCAAATAATATTTAATACTAAGATTATAGAAAATTGAATAATTCGACAATCCAGAGTATGCCAATTAACCCCCTATGTGGGGCAGGTTGGCCTAGAAGGTAGAATTCTTTAGTCATCTCATTCAAGTACTGCCTGACACATTTTATTGTTATTAAAAGCTGCACTATAATGATATAATAATTTTGAATCGATTTTTAACAGCTTTTAAGGGGAAAATAGAATGACAATAGAAGAAGATAGAAGTTTAAACTGCCGTCACTTTTTGCATAAGAAAAATTGCTCTCATCTTCCTTGCTGGAACTGGAGACAATTGGTAGTTTCACCTTTGATTATGTTTACCTTGCTCTTGTGAATTGCGCCAAAAAAAAAGTTGAAGAGAGCCAACTAACCCCACAGGAGAGATCATATGAAAGATGACTGCCAGGACAGGGGAGAACAATCATACAAAAAACTGGTAAGTCGAAAGGTTAGGTTTTTCAAAGGAGTTTGGGGCTATGTGAACAGAATCGAAGTCAAATGTTTTTCCATGCCTTTGAGCCAACTTTACTGAAAATATAAAAATTTACTTGCACGTTTTAAAATCAATCAATGAAGCACACTCTTATCTAGACTGTCAGCATCGGATTCCGAGGTCGAGCGGGTCACTTAGTACAATGGTGGCGCCTTCACAACAGGTGTGACGGAAACTATAAGCCAATGGCCAACCTACCGCCTATGCCAACCAACCCCGCTCTCCTCTATATATTGCCTTATATATAGACATAATAATTAGTTAATAATTACAAAACAAACGAATATTGATAAACCTTACAATTGGATATTAAAATGTTGTGGTTTATTTTTGGACAAAGATATGGATGAGTGAAATGTTAAGGAAATAAAAAAAAAACAAAAAAAAAATGAAAATTGATAATGAGGTCATGGGGATGTTAAATTTATATAAATAAATAAAACTATGCATATAATATACTAATGAATAAAAATATTAAATGGTTGAGGGATTCAGAATAGATGTAACGAGGAAGCAAATGGAAGAGTGAAAATTGAAACCGATATGGTTAAAAGCCGATAGATATATATACAGTAAGAACTAACATATAGCTGTCGAGTCCACTGGAATAGAGGGATTGCTTTCTCATTTCATACTTAACCCTGATGAAGACCTGAATCTCGGGTCGAAACGTCGGCACAATATAACATATTGCATGTATAGTGTTGTTTAATTTGACCGAACCCCCAACCATTTCCATCAAATAAACTTCTACGGTCGATCATCTACCTCCATTATTCATAGAATTTGCTTTGATTGAGATATAAACTTAACGATCATGCGATGTACTACATTTTCTTAAAACAACATAACCAAAAATGATCGATTTTTGAAAAGCGATTTTTATATTGTAGATTCATGAATATGTCACTATAAAAATCAATCCATTCTGAATCACCAACAAAATGATAAACCTACCTACATTTTACTATCATTGAATTTCTTATAAATTTTTTTTTTTTTTTTTTTTTTATAATTGGTAAGTTTAGAATTAACTTTCCAACTGAAAAATATTTTTTAAACAATATCTTTGTTTACAAAAATGGCACTTATTTGTACAATATGTTTACTATTTTGCAACAGATTTGTATCCCATATTCGAAATTAACGTCGGAGACAATTCCTAGGATAGAAATCAGTGACTATTGTATATTGGGGGAAATGACTTCCAAAGTTTAATAACACCAACAAAAAAAAAAAAAAAAAAAAAACAGAAAACTAACAAACAAAAGATTAATTTACAGAAAATTTGTTTCTCCTCAAACATTTGATTGCATCATTCAGAAAGTTTGACAAAATGCAAATGTGATATCCATAATATGACAAGGTGGCATTTTTACAGTATTTAAGGCATGATTTATGGAAGTGCCCAACAGTACCTTTTTTGTCTTGAATTTATTTTTTGGTTCTGGTAAGAAGATAATAATAATAGTTAACTCTCATAATAATAATAATCATAAAAATTATTATAAAAAAACATTAATTGACAGATCAGCGAATTACTTCCTGGATACTACTCCATTTTAAGTTTTATTTTTTATTCAATTAATTGAAATTTACAACTGTACATTAAAGTACATCCAGTAAATGTGTCATTGTAAGTTAGTAATGAAATGTTGTTGAATAAATAATACTGTCCCTCAAGGAAATGAAGATCATCCTAAAAAGTTTTGTATTATTGTTGAGAAATATTTTTATGAATTTTATAAAAATAACCTGAGCTAATAGTTAGCAAGAGCATGCTAGCAATTTCGTTTTTCCCAAAATATACAGTATCTTACAGATGAAGATAAATCTTAAAACGAGAACGAACTTCAAGCTACATTTAAATTTTTTTATAATAATAGTTTAGTTTGCAAATTTTAAATTTATGAACGAAATATTAGGTATTTAGTATAATAGTAGTCGATGTCGGTTCCAGAAAGGCGTAAAAAAACCAAATTGAAAATAAATTTTTGTTTTATTTAATTAAAGATTTACAAAATAAATGATGTTTTGTGCATAACTTCGGATTAATCATCCTTCCAATGAACATGTTAATTTACATGATTTTTTTCTTGGTACAATAATGAATATATCACATTTTTTTATATTTGGACAGTAGGAAAAATTAAAAAACTACATCAAAAATTAAAAATTTTAATTTACTACGAACCCCAAATACACCTTCTATTTATTCCCCTTCACGCTATATTCACAAAAAATATTGAAAAAGACTCGACTGTTGATGAAATTAGGCATTTTTAGGGCTCTAAAAAAAAAAGAAAAGAAAATAAAAGGAAAAATGTAATGACAATCACTGAGGATTTTCAAGTTTTTCAATTATTATACTACTCTATAACTCATAGAGAAAAACAAACAGGTGTGGAGAAAGCTATTTTCAAATTTCTGTTCAGGGTTGTAAGTGAAAGTTGTGTGTTGCGCGCACCGCACCAGATTTTTTTTCCTTCAGATCATATTGAGATTCGAACTTTCTGGAAACGCCAGTTTTAATTTTAATTTTTAACAAATTAAGTTTCGTCATCATAAAATTTATGACTATATTTGACAGAAGGATGACTTGGGGCCCTCATGTCAAAATGAAAAGACAGACTTTAAACAAACGACTGAAACTACTGTACTCACTATTTTCCAAATCATCAAAATTGAAAATCAGACAGAAACTCAACACATACTCATACTTACTGAAACCCATTTGAACATACGCCTCACAAATTTATGGATCAGCAAAAAAGACACACTTAAAAAAACTACAAACCTTCCAATCCAAAATTTTACGACTAGTAACGAACGCACCTTTGCACGTTAGTAACAAAACACTACATACCGACTTACAACTACCAACTATCGAAGAACAAATAAGGACTCTCTATTCTGGCTTCCATATTAAATTACACGTACATAACAATAGACTTATTAATGACATGGCCACGACTGAGATGGCTTTTATGAGGCGACTGAAAAGGAGTTGGATGAGGGACCTCCTCTCCTGAAACAAGTCCGGGATGATGTGCTGCTGGGCACTATATTCCCTCATGCCTAAAATGCCAACATCAAAGCAGTTTATATCACATTTGCTGACTGTCGCTTAGCTGCGACAGGTGCGAATATAAATATGAAGCAAAAAAAAAACAAAAAAAAAAAAACAAATTAAGTTTGACCAACATTTTAAAATAAATTTGTTTTAATTTACTACGAGCCGTAAATATACCTCTTCAATTATTTTGATAATGTTTAACTTATGGGAATAACTGAAAGATGTGGAAAAAGCTATTTTCTGTTTCACTTACCAACAAAGTAAAAAAGCTATCTACGGCGTTTACATGTTTATCAAAACATGTTGATGATTTCTGCTCTGGTTAGGTTGGTAAGCGAATTGAATAGTGAGTATTATGCTCGTATTCCCGTATTATTGGATATTTACAAATAATAACTTTTATTTAAAAACAAAAAATATGTAAATACGCTCAAATTGACACGTTAGGTGCGGCATTGGTCCCTGGGGTCCGACGTCTTACATTCCCCTCTTAACAGCCGATTTTCACATGAAAATTTCCGGAAGTCTGAACACTTCAAACACTCAATTTAATCGATTTTTAATGAGATGATTGCATTTTAGTGTAGAAAATGTTGCAAACAGCTGAATTTCTAAGATTCTGTTGTTTTTTAGAATCTGATTCTGAGGTCCGATTTTCGATAAAGTATGGCGTAAATCCTATATCGGCCTGTCCTGCGGCTATTATGCCTAGTTCCAATCCTTACCAAAAGATAATGCCCTTGGGACGCTCGTTTAATTCACTTTTTAGTCGAAAGATATCGCTTTTGCATACCCATCGGACCTTGACGCCCGATATCGTCTGTGGCTCATCCTAGCAGTCGGACCCCGGGGACCGATACCGTCCAATTCAGGATACCCCTAAAATACGCCGCACCTAACGTGTTCATTAAAGCAGAAAGCGGAGTAAAAAACATATTACAAGATAATCTTTAATAATAATATTTTATTTTACAAACTTTTGTTCCGTAACAGACTTCAGAATGCAATTTAAAGTGGTTTTAGAGGAACTGTAATCGTTGTCTGTTTTCGGGAAGGTAGAAGAGAAAAAAAATTGAAATTTTAATTTTAATTTGTTTTTTCGACAGATTTTTCTCAGTTCGTCAAGGGTCGGAGATCTCCTCAATTCGTCCAGTCTTGGCGGGTGTACCTCAAGGTTCAATACTGGCTCCTCTTCTCTACATTATATACACTCATGACATACCGGAAAGTATTGACACACTGACCGCTACATATGCTGATGATACGGCGATTCTCACTAAACACAAGGATCCTACACATGCCTCACAAATTTTACAACAACATTTACATTTACATATAATAAACGACTGGTGTAAACTATGGAAGATTCGACTTAATCATGACAAATCCAAACACATAACGTTCACTCTTCGAAAAAATACCTGCCCTCCAATTTATATAGAAAATTTCCAAATTTCACAAACTGACACCGTACACTACCTCGGTCTTACCTTTGACAGAAGGATGACCTGGGGCCCGCATGTTAAGATGAAACGTAAAACTCTTAACAACCGACTCAGCCAACTCTGCTCACTTTTCTCTAAAACTAGAAAACTGGGACTAAGACAAAAATTAAATACATATTTGTACTTGATAAAACCAATATGGACATACTCTTCGCAGATATACGGAACAGCTAAAAAGACCCACTTACACCGACTTCAAACCTTTCAATCAAAACTGTTAAGACTCATAGTTAAAGCACCATGGTACGTCACTAACAAAACACTACATACTGACTTACAAATAGAAACAGTAGACCAACACATAAAGACACTTTATAAACATTTTCATACCCACTTACAAGGCCACTTCAACCGACTGATTAGAGACAAGGCAACAGGTGATATACCAATAAATAGGAGATTAAAAAGGCGTTGGATGAGGGATCTCCTTCGTTAACAAACCAGATTACCTGACACAAGCCAGGGAAGAGGTACCGCTGGGTGCCATCTTTCCCCATGCCTAACATGCCCTTATTTAAAGTTGTAGTGTAGCTCTCAAATTTGCTGATTGTCAAAGTTGTTGACTGGCGCAAATGAAGTTATGGAGACAAAAAAAAAAAAAAAAAAAAAAAATTTATTTACTCTGGGCTGTAATTAAACCTTCTATTGGTTCACCTTCAAGATATATTTACAAAAAGCACCTCGCATTATAAAACAAGCAAACAGTTAAAAAAAATCTATTGATGGAAGTAAGATATTTTTAGGCCCCGAAGAAAAATGTATCTACCTAATTCTAAATTGACAAGTACTGAAGATATTTAAGTTTTGCAATGATTTTAATACGCTTTAACTTATGGAGAATAATTAAAAGATGTTGAAAACGTTTTTTTCTTTTTCACTTACCAAAAAAGTCAAAAAGCTATCAATGGCGTTTACATGTTTATCAAAACATGTTGATTTCTGCTCCAAGTAGGTTGCTAAGCGAATTGAATATTATGCTTGTATTCCCGTATTATTAGATATATACAAATAATAACTTTCATTTAAAAAACAAAAAATATGATGACCACACGCTAAGAACGTGTTCAGTCACATTTTGCAAATTTTACAGGAGAGCAAAAAGAGTGTTTAAATCTTGTATAGAACACAACCTAGTAACTTAATGTTAATGTTAATAAAAATACAATACATTATTTGTTCGTCAAAAAAGAATCAATGAACAAAAAAGAATTGTTAATATCTCAAGGACCGAACTCACTCTTTTTGTGTAAATTACACAGATTTGTAGTACTCGAAATGGTTTACTAAAATGCGCAATCAAACAACATTCACAAAAAATGGACTGAACACGTTCTTATGCACACGTTGGGGTCTTCTTGGGGGTTCAAATTAATTAAAGCAGCTTAAAGATGTATGTTAAAAGATAATCTTTAATAATTATATTTTATTTTACAAACTTAAGTTCCTTAATAGATTTCTGAATGCAATATAAAGTGGTTTCAGAGGAACAGTAATCGTTCTAGGTTTCCGGTAAGGCATAAAAGACATTTGAAAATTAAGTTTTAATATACTAAGAGCCTTAAATAAACCTGCAATCGGTTCACCTTAGTTAATACAAAGATACTTTCCTAACTGTCGAAGACCATTTCCAGTGATCCCTGTCTTTGAATAAATATGAAAGCCGACTTATAGGCTAGCGATCGACGCCCGATAGCGGCTTTGAAGGAAGCGAACTATCGGAATGGAAATGCCCTCGGAGAGGTCAGGATCGTGTAGGATCAACCCCGATCTCACGTCCAGCTCCTTATATAGAAGAGCTGAGAGCTTCTTTAGTTCACCGTCGGGCTCTTCGACATGATTTCACGCTTATTTTTCTGAGTGAATTTCGCAGTCCTAGTCCAAACTTGTCTCCCCGATTCCTTCTTATATATTCCAGATTCGGAATGAAATAAGTGAACGCGAAAAAAATAAAATGGCATTTCACGACAGACTGCTGCTGATGTCAAGGTAATGAGGCCCCTAACCTCTGTTTGTAAAATCCACAAAGTTACTCCACATAAAAACAATAGTTAAATAGATAATAATATTGTCACATGAAACAAAAAAATCTGGTGCGATACGCGCAACAAACAACTTTTACTTACAAACTTACTTAGAATAGAAATTTACGTGTTTTGTTGAATGCCATTCCTCAAAGTCACAAATTTTTCCACATTCATTTACTTGTTTGTATTTGCTCTCTAAAGTACAATGAAATTTTTTATTATTAAATTATAGTTTTTATTTGTGATAATTCGGCACTGCAAGCTTAATTCTCAATCGCGACGGATTTTATTTACTATTTAGTTACCATGAAACAAATAATTTCCATTAAATGAACAGAACGACTTTAATTATAAACAATGTTCCTTCCCCATTTAACCGCACTCAGAACAATTTAATAATGACAAAGCATACCTGATATTAAATAATACTTGATTCTCATTTAACATGACAAGTTTGATCAAAATCATTAGAGCCGTTTTAGAGATAATCGAAAAAAAACCCTAAAAATAGGACAAAAGTTATCAAATAAAGTACCCTCTTCGTTTGACCAATTTTGATGAAATTTTTTCTGTCCCATCGCGGGCATATTTACGTATACCCAATACCCAATTTCAGGTTCGTACGATTTATAGTTTTTTAGCTAGTCTGTTCACACATACACACGTTATATGCCATTGTGAGTTACAATTTTTCGTTAATAAAAATGATGGGTCTTTTCTACAAAAAAGCTACCAGTTATTTTTTATTATCAAATGATTACTTTAAACAGGTAATCATTCTTTTTTTTTTTTAAATAAATTAAACCATATGCCACCTGGAAACTCTATTAAAGAGGTTATTCCATATGGATACAGATGCAGAGATGAATTAATTTTGTTGTGTAAAGAAGAAGCAGATGTATTACATTTTTTTTCTAGATAAAGGTGTCTTACCTAAATTTAAAAACTCTGATCTAGGGTACAATATGAAATTGAACTTTAAACAAAAAAATTGGGTTTGCAATATGAGAAGTTGCAAAACTTCAAAAAGTTTATTCTCAAATACATGGTTTGAACAATGAAGACTACCATTAAGTAAGGCTCTTTTATTTATATATTCATGAAAACAGGAATACATAATAACCAAATTTTGCTCTAAAGAACTTCTAAAGAACATAACATTAGCAGCAAAAGTAGGGTTTTTGTATTGATTTAAAATAAATATTTCATTAACCTGTATTCTTGTTTACCTGGACATATAATTATCAAAGCGATTACTTTTAAAGTAATCATTTGTTGATAAAAAGTAACTATTTCAGAAGTTAGTGGCGGACTTAATTGATGTTTGTTTGTTTTAACGTCACTTTATGCCAATAAGGCTAATCGGACGATGCTACACTGGGAGTCCTAAATTTTGCCTATCCAGGTATAATTAGGATAGGGATCTTTAACGAGTGCCTGGCATCGTACAGGCCGGGGACCTCCATTTTACGTCCTATCCGAGGGATGGCATAGACAAGGATTTTTTACTCCCATTAAAAATCCTAGCGAACTCGCGACCTTTGGTATTGTAGGTTTCTATGCTAACCACTACACCACAGGTGACCCAGAAGAAAAATATAAAATTTGTAGATTTTAAACTGTTCTTTTCGATATATGTCGTTTGTGTATAAAATTTCATGGGCTCCACTTGATTAAAGTTGAATATGTGAGGATTTTGCTAGGATATACTACTCGATTGCCGTTCTTTAAGATATAGCGTTATTTCTAGAAGATCGTATCGATCGTAGCTAATGGTGCGATCCACGTCCTAAAGACGTAGAAGGATTTTTGGGTGCACACAAGAAGAGTTCGATGACCGAGGGAGTTGGTCCTTCAGCTGCCGAAATTGCCGTCTCATTGTATTCTGCTCGTCTGCTCCAGCTTCGGAATACATTTAGTTCTCAAAGCAACGCATATTCATATTTATTTGGAATCGCTTCGTAAAATTTTAGTTATACGTTATCTTGAACGAAATAAACAAAAAGTTTCATATTTTGAATAATTACCTTAAAAAACTTAATTTCCTTGCTCATCAGTTAGTTATTTGAGTATCATGACATCTTCCAAACTATTTTATTAACATCGCTACATGCATGTAGTAGTATAAAGCAGTATTAGTCACCGTTTTTACTTTTATGGAAATCAAAAATTGAACCGCCTCAGAGCAGTCACTCAAACAAAAACACGCAGGAATCAACAAACAAATGAACAATTACCGATAATCGCTAATAATTTAATTGATTAACAGGAGATTGAAAATCATTTACTATCAAACATTTTGATTTGTTACTCCAAATTTTGTGAATAAATAAATATTCCACCTTTGGGATCACATGTGGTTTAGTTATGTATAAGCAAGAATACGTAGTAAACTACAATATTAAAAGTCACGATTGCCCTAGGATTTTTTAAAGTGAGTAAAAAATCCTCCGCACGGATAGAACGTAAAACGGAGATCCTAAGTCTGTACGATGTCAGTTACTCGTTAAAGATCCCTATCCAACACTCTTTCTTTGAAATCCGTTGACTAAGCTGCTTTATCTGATTGTTAAAATCTTGCAGGAATCGTCATCACACGTGGTCTTACAAACAGATAGTAGATGAAAATTAGAATATGATTCTTGAAAAAAATAAAAATAAAAATCGTTTTGAGCTAGTTTGATGTTGAATTCGACGGGCGATGTATCTAAGCATCTGTTTGTATTGTTTGATTTTTTTAATGTCACTTTATACCACTAAGGCTAATCGGACGATGGTATAGTAGGAGTCATAAATTTTGCCTATCCAGGTATAATTAGGAGAGGGATCTTCAACGAGTACCTGACGTCGTACAGGCTCGGGACGTCTATTTTACGTCTATCCGAGGGACGCTATTGACAAGGATTTTTTACTCCAATAAAAAAATCCGAGGGCCACTTCGGGACGCGAATCCACTTCCATTAGTATTGTAAGTTTCTATGCTAACCACTACACCTCAGGTGACCCCATCTGTTTGTTTTTTTTTTCTATGAAAAACACCAAAATGAGATTTCAATTAAAACTTAAAATGAAAATAATGCCCAGAAATCAACAGTCCCTTTAAGTTGGCGTACCCTATAAATAATTGCTCTCAGGGAGTCAAAATCTTGACGATCACTCTATTACTATGTAGGGAGAAGATTTTGTGTGTGTTTGTGAGAGAGCGATGATCGGTGTTAATGACAGAGCGTGTACTAAATACCGGGATCTGTATCGGGCCACTGCTTGGATGGGGCATTATGCAAAGCAAGTCTGAAGCTCCACGTCCAGCCTGCCAGAGATCTCTAACCATGTAGTGTTACGTCTACGTCCTGGTAATGTAGTTTGTATTATTTATTAGTGCTTATATTTAGTCTTGGGTCATCCTGAAGAATGGACTTACAAAATAAAATTTTTATTTTTACTTTCACTTACCTATTTATGAAATATATAGTAGGTAAGTGGAAGTATTGCGATCGTGAAAAATTTCGACTTCCGGTTTTCAACGGAAATACACGTTTTGGGGCCCCCTGAGGCCAAATAACCAAGTCCCGCGAAATGGTCTGTGTGTGTGTGTGTGTGTGTGTGAACAGACTAGCTCAAAAACTAAAAACCGTGCGAACCTGAAATTAGGTATATAGTGTATGTATGTGCCCGCAATGTGACATCAAAAATTTCATCAAAATTGTTCTTTATTTAATAACTTTTTACGTTTTTTTCGATTTTCTCAAAAACGGCTCAAACGATTTTGATTAAACTGAGTATTTGATGTATTAATATGCCCAAGATATAACTGTAAAAATTTCATCAAAATTGATTGACCGGAGGGGGGACTTTACTTTATAAATTTTGTATCATTTTCACGTGTTTTTTTTATTTACTCAACAACATATTTAACGATTTTGATCAAAATGGGCATTTGATATATGTCTATGCCAAAAATGTGATAGCCAACATTTCATCAAAATTGATTAACCGGAAAGAGGACTTTACTTAATACATTTTGCATCATTTTCACGTGTTTTTTTTTATTTACTCAAAAACGTCTTTAACGATTTTCATCAAATTCGTCATGTTTAATGAAAATTATGTGTTCTTTTATATCAGGAAGAAATGAATGTGTAACTTTAAACAGTGGCATTAACACAACGCATTAATTTCTAATCTAAGTAAGTGGGTAAGTGAAAGTTGTGTGTTGCGCGCACGCACCAGATTTTTTTGAAAAAGCATTCGTAATTGGTAAAAAATCGGGTGCGATGCGCGAAACACATGAAATTCACTTACCAACCTACTCTGAGTAGAAACCGACGTGTATTGATATTTGAGTTTTATCCACATAGCTTTGTCCACATTTACTTACTTATTTTGATTGTTATTCTCCATAAGGTATAGAGTATTATAATTGTTGTAAAACTTGTAAATCTTCAATTAATTTCATGAATAATCGAATTTTATTTCATTGTAAATAAGTATATCTTCAATAAAAATTGATATAAGGGGTATTAACGGTTCGTAGAAAATTGGAACTGGTCAATCAGAACAGCCGCTTGTTCTTTGTAATGAAAATTGTTCTACTATGGCGTAAATAGGTGTGGTCGGACATCATTGTTAGCTCGACTTCACGTTTCAGTGTAAATAGCTGTTCGTAGTACGCCTGTACTGTAAGGTTTGGGGCATTACTTGATCGAGTGGGAGGTTCGCTCGGTGTAGAGGCATCTTTATGTACAGTAATGCGTATAATATGCCGTGATAACGCACATCAATGTAATACTATATATAAAATATAGGCATATGTATATGAGAAAATATATGTAGGGGAAAGTGCCCTATTATGGGATGGTTGCCTAATATGGGATATGTGGTTTCTGGATATTATTTGTACAGCAACCCCGCTTTTATTCTATAAAATTGAAGATTAATTTCCCATTGGCACATAACCTTGTCACATGGTTATACATTCTTATCCTGTTGGATTATTTTCAGTGAATTTTTGTTTTAGGGTTCAAAAACTTTTTTCATGATTATTTATTTTGACCTGATATTTTTGGCCTCGAGGTAAGTCGAATTCCCTTAATTATTGGTTGATCTTAAACGTTGGATAATTCATTACGATATTTGCTAACTGCTTTCTTTTTTTTTATTAAATACTGAAGCATAATAACCTCTAAAAAAAAAGAAGCCACATCCCCTAATATGGGATACCCATTAATTCCTATTATGGGATATCCCATATTGAGAAACCTTTTTATCAATGAAATATAAATAGTTGTTAGTAGATTAAAATGATTTTTACTGAGTTTTTAGAAACTTGTATGTTTTTTTATAAAAATTTAGAAAATGAAGAAACTAAAGTTCAATGTTCCTAATGCCATATAATACCCTGCGATGAGAGCTGCCTTGAACTCATAATCCACATATTTCTTTGTAATTTGTGAAAAAATCTGTCAAATAAAGGTCTTAACAAATTTTGATTATTTGAATATTACTTGAAAATTATAATAAAAAAATTTAATTTTTTGTTGTAACATAATTAACATGTATTTATTGACAACATATATATATATATATATATATGTTTTCGTTCCTCCACTTCCTTCTTCTTAGGCTATACGGGGTTTCCCGGCCAAGGGAGAAGGTGGGGATTAATGCCGAGTAATATTATTAAATATCCCTTGGCTCCGGGTTTTGAACTTGCTATCTTCGGGCTTCCTATCGTACGTTACCAAGGGCATTAACAACATTTATTTTTGTGAACATCGTCTATATAATAAACAAATTTTGCTTTATATATATCATAGTATATCATGGTCCATAAAACGGGATATGTATCCCATATTAGGACACCCCCATATCCCATATTTTCAAAAAGTAAAAATTTGACTTATCTCAAATTAACCGTGAGTTGTTAATATTGTGATACAAATTTCAAAAAGGAGATATGGTATGTTTTTCATTGTTGATGCCGTCTACTACTACTGCTAAATGTATAACAACATTTTTTGAATCGTCTAAGCAATTTAGAGCCAAGCAATTAAATATTTAAAAAATTATCCCATAATAGGGCACTTTCTCTTATCTTTAATTAAAAAAAAAAAACTTCATTTTTCAGTTATTCGAAATTTCAGTTATTCGACGTCCGGATAATCTAATCCCTATCCTGTCACTGTATAGCTAAGACTATAGAACCGGTTAACGAGGAGAAGTGGGCTTGAATCGCATTATCCGGAAGGCGACGACATATATTTGGGGACAGTACGGGGCCCGGGGAATGATTGAATCATTGATGAAGCGCGGTGGGGAGCCGGTAGCGGCGCGCGCATGCAGGTCAATACCTCGGCCCTATCGACCCGCCTCTCTCCTATTAGCATCTCCTTCCCCGTCCGTGTCATCTCTCGGGGGGGGGGGGGGGGGATCTTTTAGGGGGGTGTTTGTTTATCGTCGTTCAGGCCACCGTAATATCTTTGTACGACTTAGTATAACTATCTACAGCTAGTTTTTTTAAGGGGTGTCTCATACCAGGTTATAATGCCCGAGTCAGTTATTTTTGCTAATAACTCAATTCTCATAACATACGAGGGAAGGTCCAAAAGTTCTCGGCATGGCATAGTATGGAATCAAATAAAAACACAAATCATATACAGTTCAACCCCCAATATCCGGAGCTCTATCAACCGTGGTTCCAATTAACCGGGGTTCCGAGGAGGATTTTTTTTTTTTTTTTTTAATAAGCTGTTTGTAATTTTTATGCCATTTAATTTGTATGTATAATATTTATTTTAAAAAATGAATACGTATATATTTTAACGATTACACAATGATTAATAATTATTGTTCTTAGCAATTAGGAAATAAAATAATAGATGGAAAAACACGACAAGCTGGTACCGTATGATGAGATGTTTCCGGTGACTAAGGAAACTCCTTCTCTTGCATGTTTGTCTACAGAACAAATAAATTCTCAGTTGTAATTTAGTCTCCATTTAAATAAGAACTAACACAATATCGCAATAAAAGAAAACCTGTCGTTTTAACCCATGAACAGAAATTAACCATTATAAACCGAGTACAAGGGGGTGGAAGGGTTAAAACATTGTCCGCTGAATTAGGAATCGGCGAGCAAACTTTTCGTGATATTTTGAAGACGAAAAAGGACATTTACGACTTGGTATCTTCGTCGACCCGAACATCGTTTCCTCGGAAAACACTGAAGAACTCTACAATAAAAGACGTTGATGAAGCTGTGTATCAGTGGTTCATGCACAAACGCGCTGTAGGAGTTCGTTTGTTGTTTGTTAAAACGTTTGGGTGTTAAAAGTGATTTTCGACACAGTTTTTTTAATTCACCTTCTTTTCTATCGCCTTAAGTCAATAAAATGTAATTATTCGTGCACCCCCATACCCATCATTACCCCGGATAAAGGAGGTTTTGCTGTATTACTTTTCAATGTAATGTCCCTCGATACTTATATACTTTTCACATCTATTATATTATTTTTTTTTTCTTTAACTTCAAATAGCCTCCCCCTGAGCTGCTTTTTGAGGTTCGGGATAGAAAGTAATCACTAGGGGCTAGATCTGACTAGATACTTGATGAGAATTGTGCACAGGGGCATTGTCATGAAGCAGCATTACTCCTCGGCTCAGGTTCCCCTTGATTGATTCTCTTAAACGGGTCAAAACATTACAATAGTATTCTCCTGTGATTATTACGCCTTTGTAATAAATCATTAGGATTCCTTCTGAATCCCAAAAAATTGTGGCTGTGATTTTCCGGTGTGACTCTAAACTTGACAGGTGGCTTTTCACAGTGCTATAGCAAGGGGACGTGCTATAGCAAGTCCCCATAATCATTCCTTAGACGTTCAAAAATTTATGCCTTCTTTAACTAAAAATTTCATCACAGCTTTGTACTCAATGCTACTCATTTTATTGGCAAGAGCAAACTGGTAAAACTAGTAAATAATATAAATAACAGACAAGAGAAAGTAGGATTTTAAAAGTTTGTGTACATATAACTATTGAATAGGTCAACATGATAAGGGATTAGTCCTTTTATATTAATTCCCTCCTTCATTGTCAGGCCGAGAACCCTTCATGTACCGTGCTCTCGTATGTACGTTTTATGGCAAAGGGTACAGATATATACCTAGGGTTTATTCGGTTGCTATGCTAACCACTAAATCAAAGAACACCCCCTTACATTAATAACGACCATAATATGACCTTGTGAATAAGAATAAATCATGCTTTAATCAAAGTTGAGGCTATAAAATTACTAGTACAAAATATTAATGCCATATCCCTGTTGTGAAATGACACTCGCCACTACGGAAAACAACCATTAAAGTCGAAGCCAATTAACTGGAAAACCCAATCCTTGCACTGGAGTTGATGAAGCTCGTGATTAAGAATGCAGTTAACGAGTAGAGTTGACAATAACAGAGAAGAGATGGGCCACAGAACTGCACCCTGGGGAACTCCTCTTCAACTTTGTTCCACTCTTCCCCGCTCCATCATATTATAACTTGAATAATAATTGTAGCATTGTATAATGCTTTTTATTTAATATATTCAAAAGGGTTTGAAATCTATAATAAAAAAATCTCATATATAAAAATTCCAGGGGCAGTATGTTTGTTGAACTCCAAACTCTGAAACTTTTCAGTTAGTTGCTATTTAATAAAAAATAGCGCCCCCAACTAATTCTTATGTTAATATATCCAATAGAAATAATTTTATTAGCAGTAGCTTTTTTTCTCGGTTAGAGGAGATTAATATCTTTGTAGATAAAAATGAATAAAGTCATTGAAAATTTTATAATCTTTTCAATTAGGTGATTATCAGGATTTTCAGTTTTTTATTTAACTTTTTTATTTTGAATAGAATTGGATCATTTTTTTTTTTTAACCCTTAACTACTCGCCTGAATCAATGTTACTTATCTACTCACCTCGGGTCAATATGACCCAGAACAAAAAAAAAAAAAAAATTAACAACCTTAGCGTGTAAGATATTAGTTTTAAACAACAGGTGAAGGCTTAAAAACATATATTTATATATGTATACATTTAATGGAAGTTTTAAGATATGAATAACATGTTGAATTATAGGTCTGAAGTGAAATACTAAAATAAAGAAACTCCTTAACATTACTATTATTAACATAATTTCTTTTGATTTAAATTCAAATATTTTTCTACGAACAACCTTTGCAGTTAAAACAGATAAGTAATGACTGGTTTTATACAAATTTAGTCCCCGCATCGGACACAAAAAAATGGCTTACACAACCACTCACCTCGGGTCAAAATATCGATTTAGATAAAATTAACACCTCCCTTAATTTTCAGACACTGCCAAGATATAACTGGATCCAAAACAAAGGATATGTCAAGTTTGGTGATCATTCAATGCCAAAAAAGGTGTAAATAGAATGAAATGAATATGATCAGACTTAAGTAGTTAAGGGTTAAATTGGATCATAACTATCAAACTAACTCTAACATCTTCCGCAGCCTCGAATCCTAGTTTTGATTTCATAGTTACCCGCAATTATTAATGTACCTTTGTATTATTATTATCTTTAGTATTTAAAAACTTCCTTCTATAATTTTTTTCATTTTTTTATGCATTGTTACCTTATGTATTACTCAATTTTGTGTTATTATTGAGTCCAGACATAACAATTTGTATACCTTACCATCTATTTTGCTAGTTTTTAATATTTTATTTTCGCTTAGCTGCCATGTAGCCTTTCACTTCAAAAGCGTTGGGTTCCCCTTAATAAACCTTTGAAGTCGGCAAACCAACCCCCTACCACTACCTCACAACTTATTTTGCCTTCAGCCTTTGTATCAAGCTGGACTCAGAAGGCTTATATCAGATTTTATTTGATCTTGCTAACCAGCCTCTTATTTTAATTTTCAAGTATATGCTTACCATCTTTTAGATTATTATAAGTTTTGTAAAGTATTCATTTATTGTCATCCACTAGCATAGTTACTCATTTATTTGTTTTCTTTTAGCCCTGATCGATCCACAAGTTGGATCGAAACGTTAGGCTTTCCAAAATACAAAAGCTTTAACTGAACATCCTGATAATCATTTAACCTATTGTAAAAAATAACAGTTGACTATCTCTCACCTCTATAGTATTTTCCTATTCTACAGCAATTTGAAGCAGGTGAAATATTAGAGTAAGCCACAGCAGGGTTTATCTATTATAAAATGAATATGATTTGTTGTGGTGATCAAAACAATTGAGATCTAACATTAAAACATTGAGAGGGTTAAAATTAGTGGTTTGATCGAGAAAAAAATCCACCTGAAACCATAGAACGTAAAAAGAATTCTTAGAAATGTAATATAAGATAGATTATGACTGTAATTCGACTCGTAGGCTTGTTTTCATTTATATCAGCCAATAATATTATATTACAGCATAATCTCCACTATCGATAGATAATAAAGAAAATATTACTCAACGTACTTATCTTTAAATAGACAACATAAAACAATAAGCCATCATCTGCAATTTGAGAATAACTGATAACTTTCGTTGGAATTTTGGAAACTAAAATATTAATCATTTTTCCTTAGGATTCTTAAATATTCCTGAAATTTTGAAATAATCTGTCAAGGGCTGTTTACACTGTTATGTTTGCGAATGAAGTTTTGTTGCTTCGTTTTTTGATCGTCAGGGGCGTTTAAAATGGGCCTAATATATCTGTTAACATGGATAAATTTTTTGATTGATCACTTATGAACCGAAAATTTAGTTAACTAAAACATCAAAAGTTAGTAATGCTAATTTATTTACTTTTATTATTTTCCTTAAACGTTTTTAAATCGATACAAATAGAATTTATTACAACAAAATGTCGATCATATAACTTTCGATAGCCACAGAGGTAGAGTTGTGAAAGTATTAGCAGATTAAAAGTATTTACCCGTGTTTAGCATTGCTTTGATACGATTTTTTTTTTTTTTTAGCGACTTAGAAAAAACGGTTGAGCTATTTCTAGTGTTCAGAATTTGACGTGAGTTAGTTTAATAGACTCAGAAGATGTTCTAGCAAAAAAAAAATATATATATATACCAGCAGACCCGGCCACGCGTTGCCGTTGCTCAGTAGTTATATCCTAATATTTTTTAAACAAATACAGTGATACCAATATTCATTGATAAAGATGAAAACCTTTCAGCTAATCAAAATCCAACGCGGTTGAGAATAGAGCATTACACCATTTAAAAGTATTTGGTAAGGAATATAGGAAAGTTAAAGTTTTTATTTTTTACATCTCATATTTCAATGTAGTTTGATTAAAAGGGAGCTGATTGTGTTTACGACTCACAGAGCTGCCAACACTATCGCCCTTTTTTGATGGATCGGTGTAAACTAACTCGAAATGGCTAGGTATATTTTTCCACTAATTTTAAAAAGGATGACTGAAATAAGTTTTGATAACCTCAGCCATTGATCTATTGATTATTGGCCTAACACTACTTCAACTTGGTATTGTTAGTTTAGCAACGGGTTTAATATTGCTCAGGGTCATGCCAATCTTGGTTAACGCGCCATATATGTCATTTTGATAGGAGTTTTTCTCAATTTCTTTTGAGACCTCGATTTCCCGACCCATCGGCAAATAAGTGTTCGGTAGGAGGGTGGTTTGTTGAAGCTTTTAATTTAGCAATATATTTGAGTGATAAGAAATCTCTTCTTAAAGAGGTTTTTACATAATACAATTAAGAATTTTTATTTATTCAAGTACTAATACAACTACTACAACTACTACAACTAATTTGTTCAAAATGTTTTGGGTTAACCTGTTTTGTTTTTTTAACACAAACCAAAGATTTGATGGTTTCCACACACGTGAGCAGGCGATGCCCATTTCCCACGTGAGGTATGCCATTGCCCATGGGAAAAACACGGATTTTCAAAGTCCAAGTGGACATTGTTTGCCCTTGGGATTTTTTTGTGGTCATGGCAAAAGCCAAACGAATAGGATATTGAGGCCTTTGAAATTTTATTGAAAATTCTGTCGGTTCCAGGGGAATAGGTGGCAACAAGAAGATATCTCTTGTAAACCTTCCAGGCAACATTTTTGCTTCAATAATATTTCCTGTGATCCTTTTAATGACCAAACGTGTACCGTTGCACAATTGAGGTGGATTTAAGTAACGAAGAAGAATGATCGGTGAGCCAATCTTCAACTGGAGATTGTTTGGGTGTGTATCCAGGGAATTAAAAAATATAGATGGGAAATTTACCGCTTCGTTTACATCTAGAACATTGTCAATTGATTTTGGAAGTTTATTTCATCGAAATCAACATTTTTTGCTGCCAAAATAGCACGACTACCCAGCCGATTATAGTCCAAATAATTGTTCAAAATATCAGGAATGACACTTTATATTAGTTCATTTTTCGTCTCTACAACAGTTCAGAAATTTTCTAGTAATTTGATAAATTTTGAATTTCGATGCAGCTCTATTTCAACGTTTCCAATCTAGAGCAATTGTTTAGAAACTATATCTGCCGATGGATCATTTTGCAGTAGTACTCTCATATTTATGGTGGATTAATCTGAAACTTGCGGTTCATCCAAATAACAATTATTCCTGTTCAGTAGAGGTGTAATAATCATTATATGTAAAATTTAAAAAATGAAAAATCCTTTCTTAATCAACAATAGTTTAAAGATAAGTAAAAAAATGTATTCTGGTGAAATTAACACCGAAATATCATTCCCAATAATAGTCTTCTTTAAATTGAAGAAAGGATTAAAATCTTCGCTGAAATTTCTTAAATTTTACATATAAAGATAATTATAACTCTGCTGATCAGGAAGGAACAGCCTCTATTCCATTGGGATTAAATTTTCTCAACTTTAAATTATTGTTGATAAAGGAGGAATTACAAATCTTCACTGACATTTTTTAAATTTTACATTTTAGAGCACGGGATTAAAATAATAAAAAGGTTTGGTAAAATAAAAAAAACACTGTATTTAAATAATAATAACAAAACGAGTAATGAAAATAAAGAAACTTCTGTTAAATGCAGTTCTTTAGCAAATCACAAAGTATCCCACAACACCTAATCAAAACACACTTTTTTTATGTTTTTGGAGTTTTTATGGAGTTTTTATGTCTGGTTACCCGTAGTGTAGCCAACTCACTAATTTTCACTAAATTTTGGCAACACTGACTCCCCAAGTCAGGTTTCTATTAGGTTACACCTCTGAAAGTAGGTGCTGTTACAACCTGTATAGATTATTATTTCAAATAATAGCCTAATTTAAATTATTAAAATGTATTTACTTTACTGAAAGTTGATATCAGGGTGGGCCACAGCAAAGCGTTTCAGCGCTTAGCTAGTAATTTAATTTAAATACAAATAAAAAAGGAAAAGGAACAAAAATTACCTACACTTTTGAGAATTTATTGTAACCTTTTCTTGATTTATTTATTCTTTAATGAAAATTAACAATAAATACAAAGATTTGTATTACTATTTGTCTGTGGAAAATAATAATGTAGGAACAAATAACTGCACTCACATAACGGAATCCAAAATTATAGTAATGATAACCTGTATTACAAAAGCTTGCTTATAAACAAAAACGTTACGAAATCGACATATGACGCCATGTTAATAAATCGAAACATGACCTACTGCATTTGCAATAATTTTCCGATGTTTTTAATACTTATATACCTTACATATTTTGCTACTTGATACGGAGAAAAACCAAAGATCCAAAATATAAAAAAATAAATAAATAAAAAAGAGAAAAAAGTTTATTTATAAATAGTATCAAGAACCTAAGTTAGTTTTATATATCTACAATAGACAATAAATATTCTCATATTGGATCATTAGCTTTTTGTTTTTATTTTTTAAACGCCACTTTATGCTACTAAAACTAATCAATTGGACCTTCCTACAGTGGGAGTTCTAAATTTTCCCAATCCAGGTATAATTAGGAAAGGGATCTTTAACGAATGAAATCGCACAGGCTCAAAACCCATCTGAAGGAATTATTAAGATTTTTAATTATTGTGTATGTATCCCGGTTTTAAGGATGTGTCTTATTACATTACAATCTGATTTCACAAGATAAAATAAAAAAAAAATCAAACCAGATAAATGAAATAAGCAATGTTCCGTTATCGGTTCGAGATAGCGTTTACAGACAGCATTCGTCTCTTAGCATCGCGTTACAGACACAATGTTGCCATAAAACCAAAAAAAGAAAATCATTTAAAAAAAAATTTAAAAATTATATTTGTTTCGATAAGGTGGAATAACTTCGACTTCTATTATTTAATATGTTAATTTTATAAACAGTGTCTTCTTTTCGTTATTTTTTTTTTCTTAGGTTTCGGAGTTTCCTTTAACGATCATTTTTCTTGTTGTTTTCAAATAATATAGAATTTTTGTTTCCTTAGAAATTCTAATTAAATGGCATAATTTAATGCTTTACACTGTTACGATTAATATGGAACCTAACTCTCCGCAAGATATTTCGTAATAATAATAATGTTTTTTTTTTTTGTTTTTTTTTTCCTCATTAGTATTTACGAGTTTTTAACCAAAAGAAAAAACATTTTTGTGGCATTGGTCACTGAGACCGTCAGCCAGAGTCAGTTGCTATTTATTAAAACTTTAACATAATATTTACAATTGAATAAAATAGGTGTACCTTTCCCTATCCAAAACAATATACATTATTATTACACAAAAATAATCCTAAAATTAATAATAATAATCCTAAAATATAAACATGATTCCTGCACAGTATATAAACACTAAAGTCAAAATAAAGACACAACACAACTTACCATAAGTCATTTAATTTTTATAAACAATAAATTATTTACAATTCGATTAAATCTATTAACTAAAATTATTGTATCAGTAATTGAACTCCTTAATAGATGTACTTATGTAAGGCCGGGCGTAAGTTGGGGCGCAGCTCCGTGACGCGAGGTGACGTGAGTTATTGTGTACAGTAGAATAGAAAGGAGAAGCGAACGTTGAGCCGTAAGTTGAGGTGGTGCAGTTTTAGAGTCACCATGAGCTGCGGAGGTTTGTGTTCCTGACGCATGTGTTTGTCATGGACTGCGCCACGGAGCTCAAGCGAAAAATGGAAGAAAAATTAATTGAGGCAATTAGAACCGAGAATTTTTAAACCATACATCACATCCAGACTATTTAAAATTCAAATAAAAATATAAATTAGAAAACTCGTCTTTGAGGATGAATTCTCCGCGTGTCTTACCTTTCTTTAAATAGCAACTTTAAGGAAGTATTTCGTGCAATAATGTTGTTAACAATTGATCTTCGAGATCATCGGAACCGGCCTAACGCCTGGCTGTTTTGCAGTAATTTATCAATGAGCTGTTTTGTTCGTTTGTTTGTTTAACGTTTCTTTATGCCATTAAGGCTAATCGGACGATGTACAGCGGAAGTCCTAAATTTCGCCTATCCTGGTATAATTTGTATAGGGATCTTTTACGAGTACCTGACATCGCATAGGCTCGGGACCATTTTAGGTCATATCCAAGGGACAGCTTAGCCAAGGATTTTTTACTCCCTTTTACCAAATCCTATGGCCACCGCGGGTCACTAACCCGCGACCTTTAGAATTGTAGGTCTTGAAGTTTTTACCACTTTATATTTCAATATAAATTCTTCAATAGCTAGACATGTCTCACAGAAGCATTTGTCAAAATAAGTGAGTGAAAGTAAAATAGAGGCGTGATACTATAAATTTTCCAAAAAACATATTTTGTACCAGCGGTTATAGTTTTTTCTAGGTATAAAGAAAATTTTTACCCGTTTACAATTATTTTCTATGTTGCCAAAGTTGTAAAAATGTAGAAAACCCGTAACCTGAAGGCAGTGAATACAATAGAGATAAAACCTAAAGGTAACCGCTGTTTGTTTAATATTTCCTTTAACGCGGAAGAGATAAGACACGCTCTGAGACACTGAGAAGACGATTTGCTCTAAGTTAAATATCCTCTTGTCCAAGGAATCTCGGTAGTGGGGGAGCTATTGATAAGCGGAGTGCTCGATCCAATTCTTATCGGTATGTATCTTGTATTGTTGCAGATATACCATCCTCTTTCTCGTGTCCTCTGGTGTGTTCTGGGAGGTCGTCCGCGCCCCCGATGAAGAGGAATAGCGAGGAGTACTTCAGCTGGGAAGCCTTTATAAGGTTTAGGTAAGTTCCGAATAATTTTTAATAATAAGTTTATTTTACACGTATTCTGCTATTAGCATATGGATCAGCCAGGATTGGGGGACCATGATAGATCAAGGAGAATAGCAAAGTACGCTGAGCTACAGAAGGAAAAGGATAATCCAGGATGCAACTCTCTTCATATTCCACAGAATACCAGGAAATAAAAGAATTCTTTCTCCCAGAAAAGTATTTCACCTTTAAGTAATAATATATCAATTAAGATTATCTGAAGGAGGAAAAATAAAATCATTCTGAAAAGGCAACAGTTATTATGACAGAAGACAACTGTACCTTCTGCAACCAGCAGAAGCCAGAAAATTGAAGACATTTTTTTATGGAATCCCCTTTTTATAATGAAGCAAGATATTTTTTTATCAGCAAACATCTCATAAGCCACAGCACTCCAGAAGAAAAGCTTCACTGACTCCTTAAAATTTATGATAAACACCAATTAAAGGACTTATTATACCTGATAAAGACTTATTATACCTGCCCCAATAGTGTACTATTTTTGATCTAGTACTATTTTCCCTATTCGTTTTTTTAGGTACATAATAAACTTGAGAATGCAGTTGAGCTATGATTATGCAGAAAAACAGTTTTTTTTTTGTTGTAAGAATATCCTTGCCGACGTATGATATTAAGTATAACAGTTGCTTTGTCTCCTCTACTTGATTCTAAATAGTTTCAAAACAAAACAGAATGTAATTTAGAGGATCCTTAGAAAGTAATACATATTCATGTACGTACGAATTCGGACAAGCCTTCAATATTGTGGAAAGGTCCGGAACAGTTTGTTTTAAAAAAAATTTCAATTTTTTGTTGTTTTCTTTTACTTAGCATACCTCCTTTTCCTTAGCTTGCGGGCTTATCACAAGGTAGTGTTTTAAGCCCTCTTCTCTATTATGTCTACACATCAGATGAACGACCCCGCACCACCATCTTGAGCTTCGCAGATAACACGACAAATCACTGCTCAACATCACAATATTACAATTGCATCATTCACTCATAAAACCATCGGTTTGAAATAGAAAAGTGGTTCAAAATTAATGCCACCAAATCAAGCAACGTCAGTTTTTCTTTTCGGAAATCTACTTGCCCACCAGTGACAATTATCAATTGTCCACCCAAAGCATTCAAAGAGTTTCTAATGATACCTCGGTCTAGAACAAAAAGAAAAAACTTAACTATCCAGTCTGTACGAGCAACTTTCACACCTTCTGGACAACAGATCATCACTCACCTTAAGAAACAAGCGACTAATTCACACCACTGTTCTAAGACCTGTATAGACATACGGAGGAGAACTTGGGGGTTCCGCAAAACACGTCCACATAGACAAAATACAAATTTGGCAATCCAGAATATTTGAAAAATTACTAACACAGGCTGGTTTATTTATCTGTACTCTACACAAAGGCATGGACATACCGACAGTAATATCTTCTACATTTCTCTCTTCAACACTACATCACCCTAACCCAGTCATCCATTCTCTTTCCTCCTCCCTGTTACCTAGTACACTTCACGTCGGCTGAAAAGGCAGAGGCCAAGAGACCTCCAATAGCAATAGATTCTAACCTTTTAAAATGCATCAAGAATCAAAAAGCCAAAAAACAAAAGTGACGAAATTTGCTTGATGCTCCATTGCGCATATGCAAATGTGTAAGGATAATAGTAAAAAATTTAACAATATTACCATTGAATTTCGCAGATTCTATGAGGCTTAATTCCATTATCGATTTCATTTTATTTCAGATGAATTTCCTAATCTGAATTCTTGAATTATCAAGCCGAATCCCTTTTATGTTTTTCCGAAGAAAACATAATTCAGAAAGCGATAAGGGAAGAGACTCGCAACTTCTGGAGTGGTCGTAAATTAGTCCTGATAGCGTCCGACTGGCCGCATCCTAACATCCCATTTTAGAGTTCAATAAGTTTTGAAGTATTTATCGAGTAACCCTGATTTTGCAACATATTTGTTTTAATATTTTTTTCTCTCTTAAAATTTCGATTCATATCAGTCAGCAAACAGCGACAATCAGCGAATCTGATGGCTACAAAGAATTAATAAGAAAGGCATTTTGGGCATGAGGAAACGAAAGTGCACAGCAGCACCTCTTTCCGGACTTGATATTATTTATACTATTCAAGAGAGGAGATCTTTCATCCAGCTTCTTTTCTGCGGCATTACAACTGGCATGTCACTGATTAGTGTGGACACATAGTGTTCCAATGTGTGGCCGGTTACTTGGTTGTTGTAAGTCTGAATGCAGAGTTTGGTTACTTACGTACTTAAGAGCGTCCGTAACTAATCTTAAAAGTTTGATTGAAATTTGTTATAAGTGCATCGTTTTAGCCAGCCAAAAATATGTGAGGTGTATGTCCCAATGGGTTTTAGTAAGTAGGTGTATGTGCTAAATTTTCGTCTAATTTTCAATTAAGAAAATTCGGAAAAAGTGAGTAAAGTTTACTAAGTATAGTTTACTACTGTTTTAGTAGTCCAAGGTAACTTACTGTTTCTGTCTGAGGAATTTGGTTGTCGCCAATATTCGCAAATATAAACTAGGAGCACGTTTCTTGTCTGAGTGTGTGAGTTATTTCGTTTTATTTATCATTTTAATATATTTTTTTTTTTAAATTTAACTTCTAGCATTATGAACGCCAACTCAACATTTCACTTATTTTTTCTTGAATCCCCTTTTCTCTGATTAGGTGATACATGATATCATATTTCTAATTATATTTGATGCGATTTTAAAAGTTTGATGAGATTCTTTTTTTATTTTCTCCAAGGAGTGCGGTTGTTTCAGGTTTTAATTATTATATAGCATCTCCACCGTTATTGTAACCTTTTCCACTTAAATTATGACAGTTTCCAAGTCCAATGTTTTTTTCAGGCTTGAAAGAATCACTACCATAAACATTATGATTTATTTACGTTTATTTCTTAAAAGAATCATTTTAATTTCTTAAATTAAAGAGATTTTTAAATAAGCACACAAATAAACAAAAATATTTAGGGATTTGATCCAAGACTGAAAAAGGTTACTTTGGACATGGAAATGGTTACAGTTGACTTTGATTCGGTTAAATTTGACATATAAAAGGCTTCAGAAGACTTGAAAATGCTTTATGATATAATATTTCGGATTATACTTACATGATGTGATTTTAAAAATATGATGAGAACTACCGTTGCTTTAATATTGTCTCCAATGATGTCTCTATTTGTGGTTTTAATCCGCATATTTATTAAGTTTCTAAATATAGAAGGGACATTCTTGGAAAATGTGATTGATCCTGACTGCGCTAATAGAGTATTTACATTTCAGTGGTTGTTTGGATGAGAGTGGGACAGCCACGTGTGTCAGATTCTCAACCGAGTCAGTAATGAAATTGTGCAATTAATCTTTTCGCTATTCGGTGAATATTTGTCTTTTATGAAATGAGGAAATTTCTTTTCTCAAGTAAATCTTTACTCTTAGTACTAAATCAATTATTAATAACTAGCTGTATATACTGCTGTGTAAATGCTGTACACACCCGGAGAATGTCATATTTTAAATCTATAAAGTGAGACTTTTATCGATTCAAACAGTCGATTTCGTAAAAACTAAAGTAAAGCGAGATCAAAACGATTTTTATAACAATAAAGAACATACCAAGAGATTGGCTGAAGTTATGCAATTTTTATATGGACAGGTGTTCGCACCTCGGTATGAAGGAACCACTAAGCGAAATTTAGGACAAACGGTATAGATTTCTATCAAGAACAAACAGAATTTCATCTTTATTTTTATTCACAGATTATAGCTGTATATCCCGGTTTCACCGGTGAATTTCGTTTTTCTAATGAAACGGTCGATTTCGTAAAAAAACACTGTAAAGCGAGATCATAACGATTTTTATAACAATTAAGAATATCAGCTGAAGATCGGCTGAAGTTATGCAATTTTAATATGGACAGGTATTCGCATCTGGTATAAAAGAACCTCTGAGCGAAATTTGGAGAAATTAGAACAAACGGTATGGATTTCTATAAAGAACAAACAAAAAAGAAGAATTTCATCCATATTTATATAGATGGTGAGCATCAAGGAAGTGTTCAGAAAAAAAAATAAAAATAATATTACCTATATTAATACGTACGAAACAATTTTTATTCATCAAGAATTTATATCTATTACAAAGACAAAATATTAAATATGTATTTGAACTTAGCCGGGAAAAAGACCCACTTACGAAGACTTCAGACCTTGCAATGAAAAATAATAAAACTCACAGTAAAAGCACCATGGTAAGTGACCAACAAAACCCTGCATACTGACTTAAATATACAAAAAGTAGACTAGCATATAAAGACACTTACACGGTCATTTTAACCCACTAATAAGAGACATGGCAAAACTTGATATGCCTATAAATAGGATATTTAAAAGGCGTTGGATGAGAGATCTCCTGATTAACTGAAACCAGTGTCATCCTTCCTCATATCTTAATGGTCAAAGTTTGCTAGAAGGTGCAAATTAAAATATTAAGCCCAAAAAAAAAATTTATTCATTGTACTTTGTAAAAAAAATATGCAATATTATGAATTCAAAGCATTGCATATTAGAACAATGAACAATGGAAAAGATTATTAGTTCAGATAATGGTTATATAAAAATATACTATTATGATCATTATTAAACATATACAATTAGATATTTATAGAGGTGTATATGTTAACTAGATGGAACTGTAATAATTGATCAGTAATAATATTGGATCAATAATCTTGGTACACTTCTCCATCGCTATTTAGACAAATAAAAACAAAAACATAAAGGTACACAATTAATTAATGTAGCAATTAACATGTAACAGGATCATCTGAAAACTTTTTATTTTTTTTATTTGTATACTTATTTCAATATAATTTTTTTTTTTCCAGATTCGCATCATTACATGTAATGTTGGCTATCACATCTTTGGCATATACATACATCAAATACCTAGTTTTATCAAAATTGTTAAAACCGTTCTTGAGTAAATAAAAAAAACACGTGAAAAGATACAAAATTTATTAAGTAAAGTCCCCCCTCCGGTTGATCAATTTTAGTGAAATGTTGGTTATCACATCTTTATGATATTCATACATCAAATACCCAGTTTGATCAAAATCGATAAAAACCGTTTATGAGTAAATCAAAAAAAATTGGAAAATGATACAAAATTAATGAAGTAAAGTCCCCCCTCCGGTTGATCAATTTTGATGAAATTTTTGCAGTCATATCTCGGGCACATTATTACATCAAATACTCAGTTTAATCAAAATCGTTAGAGCCGTTTTTGAGAAAATCGAAAAAAACTTAAAAATTTATTAAATAAAGTTTGAGTAATTTTGATGAAAGTTTTGCAGTCACATCTCGGGCATATACATACACTAAATACCTAATTTCAGGTTCGCACGGTTTATAGTTTTTGAGCTAGTCTGTTCACACACACACACACACACTAACAGGCAGACCATTTCGCGGGACTTGGTTATTTGGACTCAGGGGACTCCAAAACGTGTATTTCCGTTGAAAACCCAAAGTCGAAATTTTTCACGATCGCAATACTTCCACTTACTATATATTTCATACATAGGTAAGTAAAAAGACGCTGACTAGAATTGAACCCTGTTTTGAATGTTCATAAACTTAAGTAATGATGCTTATCTCTCGATGATGAAATTTCTGAGCTAATATAAATAGAGGATTATTGAATTAAAACCTGCGAATTTGGCAAAAAAAAAAATTGTTCTTGAAAGATTCACCTAAGGGAAAAACTACCATATTAGTTTATTAGAGAGCAACATGATTAGAGTTTCCTTGCGTCATCTTAAAAATAATAATTTTTGTGTTTAAAATCCTTCCTTCTCATTATTTACCGCTATTGAATTGAAGTTTCAAAAGAGAATGTTTGAGACATTGGAAATAAAAAAAATAAAAAATGAAGATAATAAATATTTAGCCCGATTAATGTGAATAGAATAACGTGGGGGTGACCTGTGATGTATTGGTTAGCATAAAAACTTACTATACTAAAGGTAGCGAACTTACTGCTATACTAGGATTGTTTAATGGGATTAAAAAATCCTTGGCTATGCCGTCCCTCGGATAGGGCGTAAAATGGAGGTCCCGAGCCTGTACGGTGTCAGGTACCCGTTAAAGATCCCTATCCTTATTATACCTGAATAGGCAAAATTTAGTACTCCCACTGTAGCATCGTACGATTAACCTTAGTGGCTTAAAGTGGCGTTAAAAAACAAAAAATAAAGTAAACTGAAACAAAATAATATGATTTTGTCTGTTACATTGAAAAGCTATTTGTTGGAATAGTTCTAGTACATGTTCTGTATGTTTTGAGAATTTTCTACACCATTCTAGAATGGTCGATTTCATGCTAAATGTTATGAATCTATGGACGGGGAGAGGCTAGTATTATTCTGTGCATCGAAGCATGTGATTAATTTTTTGTTATTGTACTGTTAAAGTAAACTGTTAGTAACTGCTAGTACTTCTTTTAATATTGTTAATAATTTGAATAATAACATTGGGAATTATTATTTTCAATTCAGCATTTGAATAAAAGTTATTTATACCCATGTTAGTGTTATTGTAGATTAATAAATTAAATAGTTTAAGCTGAAAATGTCTAGAAGAATTAAATAATAATAATAAATAAGAAGAATAAATCAAAATGAGGAAGCAGATGGAGATAGCCAGCTGGGTCGAAGGTGATTGGCTTAATGAATGAGTGGGTGCAGGTAGAGGAGCTAATGGAGCGATCTGATTGGTTCAATTGATTCCGAGCCGCTACAAATAGGCCAATGGGTACCCTTCTCCTAACCCTCGCTGAATGATCTAACTCCTTCCAAATATTTATTATGATTAATTTTTTTTACTCATTCTGGACTATGCTATTCATACAGTTTGAATATTTAACACGTTGAGCGCCAAGCGGTACGATCGTACCGCTGTTGGACTATTGGCTGGGGCCGAGGCGGTCCCCAGGTACCGCCCGCTCCCGCCAGCTAAAAGATTGTTCTGGGCCAGGGGACCGCCTGCCGAGCGTGATTTCAAGGCATATTGGACCGCTCCGGCCCCGAACAATTCGCCAATGCAATTGGCCCAAATGTTTTTTTTTTTTTTTTTTTTTTTTTTTTTTAATTTGGGGGGTATAAATAAATAAAATAAATTAATTTTATTTATTTTTTTACAAAACAAAATATCTTATTTATTAAAATAACATATTTTAAGGGGACAAGGGTTGACGTCGCGGTCATAACCGGGCAGCCCCCGTACTACTATAGGTAGCGGGCTTTACCCTGGGGCCGGGCGGTACATACGTACCGCTCACAAAATTATTGTTTAATTGCCAAAATTAAACTTTTTATTTATTTCTTTTGCAATTTTTGTATCATTCTAATCATATTAAAGTTATAAATTAGGAAAAATTGCTTTGGCCCCAGGCAAAAGTACATCATCTTTTCCCTGGCGCTCAACGTGTTAAACCACTTACTCAGACATTAGCACTTATTATATACTTGTTCTTGGAATCCAAAATTTGATGATGTCTGGTATATGATTTTCTAATGACCGAAAAATCAAAAAAAGTATAGAACAATAATGTATATAATTCAATAAATCATAAATCATTAAGTTTATGTATGAGAATATTCCGGTGTGGCGGTCAAAAAACAATTTTAATGCAACCAACGTTTCGACCCAACTATGCAAGTCTTCTACTCTATGCAGGTCTTCTACTACTTCTCAGGGCTAAATGAACAAGACGCATTAAAAAAAAAAAAAAAAAATTATATTTTAGTAGTACAAAGACTATAATTGTTTTGTCTGTGTCTTGTTCATTTAGCCCTGACAAAGACCTGCATTGTTATTACGTTTAGTTATTACTTATTCTGTTTATTTCTTTTCTTTTATATTATTTAAACAAACCATATATCATTTTATTTATTTATCTTATAACTTTACAGGGAGATGAAGAAGAGAAGAAGATTGAAATAAATATTAATAATAACTATTTTATAACAATTATTGAATTAATATTGAAATGATACATAATACTATATTTAAAATTTATCATATAAAATTGGTTAAAGATTTATTTCTTAATTATTTTAGCATTATTATTGAAGTATTTTTCTGGAATCGAACTCAGAGGACAGAAAAATTTATAATTTTGAGAGGTTTTAAGAAGAAAACAGGATTAATATTATTTTTCAATAAATCTTTAAAATCTTAATGATTTTGTTCATTGTTTTTATATTATGCATAAACAAACGTAAAGAAGAAATAAAGTGTGGAAAGAAGAAAGAATATTTTTACTAACCAATTACATAAATACTTAAGGTAAGTTATATTAAAAAAAAATATCACGGAAACAGTAAATTGTATCGAAAGTAATAAAAGTTATTTATAAACTCAATATCTTTATTTTCAGGAAAATATTTGAAAGGATGAAATTAATCAAACAAATATATATAAAATACTTCATGCTTTATTACATCATTTTTTAATATGGAACTATAAAATAAGGGGATTATTTTCTTCATAACTTTTTTTCCTGTTCCATAACTTCAGTTTGAACTGGATAACATTTTTTTTTTACTTTTTCTATTACCATGCAATGTGGCGTTAAAATTTCAAGTAAATTCATGAAAATATATTTTCCGCTCATAACTCGAAAACAATTCATCTTAGAGAAAATTTTTTTCTCTTTAAAATGAAAGGGCATTGAATTTCGCGTCGACTGAGTTCCTCAACCTATTATCAATTTAGTCACTTTAGCCGAAAAATGAATTACGCTCATATTCCAAAGCCTGCAATTTGAAGAAGGCTACTCCATATAAAAAAGGTCGCCTATAATAATTGTAGAATATCAAATTCTATGTAAAACGAGCTCCTTAATTTTAAAATTAGCCTATTCCTATAGTGACGAAGTAATTAAAACATGCGCGTATTTGTAGCACAGTTAAGGCCATTATACCGACTGTGGCCTTAACTATGCGATATGAGGAAGCGCGCTAGAGCCTCCATCCAAAGTAAAGGATGCCGAACTTCCCATGAGTTAGAGTTAGTTTTACTTTTTTAAGACTAGAAAGAACAATGTATGAATTCTAAATAATATAAAAAGGGTAATAATAATGTAAAAAAACTTCATAGTTTAAATTTAAAAAATACTCTCTTTAAAATAAATTGAACTTTTTTCTTCTCTTCTACTAAAAGTTGAAAAATTCTACATAAAAAATGTTGAAGATAAGTCTGCATCCAAAGTAATGGAGGACAATTTGAACACGCGCTGCAATAATCCATTTTAATATGGTCCTACAATAATAATATTATTTTTTATTTTTTTTTTTAGTTGGAGTTAGTTTTACTTTTTAAGACTAAAAAGAAAAATGTCTGAATTCTAAATAATATAAAATTTTTTGAGCAAACAAAAATGTTGAAGAAAAAATAATATTATTATTGTAGAACCAAATTAAAATGGGTTATTGCAGCGCGTGTTCAAAATGTCCTCCATTACTTTGGATGAAGGCTTATCTTCAACATTTTTTATGTAGTATTTTTCAAATTTTAGTAGAAGAGAATTACTCTCTCATGTGAATTTCGGCATCCATTACTTTGGATGCAGGCTCTTGCGCGCTTCCTCATTTCCCCAGCGACATTCTCTAGCGTGTTTTTCATCAGAAAAAATAATTTTAGACTCAAAAGGTGAAATGCAATTGTATTATGGGTTACACCAATAAAAAGCTACCTAAATTCCCCAGTTTTTAGGAAATTTGACAGCTTCTAAGGTGCTCCAGTGGAGAGTGAGGAATTTTCAAAAACTATTGAAAATTTACGTTAAATGTTTTGAGTTTTGGGCGTTAAAAAGTATACTGAAAGTTTATTTTAAATAACTAGACCCATCTCATCATTTAGAAAATATAATGCTGACTAAGAAAATATCATCGTTTTTGTTTCTAAGCTAAACCAAAGTATAGAAATCTGCCATTTTTCAGAAAAAGGTAAGATTTAAAAAAAAATTTTTATCTCCTCAACAGATTGAGATAGGAAACTCGTTTCTGCTCCATTCTACCCCGTTTAAGGTTACACCAATAAAAAGCTACCTAAATTCCCCAGTTTTTAGGAAATTTGACAGCTTCTAAGGTGCTCCAGTGGAGAGTGAGGAATTTTCAAAAACTATTGAAAATTTACGTTAAATGTTTTGAGTTTTGGGCGTTAAAAAGTATACTGAAAGTTTATTTTAAATAACTAGACCCATCTCATCATTTAGAAAATATAATGCTGACTAAGAAAATATCATCGTTTTTGTTTCTAAGCTAAACCAAAGTATAGAAATCTGCCATTTTTCAGAAAAAGGTAAGATTTAAAAAAAAAATTTTATCTCCTCAACAGATTGAGATAGGAAACTCGTTTCTGCTCCATTCTACCCCGTTTAACATGAAGTCGTAGTACCCAATTTTTTTTTTTTACACTATATCTGGGGTACCCAGTATTTAAGAAATTATCACTTCCGTTAATCGTGGGAGCAACTACTTAAATATTGATCTTATTGTTTTAATAAAATAAAATAACGGTAATTATAAAGTTGGAAAGCCTTAGTATACTCATCTACTAATTGTCACATAGTCCCTTCCCTATCGGTATCAATTAGACCTCTCTAATTGATACCGATGCACCCACGCGGTTGCAAACAGTGCGTAGGTCTTCGTTTAATCAACCGCTGAAATGAACTCCCACGAACTAAAATTTCACCCAAACCTAGCAATTAACCTTTAAGGGGTTAGTCACGTCGTAATTTATACCAAAGTCGAGATAAAGTAGTTTGTTCTATATTTATATAAGCATAGCCTGAACTAGGCTTGGGTCCTTTTTACTTTACCCATATCAGTTCTAAAAGAGCGATTTATCTTATATTTAATTAATACTAGGGGTCACCTGTGGTGTAGTGGTTAGCATAGCAAACTACAATACTAAAGGTCGCGTGTTCGCGTCCCACGGTGGCCCTAGGATTTTTTAATGGGAGTAAAGAATCTTTGGCTATGCCGTCCCTCGGATAGGACGCAAAATGGAAGTCCCTAGCCTGTACGATGTCAGGTTAAAGATCACTATCCAAATTATAACTGGATAGGCAAATTTAGGAGTGCCATCGTAGCATCGTCCGATTAGCCTTGGTTGCACAAGGCCTTATAGTAGCGTGTCTGTGGCTCAATATCTACAGTGCGTTCATTAATTATATCCTATTCTTTTTAATACAATCAAATCAAAATTCACTGATAAAGATAAGAAAGTTTCAGCTAATCTAAAAACCAATGGGATTTAAAATAGAATTTTAGGCCAAATTTTAAATAGTTTGGTAAAGGATTTAGAAGGGTTAGAAATTTTTATATAAAATGGAAAAGAAACTAATGAAGAATATAATTAGAATAAGACTTGATACAATCACAATAGGCATCGAAAATATACCAAATTATTCTTTTGCCATAATACATTTTAATTAAATTCAGAATATAACACATGATTCATGTGTCATATTTTTTAATAACTAGCTGTATATCCCGTTTTTACCCGGGGAATCTCATTTTTCTAATAAACTTGAACGATTCTGTAAACAAAAAATACAACACAAATAGCACTAATATATTATTTTCCCAAAGCTTTAGGATATACTATATTTTTAGTTTCTACTCTAGAGCATGCAACCTAAAGCTGAACATGAGAAAAACATGGGGATTCCAAATTGATACTGTACACCCTCAGTGATTGCCCTGAGATTTATTTTATAGTCTTCGCAAATGCAACCCGAACTGGGCTGGGAATGATACTCCTTTGAAATCAAAGGCCATATCACTGGGAACAATAGGGATTCTAGGCATGGAAAGCGGTTAGGGCAAAAGGATGAGCAAGGATGTGATAGATTTCACACAATTAACCATATTAACAGTCCGGGTAGTTTCCATAGATCAATCTGGTGCCAAATATCGAAGAACAAAGAAGAAATCCAGTCGCGAAACCAATGGGGAAAGCGTGGGTCTAGAATAGTTCGTTAGGACAGAAGACGCGCACTCGTCGGCCAATAACTCGAAAAGGACTCGTTCAGCCTTAAAACGTGGACCCCGGTCCATTCCTGAGGAACGGCCTTGTTGGCCTCTTCAAAATCTATAAAATGACAATTTTTCCGACTTAAACGGTCGATTTCGTAAAAACCTAATGTATAGCGAGATTATAACGATTTTTATAACAATAAAGAATATACCCCGAGATTAGCTGAAGTTATGCAATTTTAATATGAACAGGAGATCGTACTTGGTATGGTATGAAAATTTGGAGAATTTTTTACAAACGGTATGGGTTTCTATAAATAACAAACAAACAGAATTTCATCTTTACTTATATAGATTAACTTATTATGTGTGATAAAGTTTTTAATATTAAAAAAAGATTAAGTATATCTGTTATTTAGATTTCTGTTAAATAATTTTCGTAATGCACTCTGTACTTAAGTTGAAGAATATGGACAAATTTTCCCCATTCTGTAGACAATAAAAGCAATTTTAAGACTACAGACTGACGTTCTAACGTATGTATAAGTTGTAGGTTTCATGGAAGGTCCAGAGTTCTAAAAACATACATATTTTTATGAATTTTAAGCGAACTATATTCAAATATATATAATACAAAACATTGCATAGCAGGAGTTATGTAAGCTTTATCAACAATTCATTCATTACTTTTAACTTACAATTCAACTTCAAATCAAAATCAGCATTCTAAGCGTTTTGTAAACAAAATTTTCAGTTGAAAGGAAATATTTATTCCGAAAAATGCTGACTAGCTATCAGGCCTTTCATAAATTTAGTTTTGTTTATTGTAGAGTTGATAACGTCACCTTCTATCAAGTTTCAATTTATCCTATGATGCCTAGATAACAAATGAATCCTAAAGCTTATCGAAAAGTGCTTAATGACTCAAATATATTTTAAATATTGATAATTTTATTAAATAAATCAAGAAGTAGGGAGGGGATTGGAGGGGGGAATATCTCACTAAGCTTTAAGAGGCGGAAGAATTAGGAGTAGAGATGGATCATAGGCAGGTTATTCTACATAATAATATTTATTATTTAACTTATTATTTTATTATTAGTTATATTATTCTAATACTAAGAGTAAGATTGATAATAAATTATTGGTGATTTTACAAATATATTTTATTAGAAGACAAATAATTGGCCTTGGCGCGAATTGAACGCGGATTACCGTATCACTAGTGAGGCGTTCTTGCCACTAGAGCCACCACGCACATATCCCGTTCAAGTCAATCTTTTCTATTCACTGACCTCTTTCTCACTGATCTAGCAAATTTCGCCAATTATAGTGGGAATATGGGGGGAGTGGACTAATTTGTCCATTCTGTGAAGTCTTTTATTAAAATACTAATTAAATTATTTTTCTTGTCAAGATGACATTAAAATTGACAATTTTATTTTTAAATAATTTTTATAAGAAGAGAAAAGATTAATTAATTAATTAACTATAGATTAATTAACTAATTAACGGGCTTAAGTGGCAAGAGCGTCTTGCTAGTGATAGGAAATCTGGGTTCGAATCCCGGCCAATCTTTTCTCTTCTTATAAAAAATATTTAAAAATTATAATAACATGTATCATGACATAGAAAAAATCGAATAAATAAATTATTGGTGTTTTAAGGATATCAGTAAAAATAAATTTTAAAATGTTTCGTAAGTCATATATATTGAGTAAAGGAATGTAAAAATACAGTCGAACCTGGATAACTGGAATCTCTTGGTGACAGGATTTTAGTTCCAATTACAGAGTAATTCCACTTAAACAAGGGTTCACTTATACAGGGTGTACATATCTTATTAAGGGGGCATTTACCACTAAAAGAGGTTTTCAAACATCTTGTAATTTTAGAAAAAATTATTACAGTACACACTTAAAAACCATAAATTCTTAATTTGATATTTTATCAAAACTTTCATCTTCAGCTCCTGCATTCATTTCAAAGTCTGCAACTTGTCAATACAATTTAGTGCACCATTTTTCGCGATTGGTAGCTTCTCTGACTCTTCTAAATTTTCTAGGTCTTTTTTTTTTTTTTTTTGTACTTCAAGGCTTCCACTGAAGCCCTATACTTCCCATACTAACACCCATGGCACTGGGTGATACTTCTCCTACGAAAGAAAAGCAACACCCAACGGCGGGACTCGAACCCGCAGCTCCGGCATGGGAGTATGGCGCTTTACCCCACAGCCACACCGGGCCCCTTTTCTTGGTCTTCTTCTTCTTGGTCCGGATTGTCAAAATTTTCATTTTCGTCCGTTTTTTTTTTTTTTTTAGATTTTTCAAGGATTTCTTCATGATTCAGCTCTCTTGTTGTTATAATATCGTCATCCATATGGACATACTGCTCAAATGCCGGAAGCTTCTTGTTGGTATTTTCTTTTTTTTTAGAAATGTGAATTCCACTAACAGAGGTGAATACAAAAATCGCCCCACTTACAGAGGTAACCCACAAAAATTACTTACACTTATAGAGGTGAAAACATTCCAGTTAATGAGTTTATTAAATGATAGGACAACATGTTTTGTACCAGGTTTAAGCAGGTCCCACTTAACCAGGTTCAACTGCATTAATAAAAAAGTCGTGATTTATTTTTTCAAATTTTACTCCTTATTGTCCCAGTGATGTGTTTCCAAAGCATAGTTTCCCTTGGGGGAATAATTCATTAATTTTTTAAACTTTGATGACATAAAAATAAAATAAATATATTAGTTTTACACTAAGCATGAAATTAGTTAAATAAACCCTCTTAAGTTTTTAAATAGCATAATTGTTATAGGAATTATGTAAGAAGAAAGATGGTTCTCCAAGTTTCAAATTAATTTAACTTTTTTATTATGAGGATAGGTAGATTAACAGTCAGAATTTTCAGTTTGATCTTTTTTTATTTAGATTATTTTTTTTTTTATATTATTCGATCCATAAATGCGGATCTTCATCCAGGCTGAAAATAAAAAAAACTCAATGTTTACCATGTAATTATTAATTATAGATAGTAACAGCCAGGAGTAACAGAATAATGGAAAACAAGTCCAGCTGATGGTATGTTTACACGACATGGATTTCATATATATTGTGGGACTCATATATTTATCTTCTTTTTAGCCCTGATGAAGATCCAACCGTTGCGGTCGAAACGTTGGCTTTTCAAAATATAAAAAAGATCAAATTGAAAATCCTGACTATTAGTGTACATATCGCAAAGAAAAACAATTGACTATTACACACATCTAAATTTAACTTTATTTTTTTTTAAATTTCTGTATCAGTATTATTATCCGGCTGTCCTATCAATATGCATCTCATTATTTGCTTTTTTTTTCACATTCTCAAACATCTCTTTTTTTTTTTTTTTTTTTTTTTTTTTTTTTTTATCATTGTGTCCATATCACTAGCACTATTACTATGTAATAGTAAAAGCATTTTTTTAAAACGTTAAGTAGTAGGCCTAGGTTTTTAATATTAAAATTATATATTTACCAAATATTAGGTATTTTTTCTGTAAACCTCTAGATTTATTAAAGGCATATTGAGCATTTTATTATAAAAGAATGAAATGGATGCCCATGATTCCATCATTCTTTTTATTATATTTTTATAGCATTTTTTTTTTCTTTTAAATCACAAAAAAATATAAAATAATCGAATAGTAATCAAGTAGGATAAATATCGATAAATCTATAATACGTCATAAAGGAATCCATATTGGAAAATGGTAGGGGAGGGGGTGCATTAGCTTCACATTTCGGCAACTCTATGCAAGAAGTGCAACTTGGAGCAAATATGTGTTTGTAAGTGTTAGCCATATATTATAAAACTTTATTATATTTTTATAATCCAAGAACTTTAACATAATTTAAGGCCATTATCATAATTTTCGTGTTGATATCTTTTTATTTTCTTTTAATAATTTCATTGAGGCTTAAGGAATTTCATACTAGTGTCATGAGTTCTAATGACATTTTCTAACATTAGGGACTATTCGTAAGATTGAATGATAATTTAAAAATAATGCACTAATTAAATTAAATATTTAAATCATAAATTTATTAAATTAAATCAAATTCGCCGAATCAAAAAGCTACAGTGTACATCTTATAACGGCTACCGCATTTTTACATACTTTAAATTATTCGTGAATAATTATTTGATCTATTTTTTCTTGGTAATTTTTTTTATGAAATTTCCGTCTTCATATCTTTTCATTTTGAATTTATAGTTTCATTGAGATTTAAGGATATATACCGACTAGTTTCATGAATAGTTTTGAAAACTTCTAACAAGAGGGACTATAGTAGGAATTTTAATGATAAAATAAAAATATTTGTTTACATTTAATTCAAAGTCCCTAAACCAAAAAGCTACTATGTACATCTTTTAACGATGACCGAATTTTTAGATACCTCAAAATGTTAGTGGATAATTATTTGATCTGTTCTTTCCTTAGTTATTGTTTTTGTTTTGTTTTTTATGAAATTATCTTAGCAATTTCAACATAACTTAGGCTATTATCATATTTTTGTACTAGTATCATTTTAGTATGAATTAATAATTTCATTGAGATATGAGGAAATAAACACTAGTGTGATAAGTTCTAGTGAAATTTTTCCAACAAGAGGGTCTCAAATTTTAACGATAATTTAAAAAATCTTTCATGAATTAAAACAGATTCTAGCTTTATGCTTTAGTGGCAAGGATTTAAATTTAATTAATTTATTAAATTAAAATCCTAGTCTCTGAATCATAAAGCTACAACCTGTTTAAACTATGACAGATTTTTTACACATTTTAAACTGTTACCGAATTATATTATGTGTTCTTTTCTAAGTTATTATTTTTTTAAAGAATGATTTTAAGAATTTCAAAATAATTTAGCCTTTTGCAATAATTTTGTTGTTGTATCTTTTCATTTTTAATTTCTATTTTCATTGATATTAAGGAAAATATAGTTGCCAATGTGGTGAGTAGTTATGAAACTTTTGTAGAGAGTCTAGTATGAATTTTACTGATATTTTAAATATAATTGTTTATATCTAATTCAAATTCAATAAATCAAAAAGCTACAATTTAGATCTTTTAACAATTACCAGTTTTTTACTTACATTTAAATTATTAGTTAATAAAAATCATGATCTGTTGTTTTTAAAGTTATTGTTTTCTTTTTTGTTTTGTTTTGTTTTCTTATGGTTTCTGAGTATAATAAATATACAACAGCAAATATCTATCAAAGAAAAGAGATAATAATGCTTCATATTGAAATTTATGGTAAAATAAAATTAATTCAATATTGATATAATATTTTATGATTTTTCACAGTAGCTACAACTTCCTCATTTCTATTCAATCTAATTTTTCATAATATAACGAGTTAAGTAAGTTTTCAAGTTATTATTAAACAAGTCTATTGAATTAGTTAATTGGGCAGAAAATATTAATGTTTTTTTTTTTTTTATAAATAATAAAATAAAATTTAAACTCGAAAATATCCAAATGTATGGTTCCACATCTAAATGAGTCGATTCTTAGTTTTGTAAATATTTGCTATTTAGTTGAATTTCAACAAAGTTTTACAATAAGTCTTGATAAAAATCTAAAATATTTCCAAACAATTACATCCATATAAATTGTGTTCCTTAAAAAGCCTAAAAAGAAATGTGGTTTTTATATATAGATATACATTAAAAGCTGATATGTGAAACTATTTTAGTTACCTACAGAAATATTAATAATAAATTTTATTAATTCTACATGAAATGCATTTCCAACCAGTTTATACTATCTAATTATAACAGTACTCTTTCATCTAATCATAACACATTTTAAAGGTAATATGTATATACCTTTTTTTTACCTAGCTACCGAAAGATTACTGATTTTTATTAATGTTAAATGAAAATCATTGCTAAAGAGTCTAATAATACATCATCATTACTCTAAAATTGTCATTTAGGCTGATAAGTGAAGTCTTTTAAGTTACCTATATACAGAAACATTACTGATTATTATGAATTTTATAAATTGCATTTTTTGTTTTCAATATTTCTTCATTTTAAAAAATTTCATGTGTAGAAAGGAAGCAACCATTTTCAAATTTCACTATAAATTTTTACTTGTAATACATCGGATGAAATGCCTCTTAAATATAGTTAGATTTATGGTCATCAATAAGAAATATAAAACCAAAAAATACGTCATACCGGAATCCATATTGGAAATCGGTAAGGGTGGGGAGTGCAGTGGTACCAGAATTGGCCAATCTGCTCTAAGAAGTTGAGGTGCGTTCCTAGGCTCTGCAGATGTGTTTGTAAGTCTTTAAGATTATTTTAACATTAATATTAAGTATTTTGTTATTATGTGAGTTATTTTATATTTTATAATGAGTTTAATTTTTCTTTAAATAAATATTCAATTACTAATATATTAATTGCTAGCATTAAAAGCGCCATCAATAATTATGTTCAGGTTAGTTCTTCACCAGTTAAATTGAAATTATGTTGATTTCAATATATCTTATTAAACTAAAATTTTTCTATGTAGAGCATAAAGACATTCGATTTACTTGAAAAAATAATATTAAAATAATTAAAACAAGCTGATCTAAATAACTCTTATACTGCTTAAATATGGTTTTCCTCTAATAATGTTTGGCCAATCATTGAATTTATTGATATTTATCCAGTATTGTGAGATTATTTTTTTATCTTATATAAATATAAAAACTAGATTCTTTCATGATTGATTACGTAAGAAATATTTTTAAGAATATTCACTTATATTAAAATATAGCTAATTGTCTATTTAGTTAAAATTTGTTAAATGTATAAATATTACTTCTTAAGACCAAACGTAAATTAACGAAACAAATATGTTTTTAAAAAACTATTAAATTGATTGAACATTGCATTTTAAATTATAGATTAGTCTCTAAAAATGATGGTTCTAAGACTGAGTTTATATATATTTGTACATTATCGTATTTTTTTTATTTTTTATTTATGATTAAAATCTCGATACTTTCATAATTTAAGAAAAGTTTTTCAGTTGATAGTACCCTCTTATAAATATGTAAAAAATTTGATAAATGTATGAAATTTATAGAACACTTCTCAAAGAATATTTATGACACTCAAGGTTATCTTGAGCATTTTATGATGTATTTTTGAATTAGGTGCTATTTAAATTCTTAAATTGGTTATATATTGCATTTCATTTTCGGTTTGTTCTCCGGTTATGTTTTAAGTTTAACATCTTTAAAGGCATAAAAATTAATACGAAAAACTAAAAATACGTCATACCAGAATCCATATTGGAAATTGGTAAGGGTGGGGGTGCAGTGGTACCAGAATTGGCCAATCTGCTCTAAGAAGTTGAGGTGCGTTCCTAGCTCTGCAGATGTGTTTGTAAGTTTTTTATGGATCTAATATAACTTTTATCTTATATCTTTCTTAACTTGATTACATTAAATTAGTAAATTTTCATGAGATTAGTTGTTTTTAGTTAAGTATTTAATAAATTATAGTGATTTTAATGCACAATTGAAGATGTATTAAAGTGACTACTTGAACGTAACCTAGTACTCACATAAATTATTGAACTTATATAGTTTTTCAAGAAATTAGTTTATTTAATAATTTTTACTAAAACAATTAATTAAAAAAATGGTTATTTTCTTATATCAAGCAATTGGTTTTTTAAATATTCTGACCCAACAGGTTAATATTATTTATTTAAATTTTGTAATGTAGGTTAATTCATAATAATGTAGTTGCAGATGTTTCTATTTGAGGCGTTTGGTTTCAAAACCGGCTACATCCATTTTCAACAATTTTTCAGGACCGATCAAAAAACGATCAATTTTACAATTTTTTTTTTTTGTTCTTTTTCTTCGTTTTGCTAACAATTACCTTCAAACAAAAATTTTTGGCAACTTTTATCACATTTTCAATTTTAATTCTCATTTAATATTAAAAAATGTGTTGGATGTACCTGACTTTGATAAGATAATATCAATTTTTGGTTAAATGAATAGAAATTTTTTAAAAACAAATCTATTTATTTAATATGAACAACATATACATAGTTTTTATTTTTTAAATATACAAATTTTCATTTAAATCTTGATGTTGACCCACATCCATATTGGTATCTTGCACATTTATTTTGATAGGTGACATTGTACTGTCTATTACAACTTTGTAGAATTCTAGGGTACCTATTGATCTCCAGTGTTCTCCATAATGTTTTTGTTAATAGAGTATCAACATCATCCAACTGTTTGGAAAATCGGATACCGTTTGGGATTTAGAAAAATTGAAGGTTTTCTGAAAAGTGAAGCTTGGATGGAACCGCTTTTGATAAGAAATGGAATCTTTAAGGAATGATATTCCAAGGATCTAGACGTCTTTTTAAAAAAAACGCGTCTAACACATTATTTTCTAACATTAAAAACTTGAAAAAAAATGTTTTTGGAAAAATGGACGTAACCGGTTTTGAAACCAAACGCCTCATTTCTAAATTATATTTCGGTTATATATATTTCACTGATCGTTTAACTGTTGCGTCGATGATACTTAAGACCTAAAACATTTTTTTATTTAATTATTTATAGTATTGTCTCTACCAGTCAGTGTCAGTGCCATTATTTTTTTCTTTTTATATTCTATTGTAATATGTCGCTGCTTTCAAGAATCGTAACTAGGTATGGACTAAAGCTGCACTCCTTTATAGTTTTCGTGAGTTTTAATTTTTTCAAATCTTTATATTGTGAACAATCAAGTAGCAAGTGTTTTACACATAGAGTTGTATTGAAGCATGTGCGTACTTCCAAATACTATTTAAATGCGCTGTGTCACAAAATCTCTAAAATAATATTTAGAGGTGATAAATGGTTAACAGTTTTGATTAAGACAGAATGATAAATTAAATGGATTTCCATTCAAAAGTTTTTTATTTGGAGAGCCAAAGTTTCGATCCAAACTTTTTTATTTCAATTTTTATTCCAATTTTGTTACTTCTTATTGTTAATATTTGCAATTAACTTCATCACATAGTAATAATACTTTACGTGTTGCTCATATATTTTCTACATTTTAGCCCTGATGTAGATCCACATTTTCGGACGTAGGGTCCCCGAATAAAAAATTATTTGACTAAAAATCCTGATAATTTGTCATCCCATTTTAAAATAATATATATTTAAAAACAATTATTTTACTTTTGCCTTTAAAAAATGTCACTTGGTTGCCGCGTCTTCCTGCGAATCTTAAAGACTGTAGTAGTTCCAGTTTTACTTATTTTGGCAAGTAATTTAGTAAGTAATGGAGCATGTAAGGAATACAAATAATCTAATATTACAATCACTATTAACAATAGTTCGACAGTGTGATTTTGAAATTCTTTGTAAAATTTATCTCTTCGATTGCTAGAAACAGTACTCTAAGTCATTTCATTTACTCAATTAATATGCCAAACCTTAAGTATAAATTTCAAATATAAATTATAAACATTAATGAAATCTTAATAAAAAACTAGAGTTCCCTATATAGTAGGGGAGAGCGGGGTTGGTTGGCATAGGGGGTATGTTGGCCATCGGCTTATAGTTTCCGTCACACCTGTTGTGAAGACCCCACCATTGATTGTACCATGTCTTCCGCTCGACCTCGGGAGTCTTGTACTGAGTTTTCAATCCGCTGCTAACAGTATAGCGATGAGTGTGCTTCATTGATTGATTTTACGATATTTAAGTAAATTTTTATATTTTCAGTAAATTTGGTTTAAAGGCACGGTAAAACATTTGACTCCGATTCTGTTCACATAGCCCCAAACTCCTTTGAAAAACCTAACCTTTCGATTAACCAGTTTCTTGTTTGATTGTTCTCCCCTGTTCTGGCAGCCATCTTTCATATGATCTCTCCTGTGGGGTTAGTTGGCTCTCTTCAACTTTTTGTTTGGCGCATTAGCAATTCACAAAAGCAAGGTAAACATAATCAAAGGTGAAACTACCAATTGTCTTCAGTTCCAGCGAGGAAGATGAGAGCAATTTTTCTTATGCAAAAAGTGACGGCATTCTAAACTTCTCTCTTCTTCTATTGTCATTCTATTTTCCCTTAAAAGCTGTTAAAACCCGATTCAAAATTATTATATCATTATAGTGCAGCTTTTAATAACGATAATATGTGTCAGGCAGTACTTCAATGAGATGGCTAAACAACCCCACCTTCTAGGCCAACCTTCCCACATAGGGGGTTAATTGGCATACTCTGGATTAACGAATACTTCAATTTTCTATGATCTTAGAATTAAATATTATGTTGTGAAAAAAATACTTGAAGTACTCTAATATTTGGAGTTTACAGTGGTATCAGCCCCATTGGGATTATATTAACAGGAACGACTCAACAATCAAATAAGTGAAAACAGTTGCCAACCAACCCCGTTCTCCTCTATGATTTCATTTTTTTTTTTTTTTTAGTTATATCTTTGTTTGAATTGGTTGCTAACAAGAACTATAAATGTTTATTTTCGACCATTTCATAATACGTAAGTATAATAGAAATTTTACGGTGTATGGTTTAAATATATTATTTTTTTTAAAATAATTGCTCCAGAAGAAGTACCTTTTTATTATTATTACGTGAAAGCACGGTGAAATATTCAGATGACTTAAACTCCAATTCCAACATTTTTCAGTAAGGCACTTTGAATATTTCCCTTTCTAAATTTCTAAAACTAGCCTAAATTTATATTTAGGAAACTTTGAAATTGGTATCTTTTAATATTTCTGTCTTACTATAATAAAATGAAAGGTACTAATTTCCCAAAGAGGAATTTTATTTTAAGTACTTTCATAAAAAATGTTGAATTTTAAGTGAAGTGATTCTGTGATCTAATTCACAGAAGTTCATGTACATTAAATCGTTAAATTAATGATCGATAATGAACTACCGTATTCATAAAAAACGTCATACCACATACGTCATAACCATCCATATTGGAAATTGGTAAGGGTGGGGGTGCAGAGGCACCAGAATTGGCCATTCTACTCTAAGAAGTTGAGGTCCGCTACCAGCTGTGAAGATGTGTTTGTAAGTCTTTAAGCTTATTGTAACTTTAATATTTTTTATTAACTATTTTATTATTACGTATGATATTTTATATTTTATAATGAGTATAAAGTTTCTTTAGATAAATATTCAATTGCTAGTAGCTATTTTAGTTACCTACAGAAATATTGATAATAAATTTTATTAATTCTACATGAAATGCATTTCCAACCAGTTTATACTATCTAATTATAACAGTACTCTACCTAATCATGACACATTTTAAAGGTAATATGTATATACCTTTTTTTTACCTAGCTACCGAAAGATTATTGATTTTTATTAATGTTAAATGAAAATCATTGCTAAAGAGTCTAATAATACATCATCATTACTCTAACATTGTCATTTAGGCTGATAAGTGAAGTCTTTTAAGTTACCTATATACAGAAACATTACTGATTATTATGAATTTTATAAATTGTATTTTTGTTTTCAATATTTCTTCGTTTTAAAAAATTTCATGTGTAGAAAGGAAGCAACCATTTTCAAATTTCACTATAAATTTTTACTTGAAATACATCGGATGAATGCCTCTTAAATATAGTTTGATTTATGGTCATCGATAAGAAATATAAAACCAAAAAATACGTCATACCGGAATTCATATTGGAAATCGGTAAGGGTGGGGGGTTCAGTGGTACCAGAATTGGCTAATCTGCTCTAAGAAGTTGAGGTGCGTTCCTAGCTCTGCAGATGTGTTTGTAAGTCTATAAGGTTATTTAACTTTAATATTAAGTATTATATTATTGTATGAGTTATTTTATATTTTATAATGAGTTTAATGTTTCTTTAGATAAATATTCAATTACTAATATATTAATTGCGAGCATTGAAAGCGCCATCAATAATTTTGTTCAGGTTAATTCTTCACCAGTGTATAAAATTATCTTGATTTCAATATATCTTTTTAAATTAAATCTTATTAAACAAAAATTGTTGTATGCACTTAAAAAATATACAATTATAACAATTTATTTAAAGAAATTATTTCAGAATATCCACTCATATTAAAATAGAGGTAATGGTCTATTTAGTTTGAAATTTGTTACACGCATAAATAATACTTCATATCTACCGTAAATTAATGAAACTTCATATATATTTTTATAAAACGTCATATGTTAATATTTTAAAATAACTCTCAAATTTCTTAAATATTGCATTATAATGTGCCGTGTAATCTCTAACAAGTTATCTATGTCTTAATATTTTGTAATCAATTTACAGAACTCTTCTTAAAGGTATATTTAACACAGAGAAGGTTATATTGAGCATTTTGGCATTTATTTATTATTTAATGATTCATATATTCTAATTTATATTTTTCTATCTAATTTAGATTACAGAGTAGTCAGACTCAGAAATGTTTTTCAGTTGACAGAGTGACAAACCCCATTTCCTAAATTCGTCAGGAAAGCCCTTTTAATAATATTTCCCTTTGGATAGAAATAAAATTTTACTAAAATATAGATGTAAAGTAAAAAGGTACAATTTTTTCCAAGAGAAATATTATTTGAAGTGTTTTTCTGCAAAAATATTATTAGAATTAGTCATAGCTTGCTGTCTGAAAGACTCCAATATCTAAACAATATGATTCATTCATTTCGTGATATCTTATTACCGATAATATTTTTGGAATGTGTAAAACAATAGCTTCCTTTTAAAGATTAATAATATACCGTGGTATCTTTTAATATCATCAAATTACTAAGGAATGCTAGATAAAAAGAAATTGCTGACTCAATATAACAAAGTCATCTAAATAATTTTGGTTCTCTGGTTAACAGACACGCGTCATTCTGTGTAATCATATTTTTTTCTTTTATATATACTTATCTGTCTTTTTTATGTTGTTTTCTTTATATTGCTTAATTGATTCCTAGAGAGCTAATTATGTTATTTTTCTCAAGAACTATTTTATCGTTCTGTATGTGTATAATACAATCAGACGCTTTATGTATTGATAAATATCAATATAATTGATTTTTGAAGAAGAAAAGCAATGTATTACATTGGAAATGATTAGTTCATATTATATTTCCATAGGATGTTTATCGTTGACTATAGTTATGAGTCACTAAAAGCAAATTAATTTTAGCTGATATAGTGGTATTCTGTATTAAAATAATTTTTTTACAAACTGCATTTAATTTACTCTTGAAAATCATTAATAATCTAAATATTTATTTAATCTCTGATTATGTAAATGTTTTATGGAGTATGGATGCAGCAGACTATATACAAAATTATTATAGTTAAATTAATAATATCTTAGCCTGACTTAAATATTTAAAATTAAAGCGACGGCATTGAAGGGTCGCTATTGAAGGCGCTAGAGCCCGCAATACACACAAGTCGCAACTAGAATCGAAAGTCGAATACCACTCATCCGTCTTTTTAAAGTATTTTGACATTTTCCAACATAATTCCAAATAGGTAAACCTTTAAAATTTCCCTTTATTTACAGAAATACATCTTTTATTCTCGATATCATTAAACAAAACCTTACTTCAGTATTCGAGAATTTTCTTTGCGAGATACAGAATTTAAAAAAAATAAAATTTCTTGAAATGGAGGTAGGTGGTTGACCGTCGATGGAAATGGTTGGGATGCGGTCAAATAAAACAACACTACAAGTGCAATAACATACTGTGCAGACGTTTCGACCCAATATTCGGGTCTTAATCAGGGCTAAGTATAACCAATAAAAATATATGAAGACCAAAAATAAAAAAGTATATATACATGAAAATTAATTATTAATCACAAAACAAAAGAATATAAATAAATTTAATCATTTCCATTCATAGCAACCAATAATATAGTTGCTATCTTGTTTCATACTTAGCCCTGATGAAGACACGAATCTCGAGTCGAAACGTCGACACAATATAACTTATTCCACATATAGTGTTGTTTTATTTGACCGCACACCCAACCATTTCTATCACAAAAAATCTTATAATTTTGTAGTTTTTTCATATTTTTTTGTCATTAAAAGGCAATTTTTAAAAATTGTATCAGCAATTAGAGTTAAAATTTTCCTCAAGATAACTATGTGTCTTATCCAATTTATCTTACCATAGCTTGACCAATTTCACCAATTGATTATATAATGACTTTTTTTAATAATATTACATATTATTTAAATCTTTATTAATTTCATTATTAAATTAATATTTATGTTATTCATTTGTATTTTTAGCATTTTTTTTTTTTCAACAGAGAAATGTATCCAAAAACATGTTTTCAGGAGATATATTCAGAATTAATATTATGCCTTCTATTGAACAATTTACAAGTTTTTAACATTTAATTAGTTGCAGTTAAATTAATGTAATAATTATTACACAGTAATAAATTAATTGGTCAGATAATTATTGTTAGGGAAATAAATCATATTTATTTTTTAACTTAAACACCTCCTTTTCATTCAACATTTTAAAATTTATGCTTGAATTTAGATAAAACATTATTATGGCCAAATAAATGATTTTTAAGACATGAATTTGTTGAAAAGAGTGCTTTAATAAATATGCCTTTAGATAACATCGGATTATGTTACTATTATGTAATATAAAATCTTTTATGTTATTTAAATGATATAAACTATCTCCTTCAACAACATCAATGCAAATATACATATACATTATATTTTAATATTTAGGAAAACATTTAAATTACATTTATATCCATTAACACTTAATTACGTTATACTGCTCATTTTGATTTTGATTTTTATTTATTTATTTTTTTTTTTTTTTTTTGCATCCCTATACAATTTTCTATGTACTATTTCTATTTCGTGTGTTTATTTCACAATAATAGAACTTGATTTCTTATTATTATTATCATTATTAAACGTTCCTGATTTATTCGTAAAAATTAATAATTTCCTAATTATTTCAAGAATTTTTTTTTATTTAATTCATTTTAAATATATCCTGATTTGATTTAAGAATTGAACCTTTGAGTTTTTCCAGATTTTTTTTTTTTACTTTTTCTTTAGATTATATTTATTTCCCTTTATTTTAAAACATTTATTAAAGTTTCATTTTATTAATTATTCTTCTAATCTTCACTTTTTCTTTACATTTTTAAATCAATATATTTTAAAATAATTGCATCATTTAAATATTTAAAGTTATTTAATACAATATCACATTTTATTCATTTCTAGCTAGGGTGCCCAGCTTTGCTCCGGTAGTAGTGTGGTAGTTTTGAAAAAAAAACAATTTAAAATTAAAGGAAATATAGAATAAAATTAGCACCTTCTTGAAACTTTGGTTTTAATTTAATATCAATATTAAGATTCGAGAACTGCAGAGTCCGCCCAATTTTTTCACCATATTTCTTTTTATCCTGAACTATGAGGGGTGATGAAATCTTATTGAAAAAATGCTGTTATTGGAGTTACCTAGTCATTTTTCAGCTGTAATGCCCATCATACATAGTAATCAAACCAACTTCTTTTTCATAACTACAATAAGAACACTTCAAATTTTTTATTTTCGATTTATATCCAGTCAATTTATCTCCTTTTTTTATGTCTGTTTTTATTCGCTCACTGTACTATTAAGAAATGTTCTCTCATATTGCATTTAATTTACTTAAGTATATATTATATATTCATTAAATGTAATGTGTTAATCGATTATCCTTGTTATGGGAAAATTATTTTTTTAAGGAATCCAGTTGGTTTTCTAACAGATTGCAGAGATGTAAAATCATTATTTTATTTTGAAAGCAAAGGATAAACTAATTATTTTCTCTTAATTTTTTGGTAATTTAATAAGAACAGCTGAATAAATATATAACCTATACAAACAACTGGATGAATGAAAATTAAACATTGAGTGAAACGCACCCTAGCGCTTCCTGGTAGCCTGGAGCTCGAACTAAATTTTTCATTCATAAACTCGTATATCAATCTCAAATAGGCTAATTACATGGTGCGAGAGTCTTAAAATTCTAGTACTTTTTTCTTCAATTTTACACCCTTAAGAGAAGAATGGAAACCTTCTTCTCCGTTAGAGGTTAAATGGCTACATGATGACACAACTTATCTAATCGTACGTGGAGTCATTTTTGAGCCTTATCGGCACGCACATTGTACACTTTGCTTTATGATATATATTGATTACAATTATCATTATTCAATCGTGAAATCTAATTTCTTTAAATTTACTTAATATAGGTTTTTTTACAAAAGTTTTAAGTAGTATTTTTTTGGGGGGGTTTCGATATTTACACTTAATTTACTTGATTCTCCTTGTTTTCACAGTAATCGCAACAACATTTCTCCGTCATCTGACGAAGACTCTCCCCCTCCGCACTTTCATGGAAACCCAAATCAACAACAACAACAACAACAGCATCCTAACAACCAAAATAATGCTGGCATTCCTCCAAACAACGCCCACGGTGCTAACAACCAACAACAACCACCATCACAACATGGACAGCATCAGCCTGGGCCTTCCAACCCAAGCGCAAGGGGAAGATCCTTCGGGCCTCATCACTTCAGCTTTCCGTAAGTGAAAATATTATATTTTATACTCAATAAAAAAAAAATATATTTTATATTAAAACGTTCACGTTCACGCCGGCGCGTACCACCGGTGGCTCACACTTGACTGCCTCATTGGGCGGCTTAACACCGGTCGCTCACACTAGAATGCCTCCTCGGCCAAATAATTAGATCTTTAACACTTTAACTGCCGAAAAAGAATACCAGAGAGTCACGCCCTCGTTTCGACACAATTTTAATATTTAATTCTCTAATGACTTACTCCACAAGGACCTGAATATCCCAACAGTCATCGATACAGCCACACAATACTACAAAAGCTTCCACCAAAGACTAACATTTAACATGAACCCCTAAGCACAGACACTAACATCAAACATAAACCCTTACATTCCACCCCAGCGACTTTTGAGGCGGTGGCCGAGAGATATGCTAACGTAGTATGAAGTTAGCAATTCATCCAAAAGGAGTTCAACCGATTCGTTTACTGCTAATTTGCAATAATAGTGACACATTTTTCAATTTGTAAATAATAAATTCTCTGACAAGAGGACAGATACTCGATTTCCGGTAACATGGCAGCCAAAATGTTGAGAAAGTGGAAATAATTTCGATATAGTTGAAAACACTCCCCAAAACCCTTATAATCCGTCAAGAATACAGTTGTGGCGTTGGCCACGAGATTTTCTGCAATAAAGATTTATCTTACAATTATCAATTCACTCGTTTTCGTTTTTTTTCTTATATTTCTGTTTGTTATTTAGTTTTCCTATCATGTCATGTCAGCATATTTGCTTATTAAGTCGATTTCAAATTTAATAATGTCACAAGTTATCGGTTGTAAATACGATGAAAAATAAATATATATATTTATGTGAAAATTTAACGTAAATTAATTTATTTTTATTTGTATTTATTTATATTTATACTCGTATACTTATAAACAAGTATTTTTTAAAAACAATTATGATTAATATCGTATTAAAAACATAACTAGTATGATAGTATTTTTTATTGTTTATTTTATTATTGTTGGATTGCCAATACTGCATAATGCTCTGGAATAGCTCCCGTCCGATAGAGCGAAAAGGAATAAATTTAGCGCCTATGAGCAAGGAGCGTGAATTATCAGTCCCGGCCTCAACGTGTTAAATTATAAAATTATTTTATACTAAATTATTATTTTATATTTTAATTTATTTTTTTTTTTTTTTTTCAAGGAATATCCAACATTCGTGTTTGGTCAAAAGGGCTTAATAATAATTTTATAATTCAATATAAGATATTTTTATAATCTATATAAATAAAGATGAAATTCTGTTTGTTTGTTCTTTATAGAAATCCACACCGTTTGTCCTAAGTTCTCCGAATTTCGCTTAATTTATTCCTTTAGTTATACTTTGATACCAGATGCGCACGCCTGTCCATACTAAAATTGCATAACTTCAGCCAATCTCTAGGTATTTCTTTACTGTCATAAAAATCGTTATGATCTCGCTTTGCATTGGCTTATAAGAAATCGACCGTTTGAGTCGAAAAAAGTCTAATTTTATAGCTTTAAAAAATGAAATTCCCTTGGTGAAACCGGTATATACAGCTAGAATACTTATAAACGTATTAATATTTATTTTTTAATAACAATTATAATTAATATAGAATTATAAACATAACTAGTAGGATAGTATTTTTTATATATACAGCTATATACAGAATAGCTCCCGTCCGATAGAGCGAAAAGCATTAAACTCAGCGCCTATGAGCGAGGAGCGTGAATTAACAGTCCCGCCCTCAACGTGTTAAATAATAAAAATATTTTATACCAGCTGTATATACCGGTCTCACCCGGAGAATTTCATTTTTTAAATCTATAAAAAGCGAGACTTTGATCGACTCAAACGGTCGATTTCGTAAAAACTAATGTAAAGCGAGATCAAAACGATTTTTATAACAATAAAGAATATACCCAGAGTTATGCAATTTTAATAAAGACAGATGTTCGCAACTGGTATCAAAGAACCATTGAGCGAAATTTAGAGAATTCAGGACAAACAATATGGATTTCTATAAAGAACAAACAAACAGAATTTCATCTTTATTTATATATATTAAATTATTATTTTATATTTTAATTTAATTTTAAATTATTATTTTTTTTATTTATTTATTTTTTTGTTTTTTATGGGAATCTCCAATATTCGTTTTTTGTCAAAAGGGCTTAATAATAATTTCAGTATAATCACAACATAGTGTCTATATATTGTTGAAAGGCGCGGATATACGAATGAGGTCAAAATAATTTTTAATCTATGAAAATAAAGATGAAATTTTGTTTGTTTATTTGTTCTTTATAGAATTTATTTATTTTTCATTGTTTTTTTTTTTGTTCGACCGTTTAAGGCTAAAATATTCTCATTTTATTGTTTTTAAAGCTGTAAAAAATGAAATTCCACTGCTGAAACCAGTATTTACAGCTAGTATAAAATATAAGAAGAATTATTTTATATTAAAAAAATAAGTTTATATCAAAAACAATTGAAATATTTCACCACATTGTTATGCCTTTCGAGGTTGTATCTTCCAGCTAATGTAGTGCAGCTTACGCAGTTATATGCTGAATTGAGTCGACTGCTCCTTTACATAGATTTTATTATTATATCATTTTTATATTAATTAAATCAATTTTTGTGGGTAACCACCGTGTTTTAAATTATTTTAAATAATTTAATTTTAGAAGAGAAAAGAAACGCAAAACTTGCGAGATCGAGGAAGAGGTATCAGTGAAGAGGAAGGATTGGCTCCGCTTGGAAGTGAGCTCTGTGGTGCAGTGGTTAGCATACCGCATATGTCACGCGGGAGACCCGGGTTCGACTCCCGGCGGAGTCCAATCTTTTCTCTTCGAAAAATAAATTATTTACTATATCATTTTTTAATTTTTATATATTGCCTGCTTGCAGTGGAAACTTCCAGCCAAACAGAAGCATGCCGAGTTACCCCTGGGAGAGAGTACCACGGTACATCTTGCGCAACCAGGTCCCACCACACCAACTAGGACCCAATCACCCTGGGATGCTGACCACTTCTTACTTCTTCCCCATCCCAAGACCGGGGGCTACCAGGCCTCAGGGTATCAACCATCCCAGCGGAGCTCCCTTTCAGGTAATACGATATCGTATCAGGTCCATCGATAGGTGCTTTTACACGCTACGACTTTACCTTCAAACACCACCCTTGAACAGCCTTCACGTCGACTGTTCTGGTGTTCTAGGTACTATATCTGTTCGCCAGTGTTCGGGGGTAGCGCTAGTGTCACTTACGATTTGGATTTTTCCCAAGTGACAGGAGTTGTTTGTGATATTATTGCGCCGTTCTAATTCGTCTCCTATTTTTTAACTTTCAGATAATATAAAATAAATTGATAATGGAGATTTTTTCTTTATCATAAGCTAGCGTTTGTAGCGTCAGCCATATTGTTCGCTTAACGTCACGTTAAGTATAAATGGCTTTTCGTATAAAGGTTAGGCCAATCCCTCTAGAAAACTGGGAATACAATATCCTATGGTTTACATTTACGGTTTTCATAAAAAATGATTTCTTTGAACCTTCTAAAATTATGCCAATAGTTGACACATCAAACTGGAAAGGTTTGGAATGTTGACATTTATTGTGTCAATAGTTGACACTTACATTATTTTTTAATTTCCCAAGGAAAATATTAGGTAATAAGGACTGCAATAAAAGTTAATCATATTTTATTTATAAACTATTTAAAATTGAAATGAAACATAAAAAATTTCCACAATTTAATTACTTTATCCACAAAAACATAATAGACAAAAGAAAAAATATTAAACTGAAAAATGTGATCATCCAATTAAGAATAATACAGATACCATATAACATCAATCAATTTAAATTTAAAGATTAAGTAATATTTCTATCAAGTTAAATACAACATGATATAAAAACAAAGATATTCAAAATATAATTAATTTCAAAATCATTTCAGATGACTTCTGCATCTCGACCTCCTCCATCTGATTCTGTTCTGAGCTTTCAACAAAATGTACCAAGGTAATCCATCTATTATATATTTATAAATATTTCACATTGTTTATCTTTATTATATACATAAAAATCTCGTGTCCCGATGTTTGCAGGGAGTCAAACTCAAAAACTCAAGTAGTTTCTTCAAAATCAGAAACTACTCAACCGATTTTGACGAAATTTGGCTCATTGTGTGTATTTTTGTTCAACTTACAAGATATGATAATTTTTATCTCGATTACTGACCTAAATATTTTTTTGCAAATGCTTATTATACTATAGTTGAGTGTGATTATTTGTTAGTTCTATAAATTTCCAACAGATGGCGGTGTAAGTTGATTATTGGCGCATCACTTCACATCTTCAATCATACTCAGGGAGGGTAAGCATAGAGCTATTTTTCCCGGTTTAAACTAGAAAATCCGTGCTTTTCCCATGGCACATTAAGTGTCGCCTTTTCATGTGTTTGGTTGTGTCTTTTTAGATTAGCTGAAAAGTTTTTATCTTTATCAGTTAATTTTGATTTGACTGTATTACAAAGAATAGGATATAACTAACATTATAACTACTGAGCTACATCAACGTGTGGCAGGGTCTGTGTATTAATTTAATTCCAATATAAGCAACGCACGATTATAAGAGATATCGTATCAGGAGGTTATACTAATAGGTGCTTAACTTGGTTAACCTGTCTTGTGCTGAAACAAATACATTCGATGTTTTCCACACACATGAAAAGGCTACACATAATGTGCCATGGGAGAAACACGGTTTTTTTAGTCCAAACCAGAAAAATATATTTATGCTTAACCATCCTAAATATCGTAAGAAAATGAAGTGTTATGTCAATAAATCAACTTACACTGCCATCTGTTGTAAATTTATAGAACTTAAAAATAATTACACTCAATTGAAGTATAATAACCATTTAATTTGCAATTAAAGAAATATTGAGGCCAATAATCGAGATAAAAACTATCCTATCTTTTAAGTTGGAAAAAACTACACACAATGAGCCTAATTTTATAAAGGCCGGTTGAGTAGTTTCTGATTTTACCCCCGACAAACATCGGGACACGAGATTTTTATATATACATAAAGATTTATTTTATATTAATTTAACCATTATTGTGGGTAAACACCTTTTTTTTTTTAAAATTATTTTAAATACTTTATTTTTGAAGAGAAAAGATTTGGCTCCGCCGGGAATCGAACCCGGGTCTTCCGCGTTACATGCGCGGTACGCTAACCATTACACCACGGAGTCGCTTCCAAACAGTGCCAAATTCTTCCTCTTCACTGTCACCTCTCACTTCCTCTTCACTTAAGGTGTCAGTGAAGAGGAAGGATTTGGCACCGTTTGGAAGCGACTCCGTGATGTAATGGTTAGCATACCGCGCATGTCACGCGGAAGACCCGGGTTCGATCCCCGGCGGAGCCCAATCTTTTCTCTTCAAAAATAAATTATTTAAAATAAAGATTTATTATGGCAAAAGAGTAATATGGTGTATTTTTGCAGTCTATTATGATTGTACTAAACCTTGTTATAATTATATTCTTTATTAGTTCCTTATACATGTGCCATTCATTACCATACTATGGTCAAATTTACGATAGAAGTTTAACCCTTCTAAATTTTTTACCAAAAAAATTTAAATCTGGCTTTCAGATCTATTTTATATTCAATTTGTCTTTAGATTAGCTGAAATGTTTTTATCTTTATCAGTGAATTTTGATTTGGTTGTGTAAAAAAGAATAAGATATAACTGATTCAACCCATGGTAGTTATAATGAGCCACACCAACGCGTGGTAGGTTCTGCTCGTAGATATTATTAGCATATTTTAATTAATAAATAATAATAAAGTAATTATATTGTTTTGTATTTTTTAGAGGTGGGGGTAATGTTCGTCATATCAGAGGACGCAGGGTACTGTCAGGCCAGCGCAGAAACCAACCCGCTGCGCCACCCACTGCGCCACCCGCCGACAATGCGCAACCTTCGTAAGTTTTATTATTTATTATATTATAGTGTAGATATATATTATACATTATATATTAGAATAGATGTACATATAGAAGAGAAAAGACTAGTCTTAGACGGGTTTGAACCCGGATATCCGGTGTCGATGGGAAAGGGGGTTAGTTAAGGAAATAGGTTGACTTGACCAGAATATGTGCTTGGTGACGAAAGTGGTGAGCGCGCCGCACAGTGGTTGAAAGGCGGAAAAAACCTTTTTTTTTGAAGGCATTGGAATATTCTTTTTCTTTTCATTATTAATTAATAGAATAGTTACCTGACACATTCCATCAATTTATTCGGAGGCATTCTAATTTTTAAACTTGTTAGGACCCTTTGAAAATCGATCATTGAAAAAGTTTATTTTTCAACGGAACATTTATAACACTATAATAATTTTTACAACTCGCATTTTTGTTTCTTAGAGCGATTTTCCTTCATAATCATGAAAAGCGATCTCACCTATTACACTAGCATAAAAATGATGCTATTCGGTCTATGTTTTAATCCAGAAATAAAATACCGAATAAATGCAATAAAATTAAGACAAGAAATTTTTTTGGTAATTCATATTTTTCAAGCGCAGTCGAACGCAGTTTTAAAATCAAGTTTTTTAAGAAGAAGATACATTCAAGGAAATATTAAAACATATTCTAGTTGCGTCCAACGGCGTCTGTACATGTGGGATTTTTTTTTTTTTTTATAGAAATACCTATTCTATTTCGTGCAGTTTATTCTCTATAGAGGTTCTGCTTCGAATTAGGTTGTTACTAATCGTTTAGTGAAACATCATGCCTCATGTATCAGGTTATTAGGTCGATAATAAATCAACTTTTTCACCTACCGTGATTTGCACAGAACCGAACTGATGACTCGGTTTTATTTCACTGTTTTCAAGTAAAGGCTTCGGCACAAGAAAAGATTTTCAAATACTTTCCCTATTATAGATAGAGTGCCTTAGGACGGTAAGATGAAAGATTAATTGTGATTTTAGAATCATTTTCGAGTGAGGAGAGTTTCCAAAGAAGAGGATAATAGGTTGTGTGTAAGAAACAAAACAGCTTTTCGAGGGAGGTGACGAAGAATAAAGGGAGTGATCAGATCGTATCTCGGTGCTTTTCTGTTCGGATATCTCATGATTGCTTTTTGGATTTATTTTCTGGGTGGAACACTGGAGGTGGATCATAAGATAAATGTAGCCGAGTGGTCAAGTCGTCGTCGATTTCGGTGAGTGTGCCGTATAGTACAGATCTCGTTCAAAAAACTAGGTATATATATTTTTTAATCCATTTGTTTTTAGAAGATTGGTATTAAAAAAAGGTTCAGCTATTATTTAGAGTGAATTAGAGAACAGAATTTTCACAGATAGAGTTGCAGTTATTAAACCTATATTGAACATTATATCCCACCATCTCATATTAAAATTATATTAAAGTCGGATGACCCCAATCTTATATTTTAATATGATATACATTTAATAGTTAAGAATTAAAACATAACGACAAAAATAATTGATAGTTCCTATGTATGATTTTTTTACCTAACTTGAGTGTTTTCATGAAATAAAATGATATTGCAAGTACTATCAAGGATATTAATAACATGAAGCAGCAAAGGTGTTTAAACTAGCCGATCTCGAGTCGAAAATTGATGTTTAATTTTTTTTTTTGTTTTCCTTACACCGCCGGTTTATCCGAATAGCCGGTTAAGCGGGGCTCCAACCTATACATTTTATAGGAAATTCAATCGTGGTAATGGTAATATCAACTTAATTTTTTTGCGGCTTACAGATCAGGTTTGACAAGGTTTTTTCCGAAATTAGTCGATTTTCAACCACTGTGCGCCGTACTAGAGAAACGGAAATCCGGCTTCCGATATCGCCTAACGCTAATATTTTGTCTTATTTTATAAAATATTTAAAAATTATAAAATATTGAAAGTTTTGGTTCTTCACAAGAATCAGAAGCGCATTCATTTTTTTTTTTGGTTTTATATCAAACCTGTAGTTAAAATAAAATGTCTATATATCATGATCATAAAATATTATATCGATAGTTCAAAGAATATCCTGAGGACTGAATATATTGGATATGTTGAAAAATATATTTAAAAAAAAAATACAATTTTTTTTATGATTTTGATTGATGATGATAGAGAAAAGTTACCATCACCGTTGATCGCATATTTCAACAATTCAACATAAAACCTCATAATTAGTGTCAAAGGTATATCTACTAATATTTAAATCGGTCTCTGCACTCTTTGAAAGTTTTCCTGAATAATCTGTCTTCCTCGTATTTTGTACCTACTACATCATACATTATGCCAATGATGTCCATTAAAGCAAAATTCTTGATATTTCATATTACAAAAACTAAGAAATTCTATGATGATTTTAAAAAAAATAATTGAAATTAGAAAAATAAATAAAAATTATTCAAACTGTTCGAATTTTATGTCAGCATTGAATCTTACTTAAACAAACTACAAAAAGGAGAGCCTAAAATTGTTTTATTTGATGTAGGTATGTATATGCCCGTGATGTGACAGCTAAAATTACATAAAAATTGATTAAACTAAGGGGATAATTTATTTCATCAATTCTGACCAATTATCGGGTTTTTTGGTTTCTCGAAAAGAGCTCTCTGATCAAATCCGTCATGTTTAATGAAAATCAAGTATTCTCTAAAATCAGGTAGGGTTTATCATCAATTAAATGATTTGAGAGGGCTTAATTGCTGAAGGAAAAAGTTTTGCTTTCGTATAAAGTACCTATGATTTTGTTTATATGGAGAAATTAACTATCTCTAATAACTAAACTCTACGCCTATAAATATGAGCCATGCATAAATATGAAAAAATGGAATATGCATATACCTCAGAAAAAAAGGAAAATATTACGACAACTCATAAAACAAATTGAACCCACTCATGGGCTGTACGCCTTTAATGGCAGACCATTGTTTCTGAGTAAAGTTGTTCTGCTCATGGGAAAAAGTTGTAAACCTGTTGTTATTTGTTATTTGTTTCAATGGTACAAATGTTGTTTCAAACAACAAAATTGAGAAATATAAAAACAGGCTCGAAACGTTTTATGACGGGATTGAATTGAAACTTCCTTAGGCCCCTCTTGATCCTTATAAAGACTCAAGAGGTTTTTTTGGGTGAAAAGTTCAATGGTTTTAGGATATTGCAACGTTTATTGTAAAAAAGTGCAAAAACTAGTTATTGACACCCCGTTGATTTAATTGTGAAATCTTCCCTATGGTTTGTTTGTTAAACACTTACTTCATAGACGACTTAGAGGACTCTTCAAACATTAAATGCATGTATATCATGAAATAAAATTAGGAGTTGTTTACATATTTCTTTAAGTTAAAGTTGGGGGTGAATACAATAACTGTCTGGTTAACCCTTTGCTTGCATTCCCGTATTGTCAATACCAAAAACTTTTATTTAACATTAACAATTTTTGGGGAAATTTAAAGAACAAATACGAGATGCTCAAATTATTTAAAGCGCAGTGCGAAAAAAATACCGTACAAATGGAGACGAACCAAAAAAAGTAAATGGTTTACCAAACACGTCGATTTCTAATCAAAGTAGATTAGTCAGTGAAAACTTAGTTTTCATAGTTCCGACATGTTACCACATATCGGACTTACTGTTAAAATGAACAATAAATTATTATATTTTCTTATTCCTTTATTGAAAATTACGCAGCAAATACGTTGTGAACTCGAGTCGAACAAGGTAAAATGGTGGAGATACGGTTCTGTTATCTGGATTTATCAAAGCACAGATCTTAATGGCAGAATTAGTAAGGAAACAAAAGGATGTGTTTGAATGCTTGGGAAAGTTCAAACATGGTTAGGTGTGAAATTGCTGTGAAGTTGTAGCTTTTGGATCATCGTCATTTCGAATGTGGGTAGAATTGCTCTTTTTTTATTTACAATAAAACAATATATAAGTATTTTATTTAATGAATAGCAAAAAAAAAAAATATATATATATATATATATATATATATATATAGATGTGTGTGTGTGTGTGTGTAGGCTGAGGTAGGGCAAATGAAACACAGAAGTTTTTATTACCCATAGCAACCCACCTGAGACTTTATTTTCAATTTTTTATTTTTTCCATTTTACCTTAGGATTAGAATGTATGTAAGAAATTCGTTAAAGATTATTTTATGCATCATGTCTGACCGCGAGCGGCTATTTTCCGAAAAAATAATTTTGTTTCATTGTGCCCCATGCCCAGGGTACAATGAAACAGCTGAAAAAACATTACCATAGTCAACAAAAAAACATTATTCGGCTTCCAGTCGGTTTTCGTTCTTCTGCTTTAGAATAGTCACGAAATTCTTTAGGAAAGAAGAAAGTTTGACTTTGAAAGAAAGTTGTCATAAATTATTATAATTTTTTGGTGTTCCGCTCTCAATATCGCACCAATCTGTAAGAAAATGAAAAAAAAAAAAAAAACCGACTGCTTATTGCACAATGCTTATTTCTTGTTAAAGTTGGTATCGGTTGTCATAATTTCTATTTTTTCATTTCAGAATTTCAGACAGAAATTCCTTTCTTTTATTATATCGAATGTTAAATTTATTATTATTGTATATTTTTTGAACATCCTTTTAAAATTTGAATATTTTTAATCTTGACTATCTTATGCGCTTCAAGAGTTTTATATCGTTTCATCTTAACGAGGTTTAAATCTTTAATTCAATCAAATCAAGAAGTATGAACACTTAAAGAGAGCATACGCATATATTTTAACAAGAATACAAAGTAACTGTTTAAAATTTAAAAATTATACTTTTATTTATCTTCAAACAGAAAATAAAATAACAGTAATGATTGAAACCTATTTGTTTCACTGTTATGAGTTCAAGAGGTGATCTAACATTTACTGATAATAATTTTATTTATCTTTGTCAATTTTAACTTTAGATTCACATTTTGAAAAATCACATTTTTTGAGTCGTATAAAAATGTGCGGCACTACATTGATTTTCGTAAAATCATCATTTCATTTTTTATGACAATTAATTTCTATTTCAAGAATTTTAATTTAAACAAAATATTTTCTGTTTTTGTAGTGCTGCTGATCGCATGGCGAATGACATGAATGGATTTCCTACTCCACAAGATCCTAACATGAAGTAAGATTAACTATTTTCTAACTAAATACATGTAACCATATAATTAATAAATTGCAAATAGTTAAGCAAGAAAAGTTAACTAATTATAAAATCTTTAAAACCAAAATTAAATTTATTACCAAGGATTACATTTATGAATATAAATATTATAAAATTTCTTTGGAGTTTCCATTTAGAAAGTTCTTAATTAATTATATTCTAAGTTTTTTTCTAAGTAAAATAACATGAGTCAAATAAAAAATGAAAGCAGTCTACCAATATTATAATTATTTAAAAATAATAATACTATGTTTAAAAAAATACTATAATTATATAATAAAAATAATAACATATTTATATTTTTCTTTTGTAGTTTCGGAGAAAGGATGGACCAACCCAGTGGAAGCCAAGGACCCATGCCACCGTAAGCATAGATATTGTATAAAATTGTCTTTTAATTATATCTCAAAATCAATGTGCTTGATTTTATTTAAAAATTAGCTGACCCGTGCGAAGCATTCGTACTCTAACGTACTTAAATCCAACTTAATTAAAGTACACACTGTATATTTAGTATAGTATAATGCATATTTAGTGCTCATGGGCATAGATGATGGTGCAAATAAAGAATAGATGTGTTTAAATTATAGTTATTTATTTTTTAAACATATCTATTCTAAGCGAGTGGGGGGAGGAGAGATTTATTCTATTGACTGAAATCAAATTTTTTTGCTTGTAACTCAAATAACCAAAAATTTTCCTTTCGACAAACTGAAAAACATGACACCTTTGAAAAAGCCTTGTGACCATTTTGAAATTTACGCTGAGAATTGCAGTTTTTCGCTTACAACTCGCAAACGAAGGTGTTAATCGAAAAAATGTGTATAACCGATAATGTTCTCCTTGACAATCTGAAAATTTCGACACCATTTAGAAACCTCTGCGACCAGTTTTCTCGCTAGAACCGCAGTTTTGCGCTTATCCTTAATTATATAAAAAGGGTAATAATAATCTAAAATTAAAAAAAAAAATAACTATTTAGTTTAAATTAAAAAAATACTTTCTTTAAAATAAATTAAACTTTTTTCTTCTATTCTACTAAAATTTGAAAAATTCTACATAAAAAATAATATTATTTTTGTAGAACCATATTAAAATTGAATATTGCAGCGCGTGTTGAAAATGTCCTTTTCAGAAATGTCCTGTAGAATTTTTCAAGTTTTAGTAGAAGAGAAGAAAAAAATTGTAATTTATTTTAAAGAAATTATTTTTTTTAATTTAAACTAAGGAGCTTTTTTTTTTTTAATTTTAGATTATTATTACCCTTTTTATATTATTTAGGATTCATATGTCGTCCGTTCTAGTCTTAAAAAAAGTACAACTAACTTTAACTCCTGGGATGTTCGGCATCCATTACTTGCAGCCTCTAGCGCGCTTCCTCATGGCCCCAGCAGTGACATTCTCTAGCGTGTTTTTCATCAGAAAACTTCTTTTAGACTCAAAAGGTGAAGTGCAATTTATTGGGTTACACCACTAAAAAGCTTACTAAATTCCGCAGTTTTTAGGAAATTTGACAGCTTCCAGGGTGCTCGAGTGGGGAGTGAGAAATTTTCAAAAACTATTAAAAATTTAAGTGTTAATAAATGTTTTGAGTTTAGCGCGTTAAAAGTTATTTTAAAAAAAAACTTAATGCTGATTAAGAAAATATCATTGGTTTTGTTTCTACAAAACAGATTGAGATAGGAAACTCGTTTCTGCGCCATTTGTACCCCGTTTAACATGCAGAATCACGCATTTTTTTTTTATACTATGTCTGGGACACCCAGTATATTTAGTTTTCATGAAAGATATGTAAAATTAGAATTGGATTTCATGTGAACCATTTTTAAATATTTAATAGATATATAATATGTAACCCTCTTATTCGTAATGAAGCATACTTTTTATAATTAAATATTTAAAACAAATATTATAATTTTACAGGCCTATCCCGGATTACATTTGGCGTGCCAATGAGATGCTGCTAGACACACACCAGCCTTTACCTGCTGGCATCATCCAGATCCCAGAGGAATCTGTACCAGATTGGGTACATTCCATGCCATTACCCTCGATGCTCAGGTAAATATATGTATAATAAATATATAATACCAAATAAATATATAGGAAAAGTACAATAAATACGCATTCATCGCCTCATACTCACCATTTTCATTCTCTCACAATCTTCTTCCAGTTTGGTAATTGTTTACAATGATGAAAGCTTGTGATGTACCACTATCGATAGTATAAAGTGATGACCTGCGGGAAGGGGGGGGGGGGGGGGGGGTAGACAGTAGAATTTTTCATTTGGAATAATAGGAGCTATAATGCTCGTTTTTAATTATATTTATTTATTTTATTTTATATTGGTCTCTGTCATTAACCGAGTGATTTGCAAGTGAAGAAACTGGCAGAGAATCAGTCGTTTTGTTTGTATTTCATTCTATCAAGTTGGAATACATACAGGAGCAAACCATTCGATTTTTCAGTGAAATACCTCATGTTTTTAGCCAAGACAAATTTATATGTCTTTAGCCATGCAAATGGGTTGCCTTTCATAATTAGTAGGGGAGAGCGGGGTTGGTTGACAACAGTTTTCACTTATTTGATTGTTGAGTCGTTCCTGTTAATATAATCCCAATGGGGCTGATACCACTGTAAACTCTGTAAAGTATTAGAGTGCTTTAAGTATTTTTTTCACAACATAATATTTAATACTTAGATAATAGAAAATTGAAGAATTCGTCAATCCAGAGTATGCCAATTAACCCCCTATGAGGGGCAGGTTGGCCTAGAAGGTTAGCCATCTCATTCAAGTACTGCCTGGCACATATTATTTTTATTAAAAGCTGCACTATAATGGTATAATAGTTTTGAATCGGTTTTTAACAACTTTTAAGGGAAAATATAACGGCAATAGAAGAAGATAGAAGTTTAGACTGTCGTCACACTTTGCATAAGAAAAAATGCTCTCATCTTCCTCGCTGGAACTAAAGACAAATAGTAGTTCCCCCTTTGATTATGTTTACCTTGCTTTTGTGAATTGCTACTGCGCCATAAAAAAAAAAAAAAAAGGTGAAGAGAGCCAACTAACCCCACAGGAGAGATCATATGAAAGATGACTGCCAGGACAGGGGAGAACATTCAAACAAGAAACTGATTAGTCGAAAGGTTACGTTTTTCAAAGGAGTTTGGGGCTATGTGAACAGAGTCGGAGTCAAATGTTTTTCCATGCCTTTAAACCAATTTTACTGAAAATAAAAAAATTTACTTACATGGTGTAAATTCAATCAATGAAGCACACTCTTATCTACAGTGTTAGCTTCGGATAGAAAACTCAGGATGAGACTCCCGAGGTCGAGCGGGTCACATGGTACAATGGTGGGACCTTCACAACAAGTGTGACGGAAACTATAAGCCAATGGCCAACCTACCCCCTATGCCAACCAACCCCGCTCTCCCCTAATATTTTAATTTAGAATCCTATAGTATTCCTTTGAAATATTATCAGAATGGTGTAAGGATTACTCCGATCAGTTAATTTGAGTTTATATTTGTTTAAGTGTAATTAACATTTTTTGTTATAAAATATATAAAATTATACTGTTAAATTTCTTTTATTTTTATTTAAGTGAATTATATAGTAGAAGGGTGCTTAAAGGTATCACTATTTCCTATTAAAAACAAATTTTTAGATAGCACTATCGATAGTTAAAAAAACTATGGCATATCTAAGGTTTCAAATACTGTATCTCTGTATACAATCTATATTACTAAAGATGACATTCTCTTTGTATGTTTTTTTTATTGTTCATTGTAGAAATAAATACCGTTTGTCCTAAATTCTCCGAATTTCGCTTAGTGGTTCTTTCATACCAGTTGCGAACAACTGTTCATATTAAAATTGCGTTATGATCTCGCTTTACATTAGATTTTTACGAAATCAACCGTTGGAGTAAAAAAAAAATCTCATTTCTGTCCTAACGAACTTTTCTTGACCCACGGCTTTTCTAATTGTTTTCCATGTTCCCTGGGTGAAACCGGGATATAAAGCTAGTAATAAATAAATTAAAAATAAAATTTTAGTTGTTATGTTCTCTAATAAATAAAATATTGTTACTTATTTATTTTACAAAATCTAAGGGTGAGTCTAAACTTTTGACTGGTACTGTACCTATCTATGAAATATACAATAAGGGAAAATATTGCGATCGTGAAAAAATTCGATTTTTTTTGTTCTTTTATTTCATACATTTTTTGTCTAATTTTAGGTTTTTTCGATTTTCTCAAAAACGTCTCACATGATTTCGATTTGATTAACTTTTCAGCTTAATGAGAATCATATTACCTATATGATATCAGGTAGGTTTATGTTCAGGATGGTGTAGGAAAAAGTTTTGTTTTTGTTTATATGAAGAAATTAACTGTCTCTAGTTATGCCTAAAAATTAAACAATGTTTAATTGTAATCATGAAATTTCCTGATTACATGCAATGATTATGCAAGGTTATTGCAAGAGGTTTATGATCAACCCCCATTAAGGTGAAACAAGTGCGTAAATCTGCCTTATAACTATTTTCCCACTACATGATAGCAATTCTTAGTACATAGAAAAATAAAATACAATACTGAAAAAGGTAGATTAAGGTTTGAAATGCATTAAAAAAACGATGATAAAAAATTAACTCATAGAGTTTCACCGATGCAATGGTTAAAACAATAAATATGTTTCTGCATTCGTAAGAAAGGCTAACATGGTTGAAAAATGGACGGCCCGAAAGAAAACAACTTTGTAAATGTCACAACAAAGTACATGTTTCCAAATATCTAGATCATGTGATATAAAATAAAATAAATTATTGAGACCAATAATTAACAGAGTGGAATTGAATGCATGCTTTATAGTTTTAATTTTTTGGGGTTAGAAATTCTGAATTTTGTAGTTTGAAATCTCTAAAATAAATTTTATTTGCTCCAATAATCATCCAGCAAGCTTTGGTGACTAGTAATATATGACGATAATTTTATGTTTTATGCAAATTCTAAAATTAAAAAAAAAAAAACAACAACTTTTAAGTAGGTAAATAAAACCATTGGAGCAGTTATTAACTTTTTTTATTATATTAATATATTATAATATGTGTATCTTTTAAAAGTTTAAATTTATTTTCTTATGATTTGATATTAACCCTTTAACCGGGCGGGACGTATATAGGCGTCCAACCTAAACTATAGCGCCAACGGGCAGGACGTATAAATACGTCCTTGAAATATATGTTGTGCCCTGGAACGGGTGGGACTTATATTTTCGTACAACAGAGGTATTAGTCATCGATACATGTAACGTCGTGAATTTCTATGCATATATATATATATATATATATATATATATATATATATACATATATATATATAATTTATAATATTTATAATAATAATATATTTAATTTACATTTATATATATACCTTTTGTACTCTTTATATTGGTTAAGGCTGTAAAATTTATAATTTCTTAATTCGATACTTTTATATTTTTGTTGGTACTCTTTATTATTTGTTTGTCATTTTGTGTTTTCCTTTATGGTTTATATATAAATAAACGGAAAAGAATATATTCCATAGCCTTTCAATTTATTTTAAGCATAAATAAAAAAAATAATAATATGAAGTTACATTGCACCGGGCGGGACGTATATACACGTCCCAGTGAAAGAGCTCGCGCCCGTTGTAGGATGCGTAATTTAAAAGGGAACTCCCCGGTTAAAGGGTTAATAAATTAATATATTTTTTTGAGTTTATCGATTTAGTAAAGAGTTTTTTTTAATATCAGAGAAATGGGCTCGATTTCAATGACTTGGTAAATTTCAAATTTCAAATTAATTTCACCCAAGTAGTGAAGATTAAATGTTAATCAAATGGTTTTATTTTACTGCTATATTCAATATGATTATTATTAATAAATTATTGAACGTATCAGGTCCTCCCATAAGTAATGTCGGTTTTTAATGGCGTGCTATAAGGTATATGATAAAATCAATGAAACACGTTCAATCTTAAGTTTATTTACCATCTTGTTGTATAACAGTTTGCCATTTTGAAACCAAATTTGAAAATTGGTCCCTCAGGAATTAAGTCCTGGTAATTTGCAACAGCGGTTCAACACTTGCTTTTCTTTCCTCTCCCCTATAAATCAAGAACTTTTTCTTAACAGGATAGTAACTGGAGATGAAAAGTGGGTTTTCTATCGGAATGTTAGACGGTCGTGGCAGTGGTTAGGACCTGGAGAAACACCTAGGACAGAAGCGAGAGAAGGACTTTATTCGAAAAAAGTGATGATGTCTGTATGGTAGGATATGGAAGGAATCCTTCATCACGAATTCCTTGATGTTAACCAAGCTATCACTAAATATCTGTGCTGTGATAGGCTAAACGTTATTTCCCAGACTTAGCGCCTTCGGATTATCTCCTTTTCCGCAGTCTCCAAAACTCAGTAAGCGGCAAGAAATGAATTCATTCGATGAGTTAAAAAACGAGATGTTAGTTTTCTTTAATTCAAACCCAAAGGATTTTTTTAGAACAGGCATTAAAAATTTGGTTTCAATATAGCAATCTGTTATACAACAAGATGGTAAATGCATTTTAGATTGAGCGGGTTTCATTGATTTTATCCTATGCTTATAGCACGCCATTAAAAAACCGATATTACTTATGGGATGACCTGACATATTATTTCTTTTTCTTCAAAACGTTTAGTATAATTCCTTCTTTGTTCGCTTGTATATACTTGCTTTTACAAATGTATTTAATAATTTATTTGTTTTATTTATTTTCTTTTTTTACCTTTTAATACAACATTGTAGGTATAAAACCAATGATGGGTTATGATTTTGATATTCCAAATTTTGAAATAGAATAAAAAAAGGGAGCTCAAAAACATATTTTCAGTTATAATCTGTTAATCAATAACTATTTTGGATTTTTTTTATTTATTTATAATAATTATAAATAATTAATTTCAGGAATTTAGTCGGATCAGCTGAGATCGTTAGAGTGAGTTAATTTTTTTATATTTTATTTAAATTCTTTATTAGTAACTATTAATGGTGCAAATTGGCTACGTTGTTAAAAAAGGAAAATAATATTTAATTTATTTTAATTATATTTTTTGTCTTTCCATTTTGGCCTAAATATAAATTTAATTTAAATTATTCGTTTCAATATTCACTTTGTCCGACAAAATCTCTAGAAAATCACACAAAAATTATTCACAAATTTAAAATTCAAATGGCATTCGTTACTACACATTTTTTAGTTTTTATTATAGTTTAAAAAAATGTTATTAAGTAGGGTTCTGTTAATGACGTAACAGGATGCTTTGTTTTGATATTTTTGGCAATATTGGATATCTATGATAAGATATCTTTTAGTTTATATCTGTATTATAGTTGGAAGATTGAGGATTCAAAAATAAATAAAAAATAGAAACGTGCAAAGTTGTTTTAAAATATTTCCGTTTCGTTTTATTTTCGAAAATACATTCCAGATATTTTTCGCTTTTCTTTAGGAAATTCAAAACTTTTTTGTTTTAAATGACGTGAATGTATATCTGCAGAAATAAAGTGACTTGGGTTTAATGTTTTATCATGAAGTTTTGTACATCTTTGATTCCTCGTGCCAAATTTTGGATGGATAAAAATAAAAAAATAAATAGAAAAATGCAATATTTTAGATATGAATAAACTGTTTGAAAAGCTTCTAAAAATTCAGAGTTTCAACCATTTATAATTTTTTTATTTTATTTATAATTGCATGTTTAAATAATTGATAGAATGGATAATTTATTTTATCAATTTAAATGTCATTAACAAAAATATTTTTTATGTTTATTAATCTATATATTTTCCTTTTTTAACAATGTGCTAACTAACACGAGGCTGATTCTCAACCCAGTCTTTCTTCAATAATACATTTAAAATATTTTTAAAACACTAATGTAGAGATTAAATAGATTTTAATATAATGTGATGGTAAAATCTAATTCTGAAATAACTATAGAAATCAGAATTGAGTAGTTTGAAAGCTTCTAATCCTAATATTTAACTATTTTCTTGGTGAATTTAATATTTAACAAGGATGTAGTGTAGTAAGTTAAAGTATTTCAGTGTTTCTAATCTTTAAAGAATCTATTTGGTAACGTGATTGTTGAGAATGTTTCAGGTCGGTCAAAAATGTTAAATTAAAATAAATCAATTATCATTAATAAACTTATTGATCTTAAGATATATTTATGTATTATTTTTAAAAATTATCTACGTATATAGCTTATTACTTGCTTGATATTACACTTCTTTTTTTTTAAATTTTAGGACTGTACATTTTAGTTATGTATACTAAAATATCTTGTCAGAATATTTTTTGATTCATCCTTCTGATAAAGATATTTAAATAATTTGCACTTTCAAAAACTTGTGCTTTCTGGTAAATTAAAGAAATGACAAAACATTAATTGTTTGAAATTTATTATCAATGCCTTTATAAAATTATAGTTTAATAATTAATAAGACTGGCATTACTAAATTTGCATAATGACTTATTATATTTACAAAATTGGTACTCACTGTGGAAAATGAAATGAAACCATACCAAATCTCAACGTATGACATTTACGTCGCGACGCTCCACATGCCCACCAGTTTATATCGGAGACAATCGATTTCATCAACTATTAGTCATAGTTCTGGACTGGGCCCCACATTTAAAAATGAAAAAGATAGACTCTTAAAAAAACGATTAAAATACTGTTCTCTCTTTTTTCTAAATCGCCAAAATTGAAAATAGAACATAAACTGAATAAATACACCTATTTACTTAAACCCATTTGGACATAGGCTTCCCAGATTTTCGACTTAGCAAAGAGGACACACTTAAAACAATTACAAACTTTTCAATCACAAAATTTGGGATTAATTACGAACGCTCCCTGGTACGTATGTAAATAATAAAACTCTACAGACTTTCAACAACTATCGAACAACACCTACGAACTCTTTATTCACGATTTTTTTTTTTAAATTACCCGGATATGACAATAGACTAATCAACAAGATGGCCACGGCTGATATGCCTGTTGCAAGGCGGCTGAAAAGAAGCTGGATGAGAGACCTCCTCTCCTCAATTAGTGCCAAGTCCGGAAAGGGGTGCTGCTGGCCACTTTAGTATCATCATACCCAAAATGCCCTTAGTATTTATTCATTGAACAACACATTCGCTGATTGTCGCAATTGCTGACGAATGTAAAATAAAGTTTGTAGAAAAAAAAAATAATAAAATAGTTTAAATTATATCCGCGAGCACACAGTTTTTTTTTTTTTTTTTCATACAACTAGATCTTCTGGATATAAATTTTTTTTTTTTTTTAAACGTTTACATTATTGTTGAATGTTTTTCTGACAACCACTAATTCTTTCAGATTTTCATTCAATAATTTAGGTGCATAACATGGTAGACAAATATTTATGTGCTCCTAGAGCCCCACACCCCTTAGTAATTCTAGATATAGTTAATCATTCAAGAAGGATTAAAAAAACTATTCATTTCTACATCTTTGACCGATCTACAACACCTCTAACCATTTCCTTCTTCGATAACATACGGAAGTTCTCGAAGAAGTTGATAAGATTATCTCATATCGTACATACCATAACTTGTATTTAACTAATATATATTACAACATTTTTTAAATATATATATTTTTTTTCAGCATGCAGAAGTGCCCGGTACATCAGGAGGAAACGTCCTGTCGGTAAGACGATGGATTCTATAATTTAGATTAAAAATGCATCATTTCTTAATTAGCCTTATGTGCCAAGCTTTAGATGAAATAACATTACCTTAAATTTTTCGATGGTTCACTGTTAGATTTATTAAGCAAAAGATAGTTTACAAGTCGTTCAGAGTAATTTTTTGTTCGGCTTTATGATTTGTCTTCATTAAAATTATTTTTTTATAATTTTATATTTTAAGTTAATAATTTCTTTATGCAATTGCTTACATATTTTTAAAGAATAATTCAATTTCTTACAATAATATTTTTCTTATTGATGTGGATTTATACATAATAAGGCATGTTCGTTTATTTTCGCATTTATATTAAATTTATTTTAGATTTTAATTTAGAGGCAGAATATATTTAGTTATAAACACCCTTGGATTATTATATGAAAGTAATAATATGTATTTTTGTTAGTTTCTTTTTTCTTGCCATTGCGGTATGGTATAACTTTCGCGCCTGGCGATGTGAGAATTAAAAAAAATGTTGTGTTTAATATAGAAAATATATTAAAAACAAATGTTTTGCCATAGATATTCTCTTTAAAAATTTTATCAATAATTTAGTTATTTAATAATCAATAACATGACATGACGGTGTAAACCATATTCTGAGCTGATTTTGTATCCTTGTAAGTATAAATTATTAAATCTATTTATAAAAACTAATCATTAGTGTTATTTTTATGATTTATTTTCATAAAAATTCCTGATTCTTTTTTAATTTATATTAATAAAATAAAAAAATTTAAACGTTAAATATAAACATACTATTTTTTATTTATTTTGGATTGTACTTATACATAATGCCGTCAGATTTGAGTAAATTTTTAATATCATCATTTACTTTGAAACTTTAACTTCAAATGTATAATATAAACCCAGAATGCTCGGATTCATTGCTAATGATGGGGTAGGAATATACAGGAATTCTTGAAATTAAAAATGATTATGTTAAAAAGATGGTATTTTTTGTACTTGATAGAAGATTTTTTTTTGAGAAGTTATTCCCCAGAAATAATTGAAAAAATAAATAAATTATTCATTAAATCATGTTTAAATCATTTTAAAACGTATGTATATATATAATATTGTGAACTATTTCCGGTTGCAGCGCACCATTGAGTATTACTACATCCCACCGTCGGGAAGCGATTCGGGAGCAGCGCATCAGGTAAAAAAAATATTGTTTTTAATTCAATATATATATATATATATATATATATATATATATATATATATATATATATAGTTATAATAGGACTCTCGAGGCTTAGTCAGCTAGTAATAAACAACTACGTTATGGCGACGCTTCGAGCCTTTATTGTTTTTTCATTATGATGCCGATTTTGCTAATGTTGGTTAGCAACATTGAAATAATTATGAGAAAAATATAATATCAAAACGTCATCATAATATAGTTATTTATAATTGACTGAAATATCCATATGAATAGTCAAGAAAACTTATTCGATATATATATATATATATATATATATATATATATATATATATATATATATATATGTGTGTGTGTGTGTGTGTGTGTGTGTGTGTATACGTATACAAATATATTCCAAAAGAGATTTATTTTAAATAATTTATTTTTGAAGAGAAAAGATTTGGCTCCGCCGGGAACCGAACCCAGGTCTTCCGCGTGGTATGCGCGGTATGCTATCCATTACACCACGGAGTCGCTTCCAAACGGTGCCAAATCCATCCTCTTCACTGACACCTCTCCCACGATCTCGCAAGTTTTGCGAGTATTTACGGGAGATGGACAATTTTTGTCCAATTTTAGGCATCTTATTGACGATCGTCAATTTGGGTGAGGTGTCATGGGAGAGGTGTCAGTGAAGAGGAAGGATTTGGCACCGTTTGGAAGCGACTCCGTGGTGTAATGGACTGCATACCGCGCATGTCACGCGGAAGACCCGGGTTCGATTCCCGGCGGAGCCAAATCTTTTCTCTTCAAAAATAAATCTTTTCTCTTATTTCACAACTCTATGTTTTGTATACGAGGAGTTGATTTTATATTTTGATGTCCTCTACCTACAACCAACAATTCCTAAAATCGTAATATTTTTTATTTTTATTAATGTATGTTTTTTATTTATTTGTAGGGGCCGGAGGAGGAACAGATGGAAATTGTACCACCGGCCAGCATGGGAGCGCTCGTAAGTTTCATAAGATGTTCTGATCAATAAATTTTTATATCTTTAAGTTATTCTTAATTTTCTACTTTTAAAAATACAATTGAAATATTGCCAGGAGGGTGGATGTCCTAGTGCTCATACCAGTTTGTCACGGCCTGCGCCACGCAGGTGAAGTGAAAAATGAAAGAAAAATTGATTGAGGCAGTTAGGGACAAAGGAATTGTGTACGATACATCACGTCCTGACTATTTAAATTAAAAAACAAATAAAAATTAAAAAACTCGTCTTTGAGGATGAATTCTCCGCGTGTCTTACCTTTCTTTAAATATCAACTTTAAGGAAGTTTTTCGTGCAATAATGTTGTTATTAATTTATAATTGAAGGGGTCAGTGGATGAAGGTGTTATGTGTATATAGTTCATATGTAGTGAATTAAAATATTATTTTCCTTCTATTTGTAGACATACCGAAAGATGAAGGTGCTATGTAACATATATAATTATAGTTTTAAATGGATGAGGTTGCTAAAAAAAATTTTTTTTGTTGAAAATTTTACAGTTTAAGAAAAATTATGGGTACATATAGAATGCAGTCATCCAACAACACCTTTTATGATACACTTTAATGAATATTTAATTTTAATGAAATTTGATACATAGGATACTTTCGTATAGACTAAAAAAAAATACCATATTTACGCTTAAGATCTCAAAGGCTCATTGAAAAACGCACAATTTTGACCTGTCGCGTAATCTTTAAATTAAAATTGCAGCTCTTCTAGGCAAGGTAGAGAGTTGAAATTTATGTCATTTTAAAGCTGAATCTAAGACCTCCCTTAAAGCAAGCAAATAAATTCGGTTAAGAGGAAGTTTTTTTTCTTCAAAATTTGAATTTCTCAAAAAGTGCACTTTTTAAGAATCTAAATCAATTCAGTAGAGTTGATAAGGTCGTCATTAATAAGTGTCATGAATTTTACTTGTGGATGGAAAAAAACCATTAGCTATTAAGTTAGCATAAACTGTAGCCTATTTTATCTGACTAATTTCTTTCCCTAACTTGTAACAAATCGTTGAAACATTGTCTAGTTTTTGATATTGTGATTTGATACATCCAGTTTGTCACATTGCTTAGTATTTTTTTGTATTTTACAGAATGGTCTTCTTTTTTCAAAGGATTGTATTTTGTATCTTTTCATGTCTACTTAGTAAAAACAACGGAAATCCAATGCTCATATACAAATATCCAGAACCAGACAATGTTTCAATGATTTGCGACAAATGTGGAAAGAAATTAATAAGATAAAACAGGCTACAGTTTGAGAAGCTTAATAGCTAATGGTTTTTTCCCATCGTCAAGCAATACTCACATTTTTCGGTAATTATTTTAAGCATGAACCCATTCCTGTCCCATCATAATTTTTATAACACTTATTAATAACAATCTTATCAACACTACTGAACTTTTTCAGATTTTTAAAAAGAGCGCTTTTTGAGAAATTCAAATTTGAAATTTTGATTAAAATTATGAAAAAAATTTACTCTAAACCAATTGAGTTGCATGTTATGAGGAAGGTTTCTTAGATCCAGCTTTAAAATGATATCCATATTAACTCTCTATCATTCATAGTAGAACTGCAATTTTAATTTAAAGATGATGCGACAGGTCAAAATTGTGCGTTTTTCAACGAGTTAACTACATAGCTATATTTTGAAAACCGTTTGAGATATTGAGCTGAAATTTGGTATTTTTTTTTTTTTTTTTTTTTTTTTTGTGTACTGGAAGGTATCATATTTACCAAATTTCATTAAAATCTGAGATGGTGAGGGAAAAAATTGTGTTGATGTGACATGAAATGACTCTATGATGAATTTTTTTTTTTTTATATTTTCGTATATATGTAAATGTATGTATGTACATATAGATGTAAATTTAAATAAATATATATTAATAATACAAAAACAATATTTTTGTACAGGGCCTTGTCCCGCCCAGTAGCATGGCAGCACAATCCGCCGTGCCACAATTCAGCGCTGCAGAGAGCACAACTGGCGACAACGTGAGTTTATTTTATTTTTATTTTTATTTCATATAATTATTATTTATATTTGTAACATTTAGGAAAAACTAGTCGTAATGTAGAGTATTTAATAATTAGAGTTTAGGTAATAGATTAAGTAGAGTTTTTCCAATCAAAATGAGACGATTATAATCTTTCTCCCACCCAACTTTTTCCGATTAATAATTATATTTAAAAATTTATTCTGCTATTAGGGTTAATCGTAATCCAAGAATACATAAAATCATAAAAATGAGTCTTGATGTAAAAAAAAATGCTGTAAATGACTTTACTTTGTTTTATGTATCTACAATTGGTTAAAGATGTATAAAAAAAAATATTATTTTTATTTACTTTACTTTAATTGTTTTTGTTAATTGTAATTGGTTTATTGTAATTAATAAACTTTTAAATGTAATCAAATTATGTAATATGCCTCAGGGATGAAATATCTTCACTCTTAAATAATTTAATCGCCTTTAAACCTCCCTAAAAAGAACCATTAAGTAATACGGTAACTGTACCATAAGTTGACAGTGCTCCAATAGTTGACATTTTGTACAAAATGTGTGAACAATAAGAATAAGGATTGACTATTGTGGTACAAAATTTGGCGGTAATTTGCAAACTTATACTAGTTAGCTGTGGTGCCATCGGCATAAGATTGATAGAAACTCAAGCTTATTTATGATAGGTTATAATGGCCTGAAAACTTGGTTTCTGCTACCCTGTTTCATTAAGGTGGAATTGAAATTAAATAAGCTTTTTAGTTGGTTTATTTGAGTTCAATTATGTTTTCATTACCTTTATGGTATTCGTTAAGGTCATGAGAATCATTTGATATCCCTTTTAATTTATTTATACAATGTTTTAGGGCTTAAATGTAGGTGTCAACTATTAGAACAAAAATTAATCCTTGATGTCAATAGTTGACATCGATGTAAACTCACTGCCAAAATTAGCGCATAGTGTTTCATCTGGGCGTGGGCGTTAATTGTGGTTTATGGAAGTCTTATTCTGGCTGGATGACAGGTGTCTTGTTTTATGAATTTATAGCTAGTGTTCTCTATCCATGGATCATTGAGAGCACAATTGCATTGCCAATTAACCTATTCCTGAAGGGACACGTGTCTCATCTGACTCTTCCCACTTCACAATTCTGCAAAGAACATGTGATACTTGCTATTAGTCACCCTCTAACAAAATGCTACACATTTCATCCAACCAATGAATGTGGCTATCTTTAATTGTCTAAAAGAGCACTGGAAGAGTAGGTCATTGTAGAGTCTAAGATTGTGCAAACCCAACATTAAAAAACGAAACATCTAGCCATTACTAAAATCTATTTATCATACTTACTTACGTGGATGATCTCATTTTTCGTTTAAAAATCTTTTTTTGTTTTTTTTGTCTCATTTAGCTTTTTGTGTATAAAATAATTAAAATGTGAATATTTCTCATTTTATTTTGTTTCCATTGTGAATTTACTAGTTTATAAATTAAAAAAATATTAACTTTTATTGCAGGCCTTGTTACCTATTAAAAATCATAGGATATCAAAAATTATTGCATGTGTCAACTTTAAAACCGTAAATGTCAACTTTCCAAACCTTTACACTTAGTTGTGTCAACTATTGATTCATTTTAGAAGTTTATAAAAAATCATTTTTTATAAAAACCGTAAATGTAGACCATAGGATATTGTATTCCTAATTTTCTAGAGGGATTGGCCTTACTAAACTCATAACAAAGATTATCCTATCATCAGTATATTGGTAAACAGTGTCGATAATATAATTTTTTTTGTTAAACTGTCAACTATTGGGTACAATTACCCTATATCAATTTTTTTTTACAAAAATTAATATCTATTTTTTTTTTTTTTTTTTTTTTAGGATGACGCAGGCATTTCAGGATTTGAAGTGTTTGTCGGAAGCCCATTACCAGTTCAGGTAAGAGCAGACACTTAATGAAACTTTTTATATTATTAAATAATTTTGGATAGCTTCTCAATGGCTTATGTATTAGTATTGATTGATTTGTCGGGATATTACTACTTAAACTCCGATCATTATTATATATATTATTTCTCAAGGTCTTTCTTTTGGCGGTACGCTATAACTTCCTTAATACTTCAAAAAATTCTTGAATGGGACTTTTAAGCTTGAATTTTAAAGCTTTCCTTAACCGCTACATCGGAAAAATATACAAATCACTCATTTTGCTTTCGATTGCGAATTAAAAGCGCAAAACCGCGTTTTTTTGCGAAAAAATCAAAATTTGAGGTTTCTAAATGGTGTCAATCTTTTCAAGTTTTCAAGGAGAACATTTTTGGTCATATACCTTTTTCGATTAAGCCCTTCGTTTGCGAGTTGTAAGCGAAAAACTGCAGTTCTCAGCGAATATTTCAAAATGGTCGCAGGGCTTTTTCGAAGGTGTCATTTTTTTCAGTTTGTTGAGACGATCATTTGTGGTTAGATATACTTTTCCGATTGTCACCGTCGTTTGCTAGTTACAAGCAAAAGCGTGCGATTTCAATCAATAGAATCAGCGCACTCGCCTTCCGGGAATTAAAAACCGATATGTTTCAAAAAATAAATAATGTACAATTTAAACACATTTATTCTTTACTTCAAACCTCACCTGTGCCCATGACGCACTAAATAAGCACAGTACGATACTAAATATATGGTGTGTACTGTAGCTTGCGAATGCTTCGCTCGGGTCAGCTAGTACTTAGATATTTAAATAAACTGAAGACTGGACATCAATAACAACAAATTGTTAAAGTAGTCATTGCATCAATATTGTTCGAACTCCTTATCATCAGTTTATTAATATATCGTTTTTTCGTTTGTATGTTAACGCGTTATCATGATGGCCAACCCTATATTGGGGCAGTTGTAAATGCCATTTCTGACTCAATTTATTATAAGCCCTGCTTATTATAAGCACTGTTATTTTTGGTATAAGCAGATCAAGTTGTGCATTGTTCCTGATATCTTATATTCTACTAAATCCAACGAGACCATAATAATTACTATACACTCTATAGCATACATGTTTTTTATGGATTTTATGTAAACTATCATGTTTGTGGCTGAATGATACAACAGCTAACAAATCGATCATGAAAGTACATATGTAATCAATGCGTTCGTTAAGCTTTCAATATTTACCATGATGAGAATGGTCTCACTGGAGGGGGATGGGGGGCCGTTATTTATACATTAAATAATTGTAATAATTATTCACACATTAATAGTATAATATTTAGGTTACTATAGCAAACTAAGTATTGAATGATCATCATGAGCTGTGATGTTTTAGGTCTTGCGAAGTATGTAAATGAGGTAAAGGCATTTTTATTAAACTTTCATGGTTTTGTGTAGTGTATATGAATTATGTGTTTGTTTGTGTGAGTGTATTATTTTTCTGTTTCCAATTATATTTTTACTTGGAAAATTAATTTTTTCAATGACTTTAATTGGTATCTTTCAACTACGTTGGGACAAGTTATTACTCTTACTTACCTGAATATGAAATATATAATAAAGAAAAATATTGCTATCGCAAAAAGTTTCATCTTTTGGTCAAAAAAAAAAAATAGTAAATGTTGAAAAATCACGACGGTTTCTGATCTAAGTAAGTTGGTAAGTGAACTTTGAGTGTTGCTCGCATCGCACCAGATTTTTTATAATGATTTGGCGTTTCGACCCACTTCTAGAGAAATAACCTACATGTATGTAGTATTTTTTCTGTACCAAATTCTTCACTTACATCCTCACCTACCATCCTGACACTAGGAGGGAGGACAGCCAGCCCCAACCGACCTGTCCAGACGTAGCGAGGAGCCAGCAGATGGAGTGGGTCGCCCCGAGAGACCTAGATCTTCTGGGAGGACAGCAGCTCGCCAGGATGCCGTCGGAGCAGGCTCAGACATCAACAGAGTGGCCGATTCCATCCAATCCTACGCCGAGAGGTTGCGGAGAGGTCAAGACCCTGGACTTCCTGCTTCCAGAGTAAGAGTAACTGCATTTCTTCCTTAATAATGACAACATACCTAAAAATAATATCGATTTTATTTAAGGCATGATATCGATATTATGAAGAAAAAAAATCTTTAGCTGCCTCAACTAGCCATTTTCACCTCTGTCTATCTTGGGCGATGGTTTTTTGACTACCCGATTTCTTTCTTCTAAACTATCTAATTGTTCGGTCCTCTATTCCAGAACCTTGCTACAAGATCTGAAAATCGCTCCGGTCAGGGAAACGACTCAAGAGGAGGCACATCCTCCTCAGCAGAACAATCTCCAAGAACTGCCCAAGATCAGGGACCCGCCCAGGATGCTCCCGAAACCCCCAGAAGCCAGGATGGAACTAAGCAACGTCGGGGAAGAAGTCAGTCCAGAACTCCCGCTAAAAGACAGCAGACAGAGTTTCCGGTAAATATTTTAAGAATTTAAAGTTATACATTATTATAACTTTGGTATGGGTCATGCTTCGGTAATGGTTCGCAGGGGTCAGCTTGTTTTTTAAAAATTACTTAGCTTAAGTTTACATACAATTTACATTGTTAGTATAAATAAGAAAACTTTAATTGATTATTAGATTAGAATTCAAGTATTATTTTGTTCTATATGTGCTGTGTGGCTAACTCTGTTTGTAAGGAGAGTACCCAAAAAACAATTAAAGAAATTATTATTATTACAATTATATGTGTAATCCTTCTTCTTATAAACTTTTACAATGCTGGTGAATTTTCAGGGAAGCCCAAAACACTAATGAACGGAGTGAGCCTGTAGGCCAGGTTGATCTCGATATCTCCTTGTTCGATTCCATCAACCATCTTCAACCCATCCCAGACTTGGATTACATCGTCCAAGAAGTGCGAGATTTGACCATCGATGATAAACTGGCCTTCGACTTCTAGCTCACCTCTGTCTTCTTAGATCGACATAATGCTTACTTATGGACTATAAAAATAATAAAAAATATATATAAATTTAAATACATTGTGCCATATATATTATAAGCTGCAATGAAGGATAAGAAACTTTTTTCCTGTTCATAACGGAAAGTATTTGACATGATAGGTTATCTATAGTCAGTTTAATTGTATAATAAATTATTTAAAAAAAAAAAATTAAAATGGGAATATTCTTAATAAATTATAGAGGAGGTGGTGTACTTGGAACGAATTAAAATAAGAAAATCAGAACAGCTAAAATTACTTAATATGCCATGATAAATTACAACGGCTTTTAGTTTTCTCAAATTATGTCTCTTAATAATTTTCTTTTTTTCTGATAAAAGTTTGTTTAACTTATTTAATGCACAATTCATTATTTTAGGTTCATGTTATGTTATAAATATAATTTTCCAAAAACTTACTAAACCTGAGAAGTATGTCAAATACTTTTCGAAAAAAAAGTTTCTCCAAGATGCATCTCTTGCTATACATTTTTTTTTTAAACTGTATTCTAAAAACAAAAAAAAGGAACCATAAAAAAAAAACAATATGAATGAATCTAAATTTTAAACATTAGATCAGAGCATGACTCTAACCTGTTTTCAAAACCATCTTGGATTATATTTATTTCGACTAATCTAATATTTTAAATACCCTTTACTTTATGAGATATATTTATTTTAGTTTCTTAATGATGCATTTTAACCAGTTATAATTAGCTCCTTTAAATTAAATTTAATAGTAATATCATAATATGAAAATTAACCAGTTACAAAATTAATAATGCCGGTACAGTTGCATTGGCAGAATGTATTAAAATAAAGTAAATAAAAAAACTAAAAACACTTTGGATAGATATTAATATATAAAATTGATAAATATGTATTATTATATACATTAAGTTCTTACTGGCATAACAGAACTTATTAAAAAAAAAAAAGTGAATAAAAAGTATAAAAAAAATTGGCATTGATATTTGAGATCATATCATTTATTTTTGAGCAAATGGGCTTAAGTCATAATTTTTTTTTCTCGTCTTCTTGAAATTCATAATTGACTATAATTTATTCGTTATTCGTAATTTATTACAGTCTCTGTTGAAAGAATATAGTTTCATTTATTATTCTGGAATAAAGAAATACAATCAGAAAGAATTTATAATGATTTTCAATAGCTTGGTCGTTGCTTAAGCTTCACATTCGATGACTTAACCCCTTTTGACCAAACACCAGTGATATAACAATGATAAATATGTATTATTATATAATATAATTTATCCTTTACAGTTATAGTATACTAATAAAAATTATTAATTTTTTAATACGGGATAATACTACATTTAACAATCCATTATAATCAATTTTATTAGTTTCTTTATTAAAATTATATAAGCATTGGGTTTTTCACGTTCATATTGTAATAATTTTTTAAAACTACAAAGCAACTTAGTAAATAAATAACAAAGTATTAAAATTCCAAAACTGATAATATACTAGCAAATAAAACTTTCTGAATTGTAGTATTGTCCTCCATAGATTATATATAGTATTAATGTATTACTATAATACAGTATAGTATGTGAATTGTAGTAGTAGAATTTAATTTAAAAAAAACAATATTATTATACAATATTTTTAACAAAATTATTATGGTAATTTTCTTTTAATTCAAATTTTCATTATTGATTTTAAATATTTACTTTTAGTTTCATATTGATTGATGTATATCAAAGTTTATATTATCTTGGTTGACTATGTTCTTTTCTTGAAATTGTTAAAAGAATTTATGAACTATGATTACTATCACAGTTTTTAATATATATTTTATACACTACTTTTATAGATATGTATTACCAGTAAATGTATAACATTGGTTAGCTTAGTTTGTTATTAACAATCATTTTTTCTGTTTTATCTATTCTCAAGAACATTAGTTTGGTTATGTATTTGATTTAGTTAGTGAAAAAAAAAACTATTTAGTTCCTTTTTGTGTATTCACATAGTTCTTTAGTTGTAAGTGAAAGAAAATGTAAAAAAAATAAATAAAATTCTTATTAAAAACCTAACCCCAAAAAAAAATAGAAAAATACACAAACCAAATATGGTATTTTTATTTCAAACTTTTCCTTTCCCATTATTTTTTAAATTACAAAATTCCATCAGATTATCCATCTTAATGGTTGTTAGAATAATAGACCCTCCATAATATAACCAGCACTTTTTAATAAAATAAAATAAAAAAAATGAATTCAATAAAGTCAATGAGCCTAGAAGCTTCTTGAACAGATGAAAAAAAATTCTATAACTCTTTTCTATCAAATCTTTGATGTGCCGTCATAAGAGCTTAAGTCACTATTTGAACATTGGAAATTTTGTCGTAATATTATTGCACGAAATCAGAGCTACCGGTGATATGTCAGGTAGGAGACAACTACAAAGAAGCTGGGAAGATCTCCTCTTCTGAATTAAGTCTGAAGGTGAGGTTCTGTTGGGCACAAGTTAAATTTAAGCACTATATTTGCTTATTGTAGCTGGTGTAGCTGGTGGTGGTGTTACAGGTACGAATGCGAACATAACCAAAAACGTAATACAATAAAAGAAAATATTCAAACAATTCCTCTATCAAATGTTGATATTATAATTATATAACCTCTCAAAAATAAATCTTAAGCCCAACTTTTCGACTTTAGGCATCACTTTTAAATTCTGATTATATAATTTCATTTATATAATAATAAGGCTATCTGGGTAAATGCATTTGTAAAAATAAATAAATAAAAAAAAATTTATTTATAGAATAGTGTTAGTATTGCGGGTATGGTGTTGCAACAATTGAAGGCGCTATCACAGCTTTAACTCCAAGTAGGCCAAAAGTAATCTTTCTTCTAAATAATTGATTTTTTTCCTTTTATGTATAGTATTATATCTGAATATATTAATACATATGTGAAGCATAAACAACTATTTACCAAGCTATTGCAAATCATTATAATTTCGTTCTGATTGTATTTATTTATTCCAGAATAATAAATGAAACTATATTCTTTCAGCAGAGACTGTAATAAATTATAGTCAATTAGGAATTTTAAGAAGACGAGACAAAAAAAAAATTTTATGTCTTAAGCCTTTTGCCCAAACATGAATGATATATAATAATAATGTAACGTTAAATAAAATAAACATATGATTTAAAATTCCAGACCGTTTGTTGGAACAAACTAGCGGTTGGAGCAAACTGTTTGGATCTAGATTGTTCGAGCTCCATTTACGTCATTCCACCAGCTTCCACGAATTTTAAAATTCCACAAAAACTATGAAAATTAAACAGGTTACAAAAAGTATTATTTAGTAACTACAGTAGAACCCACTTTATCCGAGATAATGATGGGTATGGGGGTCCGCGGATAATCGAAAACCCCGGATATTCGAATTACAACATTTTATTGAGCTAATGTGATAGAAAAGAAGTTTAATTAACAGATAATGCATAAAATCGACAGCTTCATCTACGTCTAGAAATGTAGATTTCTTCATTGTTTTCCGAGGACACAATGTTTAGACCGACGATGAAACGAATTAGCGAGCCGGATTCCTAATTCAGCGGTCAATGTTTTAACACTTTCACCTTTTTCTACTCGGTTTGTAATGTTGGATTTCTGTACAAGCATTAAAACGACAGGCAGTTACAACGGCTGTCTTTGAGGAATCGATGGGTTCTGTAAAAAATAAAATATTTTTGATAGGTGTCCATTTGTACATTCTGGCCTACTTCGGGTAATATCTATTTTTTTGAGAACTACCTTTGTTACAAACGAAACAAAGCTATCGGTAAGTTTTTTTTCACTATCGGTAAGTTAAATGTTTACTATGGAATAATATTAGACACAACACTTCATTTTCTTTCGAAATTTAGGGAGGGTAAGCATAATCTATTTTTTCCGACTTGGACTAGGAAAAACCGTGTTTTTCCCATGGCAAATTATGTGTCGCCTTTTCATATGTTGGGAGATCATCGAATCTCTTTGTTCTAGCAAAAGACAGGTTAGTCAAAATTGTGCACCTATTAATATAACCTCCTGATACGATATCTCTTATCATCATGTGTTATGTTCTGAATTTAATTAATATGTATTATGGCAAAAGATCAATTTGGTATATTTTTGCTAAATGACTATTTCGGTTGTACTAAACCCTGTTCCATTTAATTCTTTATTAGTTCCTTTTGCAAGTGACATTCGTTAACACGCTATAGTGAAATATGAGATGTAAGAAATAAAAACTTTAACCCTTCTAAATTCTTTACCAAACAATTTTAAATTTGGCCTTAAGTTCTATTTTAAATCCCGTTGGTTTTCAGATTAGCTGGAACTTTTTTATGTTTATCAATGAATTTTGATTCGACTACAAAAAGAATAGGAAATAATTAACTTAACGCATTGTAGCTATTGAGCCACAGCAACGCGTGGCACGGTCTGCTCGTAGTAACATAAAATTGCATTTTTTTTATACTCCTAAATAGAGGCTAGAGCATTGGAATGTAATGTTATCAGTATCACCAGTAATTCATAACATTACCGATTCTAGAAATCTGCTCGAGATAGCACTCCAGCAGAGCAGTACCTTCCCCTTGTAGCAAATATTTCAAGGTACTTTTACACTGTGCGAACCTTACCCTCGATCAGGTAATCCTCCGAACCTTGCTTTACCAGCGCACTACGAACAGCTATTTAAACTTAAAGCGAAGTCGAGCGAACATGATGTCTGACCGCACCCATGCACGTTGAGCTAGCGGCTGTTCTGACTTTTTCTCTAACTTATTATGGATAAATGGAACTCCAGAAAAATGCTAAAAGAGGGTCTAGAAGCCTATCTTAACTACAGTGGATATCGTTTATAACGACGTTGAAAGGACCATCAAAACTTCGTCGTTATAGGCGATCGTCGTTACTTCCAAAGTATCGCTTATAACGACGTCGGTCGCTATATCAGGTCTAGGACATTTTTAACAGCTGATTGTCATGATAGCCTTCTTACAACTAAAAATTTCCTATTATAAAAAGTATATGTTTCAATTCCAGTCATATTGGCTGCCCCCAAAACCGTTATTCTATCCTTGGACAGTTTTCCATTAGAAAATTTCTCCCCCTTAAAATGTAATGTCCGATCAGGCAGTACCTTGTTAAAAAATTCAGTTTCATCTGCGTTAAAAATATCTGAATCCTCGTAATTTTCGGAATTGATGGCCATACTGACGGAAGCCATAATAATATTATGGCGAGTACAAAATCTTTGAATCCATCCTCGCGAAATACTAATTGTCGAGCTGCTAGACGGTTCTGAAGTGGAATCATTAATCAATTTTAGAAAACTATTAGCTTTTTTGAGTAAAATTTTCCCTTATATTGAAACATTTCGGCTGCGTTGGGGTCTAAACCATGTTATTAGAGCACCGTTGACTTTGTCGCCCGTAGCTCCCCTTATTTTTTTTATTTTTTTTTGTCTTGAACGATTCACCCCCCTTGTCAACTTCAACTTGTCCCCGAATGTTGTCCCCATTTTTCCATATTGATGAAATAGTTCAATGACTTACATTCAGTTTCTCCGCAAGACATCTGTTCGACTCCCCATTTTCCTGCCCACAGCAAATGGGCAGCAAAATTTTTCTTCTAACGAAAATGCCATTCGAAAATGACATGGTATCACCACGCACAAGTTTATGGAGAACAAAACCGCAACTAATATCCAAACAAACAACCCGATATCACCACGCAAAAGTGTCTTACTTGAGAACTAGGCCGCAACTGATTCGAATTCTTTTGAAGGAAAAACACAAGCAATCAGGGGAGGGAGTTTCCTAGAAAAGGTGATAGTTGAGTCTTCCTGTCACCAAAGATATATCCCGCAAGCCGGAATTGAAGGGTTCTTTCCGAAAGCCGGACGTTATAACCGATCTTTTTGTTCCCTGGGGGACTCAAAATGGGTAGCTAAAGCCGATCAGTCGCAATAGCCGGATAAAAATTCGTTAAACTATGATCTTATGGACCAGGGACTTAAGATTTCCGTCGTTATAAGCGGTATGTCGTTATAAACGATATCCACTGTAACTCAAAAAAGACCCGAACACAGAGGCGAGCAGAATAAACCCGAGTACGTTCCTTATTTAGATTAGCCGAACAGTGTTCGGGACAGGATGTTTGATGGTGAGGTTCGCCCAGTGTAAAGGCACCTTTAAAGAACTTGAGCAGGATGTTGCGCTGCCAAGTTGGAGATCGGATCAAAACAAGATAAATAATGTAAGAAACAAGATGGATAAGGGATGTAAAGAAGAAAGAGAAAAGAAAGAAAGAGGTGGAGACGAGACTGTTGTTGACTTGTGGCTCGCCGATCAACATGTAGCCGAAGCCGGGATCTGGGCCGACACCAGCCCGACCGTGTTTTGACGCCAAGGGCCAGTGAACCTCTCCGTAGTCTGCCACTTCCAAACCTGGATCGATACTAAACTTATCGCTGGCTGTTAATATTATTTATTTAAATATACTGCTTGGTAAGAATGTGGAAACAATAAAAATAAATACAAAAACGTTGATGAAAGTCGGACAAGAACTTGGGCTGGAAATGAACACGTGGTGACGATTTTGCTAATATTAAAGTATAAGGGAATGTTCGAAACGTAGAGAAGTTTAGATATTTAAGCTCGATTGTATCTAGAAAAAACGAAATCGGTGAGGAAATTAAGGCTAGATTAAAAGCCGGTAATGCTTGCAACTTTACGGTTGCGTAATTTCATAGCTCGCGCCTTCTGTCCCGAAACAAAAAATTAGGATTTACAAAACTATTATTATTCCAACGGTCCTTTAACCCTTTGCACTCAAACGGCGCCTCTCAGGCGCCATCCTATTCATTACTCCAACTCGAACGGCGCTATTACTATTTATGATAATATTTTACCTTATATTGTGCACGCGTTGTACATTTTTTTACTAGGTTTGAGATTAGTCCGGTATATATATCAGATGATGAACACTTAGATCCTTCAGGGCAGAAAATAAATTTTGAAATTAATATAAAATTATAAAATATATATATATATATATATATAAAATAAAAAAACAAATAAATTTTGACATTAATATAAAATTATAATCACATATAAAATTTAAAAAAAATATTTTTTGAAATTAACATAAAATTATAAAAAAAAATATAAAATTATTTATTTTTTTTTTGTAACTGTGTGTTCTTGAAGGCTTACAAATACATATAACCCAAATTTCATTGCAATTCTTTACTTGGTTCTAAAATTTTACCGCTTAATTAACGTTTTCTGGGTGTACGTTTTAGTGAATAAGTTGCCGGTAGGTAAAGTCCGAAACGGACCGAGTGCAAAGGGTTAAGGATGCGAAACGTAGCCGCTGACATTGAGGGATGAGCAACGGCTTGGAGTTTTTGAAAATACAGTACTGCGTAGAATATTTGGACCGAAGAGGGATATACTAACAGGAGAATTTAGACGCTTACACAACCCCGAACTGAGTGAAATATACTCGGTAAATATTATTGACGTGAGAGCAGCAAGACAAATAAAATTGCGAAACTTAGTAGTGAACGAATTCCAAAAAGATTAATAAGCGCGATGCCGAAAGGGAAACATCCGTGTGGCAGGCCGAGACGGAGGTGGGAGGATTGTGTAAAGGCGGGTCTATCGAAGTAGGGTCGAGTTGTGGAGTCGGCAACGAACCTTCGGGTTCGCTAAGCCTTCGTTATATTAATTATTATTTTAATTTACTCTACACCATTTATTTTCAAAATAATCAAATCGAAAAGCAGACAGAACTTAAAACATACTCACATATACCTAATAACCTGTTTAAACCCATAAGGCTCATTAATGCAATTTATTTATTATAATATCACTAACCTACATATTTTTTTCCCCCTTCCTCGCCCTCTAAGCTATACGACTTAGACCCTTTGTTACACGCGCATCTCTGACTGAGTGCCGCATTGGTATTTTTCTTTGTTTTTCGACATTAACGTCTTCTTAAAGCTAATATTTTAATATTTTTACCTAACATTTCATCAAAAGAATAAGAAGAGGTATTTATGAGATAAATAAAGTAATATAAACGTTATTATTTTTAAAAAATAAATAATTTCGAACGAAAAGTAATCACCAAAATAGAAACAAAAACAGGAAACATTATTGTTTCTATATTTTCCACATTCATGGAATGGACCTTTCTTAGGTCCATAATAAGTCAGTAATGAGATTTCGGTTCGAGTTTTTTATAGGTTCAATGAGGCATTTTCCTAGATCTGTCAGTTTTTTTGATGATATGAATGTCCCAAGTAGTTGAACTCCACAATATATCTTAAATTTGTAGACGGAAAAAGTTTGCAGAATCCAAACAGTTCGAACACGCTAGCACCACGGGATGTCGCAAATATGAACTTTTTCACTTTAACCAATTGCTAGACACTGCCTGTAAATCACAGAAATTCGGCTCTAACCTTTCTCCTATTCTACGGACATCCGATGAGGAGTACTGTGGCGTTCATCTAGTTAAATCAAGAAATTACCCGCGAAAATTCAAAATTACTAAAATTGCGGCATGGAGTGACGCTCAGCGTATAACAAAAAGTTAACTATTATGAAAATTTCCAATGGCACCGGGTTTAGAACTTACTATTTTTTGGTTTCATGGTGTCAGGGCAACGCGTATTTTCTAACGTGTTTGCCCAATCGGCCATTCCGCCACGTACTTACCTATATATGAATTATATATTTAGGGAAAGTATTCATGCAATCTTGAAAAGTTTCGACTTACGGTTTTCCATGAAAACACGGGTTTTGGAGCCCTCTGATTCCAAATAACCAAATCCAAAAAATGGTTTGTGTGTGTGAAGAGACTAGCTCAAAAACTGTAAACCTGGAATTGAGCACTTGTTCTGGGTATAAGCCCGCGATGTGACAAGGAAAAAAACGAAAGGGCTTAAATGGCGAAGAAAACTTTTTTTGTTTTCCTATAAACAACCTTTGATTTTGTTTATATGGAGAAATTAACTGCCTCTCGTCATGCGAACATTATTCGAACACGAACGATGACGCTAAGAAGATATAAATAGATCGCCGTCTTTCTTCATAATAAACAGATAAAGACACTAACACCGTGGACCCGATAAGCCCTAACCTCGGTTCAGAAACAATTCCCGATAATTCCCGATCTGAGAGGAATGAAAAGAAAACAACTCCTTGACCCAGTTGTCAAGCGAGAGTCATTCCAGTGAGACTAATATGGCCACCAATCTCTCTAGCATTAGCCACTTAAACTTCCTCTCGCTAACTCAGCTAATATTATCTCCTCGACAAATATCTAGGTTTTAAAATTTAACGAATAATAACGAACAAACAACGTACCGAATTACGATCACCAACTATTAGCCAAAAAATAAGAATTTTCTATATCTACATTCATATCAAACTGCGCAGACATAACAACAGAAATATTAATGGAATTGTCACGGCTAACATGCCTTAGACGAGGCGACTAAAAAGGAGTTGGATGAGAGAGCTCCTTCCCTGATGTGCTGCTGGGCACTATCTTCCCTCATGCCTTAAATTGCCAACATACAACATTTTATCATTTATGTTTATCAATCCCTGATAATATAATTAATGTTATACGTTATTGTTTGTTTGGTTAACGTCCATTTTTATGCTATTAAGGCTAATGGGACGATGCTACAATGGGAGTCCTAAATTTTGCCTATCCAGCTATTATTAGGATAGGGATCTTTAATGAGTACCTGACAACGTACAGGCTCGGGACCTCCATTTTACGTCCTATCCGAGGGACGGCATAGCTAAGGATTTTTTACTCCCTTTAAAAAATCCTAGGGCCATCACGGGGCGCGAACCCGCGACCTTTAGTATTGTAGGTTGCCATGCTAACCACTACACCCTTATATGCTAACCACTACAGGTGACCCTTATACGTTATTTATAATCGCATTATTAATATATTTTCTTAAAAATATTATTTATAAATTAGTATAATTAAACTTAAAATGTTTTTGTTTCGTGCTTTATTGCATGTTGCCAATTGCATAATATCCAATTTTCTATATATACACCTAAATGTATATACATACACAAACGCACATATATATACACAATTTGTCATTAATTAAAATATAACAATGATTTCAAACTGTTCAACCATCTCTCTGTGGCGGAACTGACTATTTGCAACTATTGGGATTAGTATATTTACATATGTATGTTGATATAATTCTTTCCTATCTCTCCTCATATCTATTATTTTTTTTTTTATTTTTTTTTTAAACTACTTATAATGTCTGCGTAATGTGAATTTAAGTTTTCGTATCAGTTTTAAAACGTATTGTTTTATTTAATTTTTTTTTATACGCATGGCTTCTAGTATTTTTCTATTTATAGCTATTTTTTTCTTTTTCTATTATTTTTATTGTTACATCTACTTATATATAAAACTATCCAGGAAACCCTCCAAACAAGTAAATCTTGTTTGGATCCAAAAAAATTGGATGACCACTACTATTACTGCCCATTCTATAACTATGGAAAATTATTAAAAATAAATAATTCAAATTAAACGAATCATTCTTATCCTAATGGCGAGCGGGCTGAATTGTCAGAGCCCCATAGGAATACGTATACTACAGTCAATCAATAAAAGATGGAAACTAGAATTAAAGGGTGAAATCGCTTAGCTGTTGGACATCAAGTATTCCTCAACAACTCTTCAATAACTAAACAACACGTGAATAATTGCGAGGATCCACATCGATAGTAGGTTATCGATATCCCTATCTCGATAGTCACCTGTTACTCGGTCTATATTTACTCCCTTCCATTCAAATACTAAGTCCTCCTCTGAATAATCGGAATAAGCTAACCTAAACATCCGACATCCTTTTCAGGGTCCGACTTTTTAAAGTTTGAACAATATTGATATAAAATCATGTTTGGCATTTAAGACATTTCAAATGTGACTTAATCGCTTATTCATTGGACTTAATCACTTTTTGATACTAGTGCGGTTATTTTGTTTTGTTATTATTATTATTTATTAATTATTTAGTATAGATGAAGGGGGTAATGAGTGATATCAATAACTCTACTCTAACCAGGGTGGGACTCTCGAAATTAATTCAATAGGTCCACCAATCAATAATAGGCAATCTGATATGTATATAAATTATTAATAACAATAAAGTCCAAGAGCAGACTGAATCCATTACGCACCCGGCTAATCTAAGTATTTTTTTTTTACCAAAGTACTATTTATCAGTATTCATAACTATATACGGGTTTCTTAAGATTTGCTCTGTTAGAAGAATAATAACTTTTTAAACCATAAGGTGCCTTTACACTCTACGAACTTTACCTTCGAACACCTCCCTCGAACAGCCTTCACGTCGACAGTTCGGGTGATCTAGGTACTTCGTCTGTTCTCGCCTGTGTTCGGGGGTAGCGCTAGTGTCACTTTTGATTTGGGTTTTTCCCAAGTGACAGGAGTTGTCTGTGATATTAGTGCGCCGTTCTAATTCGTCTCCTATTTTTTTATTTTTCAGATGATATAAAATATATTGATAATGGAGATTTTTTCTTCATCATAAGCTAGCGTTGGGTTCGTCAGCCATATTGGTTCGCTTAACGTCACGTTAAGTATAAATGGCTGTTCGTTTAAAAGCCGGTTCGGCAAGGTTCGAGAGAGAACCTATCGAGGGTGAGGTTCGTAGAGTGAAAAGGCACCTATAAGTCTGCTGAGCATAAATATTGTAACCGTAATGCAAGTTTAAAAACATTTTTATTAGACGAAAGTAATAAATCATATTCTCAGACAAACAATAAAACTCAAATAGTTAACAAGTTTAAAAAAAGTATATTTTAACAACACAGTAACGCAAAAGTAATATTTGATTCGATATTCAGAGCAAGACTAACTCCCCAGTTCATCGCTCCTTTTATTTAGCCTGGATTAGAACGATCTAGAAGGTATCCGGTAAGCGTAGAAGATTCACAGTCACGAACGTGTAATAGAACAGTTTGTTACAAAAAAAGTCAGGAACTCTTGTCAATCATATGTTTTTTATTTTACGTTACAATATACCATATAGTAAATACAACATCCATCTTCTCTATACTTAAGATTATAAATTATTTCGATTAAAAAATACGATTTGAACATTTTTTGTTAACATGAAAGTTGTTGAAATTTACAACTATGTTGTGATAAATATATACAAATAACTTTTTTACTACAAATGCTTTCTCCTTTTAACCAGAACTGGGCATTATTTTAAATAAAAGTCTTTTAAATACAAATGAAAATATATATTTTTTTTTATTTTAGTATTTTAGAATTAAAATAAAATAAATCACATGTTTATTTTCATTTTAATTCTAAAATACTAAAATAAAAAAAAAAAAGTATTTTCATTTTAATTCTAAAATACTAAAATAAAAAAAAAAGTATTTTCATTTGTATTTTAAATAATAAAATAAAATAAATCTTAAATAGGTTGTTTGAAGTTAAACAATTTTCGTAATAGGATAGTGTAGTCCTTTGCACTAGTGCTCTCACTCCTAAATATTGAGCATTTATATTTATTTCAGTTTGATGTTCAATAAATTTTATTACATTGGTGGTTTTTGATTATCTAAATAGAATGAATAAATAATGAATTCATTCACATAAATGGTTTTATACTTAGGTTTTGGGGTGGAGGGTTAAATATTAACTTTTTACCGCCATACCGGATTGTCACGAAATATGAAACAACGATTGCTCATAAGTCAAATAACAAGGGCAATTCCTCATAATTTTTACAATAAATAGGTTTCTTATGGGGAGGGGGCGATAATTATAGACTTTTCACCGGTTTATTCGAAAGTAAAAAAATCGATTGAATTCCATAGATATTAATAAGCTCGGTGACGAATGGAAAACGTCTGAGGGAAGTAAGGGCTGAGAAGTAGGTTGGAGGATTTCGTTGGGGCTGATTTGCCGAAATTCCTATCGGACGGAGGACGTTGGATGGTGTATGGGAGGCTAATAGTCTAATGGGTAGCCCAATTAGTTTAAATAGGTTCCGAATCAGTTGGATCTGTAGAAAATAAATTATATTTAATAATTTTAACTCAATGAAAGCATTGATCTGAGTATCAAATGCATTACACCAAGCAAAGATAACCGAAAAAAAAATTAAAACTGTCGATTAATTAATCAATTGCAATACTAAAAAAAAAATATTTATTTTTAATCAATTGCCATGCACTAGCTAATAGGTTTTAAAAGTATTTCGTATTTTCATTTCAATTTTTTTTTATTTAAAATACAAAATACTTTTTTTATTTTGCATTTAAAATAATTTTATCGAAAAGTATTTTAAATGATTTGAGGTTAAAATGCATTTTATTCAAATTTATTTTAAATATTTGCTATTTAAAAAAAAAGTATTTTAAAATAAAAATTAAAATACTTTTTGCCCAGGTGTGCTTTTAACAACGTACACACCTGTCCCTAGCAAAGAAATAATTATTTAATATATATTTTACTTGGGGCAACGTATGGTGCAGTGGTTAGCATAGTGAACTATTAAGTACGGGGGTAAGCTAGAGCGCAGCTCTGTGACGTGATATGAGGTGAGGTGACGAGAATTTTTGTGTACAGTAGAATAGAAAGGAGGAGCGAACGTTGATGCGGTGAGTTGGCGCAGTTTTAGAGCCGAGTGTCAGCTGCAGAGGTTTGTGTTCTTATAGCAGATTTTCATGACCTGCGCCTAAAGTGAAAAATGGAATAAAATTAATTGAGGCAGTTAGGAATTTTATATCAAACATTACTTCCTGACTATTTAAAAGTCAAATACAAATAAAATTAGAAAACTCGCCTTAGAGGATGAATTCTCTGTGTGTCTAACCTTTCTTTAAATAGAAACTTTAAGGAAGTATTTCGTGCAATATATGTTGTAATTAATTGATCTTCGAGATCATCGGAACTCTAATATGAATATTGCCCATTAACGAACTATTGCTTTACGAGTCCGCAGTTTTCAATAGAATCACACCCCAACTTTCGCACCACCTGCGCGCAGTCGGCTTAATCCCTGCTTTCCTGCGTCACCTCAACTCACGTAATGTCACAGCCACAACTTACGCCCGGCCTTACACAGATTATTGCGGGTTTATGGTCTACCAAGTGGCTCAAGGATTTTTTAAAGGGAATAAAAGATCCTTGGCTATAAAATCCTTCATAAGATACTTAAACTGTAGGTCCCGAGCCTGTACGATGTACGATAGGGAAAATTTAGGACCCCTACTGTAGCATCGTCCGATTAGCCACAGTACCATAAAGGGACGTTAAATAAGCAAACAATTTATTTGTAGGAAAAAATTAAAGTGTTCTATCCTTCAATTGGTGGAGAACCATTCAGGTTGCGATAAACAAAGTGTTTATTTGTTTTCATATATAAATCCAAAAATAGTTAATTAACCTTAGCAGAAAAAAAAATAACAAGTTTTGTTCAATATATCATAGCTAGAACTTATTTACTCGGGATATGAAGACATACCGAAAGCTAATAGCTACCCAAAAATAGTCTCCCTCCTTCTACACGGGGACTAGTCTAAATAATTCATTTTTCATCTCCACCTTCCGAGCGAATTCCTCTTTAAGGCTGCTACAGGATTTATTTATACCTCGCATATTCAAGCTAGTATTACCCACTCTTATACAGGTTCAGTCCCATAAAAAAAAAAAAAAAAAAAAAAAAAAAAAAAAAAAAAAAAAAAAAAAAAAAGAATATGAGTTTCCTCACATACCCATCCAAACGCGTGTAAAAAGGGTAAAAACCAAAAAAAGATTTGTGATCTTAAAATAAACTAAAATACAATAAATGTACAATAATTAACTCAGTAAGCCAATGAAAAATTCTGGTGCGTGCATTACACAACTTTCACTTACAACTCTCCTTTCTTTGACTTAAAATAGATATTATATCACTGATGTTTGCTCAAAAGGGGTTGTCATGGAATGTGAAGCTTAAAACAACGATTTACCAAGCTATTGAAAATCATTATTAATTCTTTCTGATTGAATTTCTTTATCCCAGAATAATAAATGAAACTATATTCTTTCAACAGAGACTGTAATAAATTATGAATTACAAATAAATTATAGTCAATTATGAATTTTAAGAAGACAAGACCAAAAACATTTTTTATGACTTAAACCCTTTTGCCCAAACATGAATGATATATAATCTTTTTACACTGCTTTCAGGAATTCATAGAAGAAATATAAATTAAAATAATTAAGTAAGATTATGTAGTATTAACATGAGCACGAAATTATGGGGGGGGGCTCAATATTCACCTAGATATGGTAGGTAGAAATTCGGAGGCTAAAAGTTGAAATAATAACTCCTAAAAATTACAGGGGGCGGACAGTCCCCTCCTGTCGAAATATTGGAGTACGCGCCCACCGGCTGTAACGCCCGTGGTTATGAAAATACAAATTCAACGGAAGGTAAATAGTTTTGTCTATTACGCCTCCTGTAGATCCTATTCTTTGAGAAGTGCATACCTGCCGACTAAAGTACCCTTTTAGCCGAGACGAAGCAATCAAAGAACCTTGAAGAAGTGTCGTCCCCTTAAGTAGTCGCTGATCGTGGAGTCATGCAGACCTGTCCATTCTCTTTTTGTCGAGGATTGCTCCAGATCCGGAGGTCGACTCCCGTAGATCGGCTTTTTGTCCCGCGGCGATGTCTCCCCACTGCCCCTGTTCTCCTTTTAGTCTTTCTCTTCTCCCTTTCTTCTGCCTCCGCTGATTGAGCTTTAATAGCATCGTCACTCCTTCTCAGGTCTCCGTCAAGTCCCCGTCAGCGGTGCCTTTTCACTTCTAAAATACCTCATAACTGTAAATATGTGCCTACCTAGTAAATGTATTTTTAAATAATAATTTAATTATATCTCTTGTCATGATCACATAAAAATTCTTTATATTTTTTATATTCTAGATAGGGTAGGTAGAAATTCGGAGGCCTATAAAAGAAGTTGATCAAAATTTATACCTATCTACTCAGACCAATCTTGACTTACGGAGCCGAAATATACGGCTATACTAAAAAAGTAACATACTGAAATTGCAACAATTTCAGTCAGCTAATTACTCAGTACAACCGCTCCAACCTATACAAATGTAAGTAACAAGAACTTACACAAAGACTCCTAACATACAATCATCTTTTACAACATTATACAAACTTAACGCACACTTAAGTCCATTAATTCAAGTACTATCAACACTAGACTTACACGAAGACGTTAACGAAGGAGCTGGAATAGGGATCTTTTAGGCATCATTGGATCACCTTTAACTTCATGACTATGTTTCTATTTTTTTTACTTTCACTTACCTATATATGAAATATATAGTAAGTGGAAGTATTGCGATCGTTAAAAATTTCGACTTCCAATTTTCAACGGAAATACATGTTTTGGGGTCCCCTGAGTCGAAATAACTAAGTCCCGCGAAATGGTCTGTGTGTGTGTGTGTGAACAGACTAGCTCAAAAACTATAACTCGTACGAACCTCAAATTGGGTATTTAGTGTATGTATATGCCCGCGATGTGACAGCAAAAATTTCATCAAAATTGGTCAAAGAGTGGGGGTACTTTATTTAATAAATTTGTACGTTTTTTTCGATTTTCTCAAAAACGGCTATAACGATTTTGATTAAACTAAGTATTTGATGTATTAATATGCCCTAGATATGACTGTAAAAATTTCATAAAAATTGATCAACCGGAGAGGGGACTTTACTTAATAAATTTTGTATCATTTTTATGTGTTTTTTTTTTTTATTTTCTCAAAAACGGCTTTAAATATTTTAATCAAACTGGGTATTTGACGTATGTGTATGCCAAAGATGTGACAGCCAACATTTCATCAAAATTGGTCAAACGGAGGGGGCACTTTATTTTATAACATTTTTTTCAATTTTTACCTTTTTTCGATTAACTCAAAAACGGGTTCAATGATTTTGATCAAATTCGTCATGTTTAATGAAAATTAGGTGTTCAATAATATCAGGTAAGTTTTATCTGTATTAAAATTTTCGGAGGGGGCTTAAATGGGGAAGGGGCCTTTTTTGTTTTCCTATAAAGTACCTTTGTTTTAGTTTATATTGAGAAATTAACTATCTCTCATCACGCCTAAAAATAAGAAATGGCTAAATATGATATATGAAAAAAACCAAGTAAACAAATACATGAGAAAAAAAGAAAAATATTCCGTCAAGTCATTAAACACCTTGAGCTCACGCATGCGCCGTACGCCTTTAATGACAAACCAATGCGTTATAATTAAAGATGTTCTGTTCATTTAATGAGAATTATTTGTTTCATCGGAACTAAATTAAATATTCAACAGGTACATAGAGAATTATAAAATCAGACGACTTGGAGTATTATGTTTGCATTGCCGAATTATCACACGTATAAACTTTTATTTAATAATAAAAGAAATTACGATTTTTTTTTGAGCAAATGAAAACAAAAATAAGAAATGAATGTGAAAAAATGTATAACTTTGAAAAGTGGCAATTAACAAAACACATTAATTCCTAATCTAAGTAAGTTGGTAAGTGAAGGTTGTGTGTTGCGCGCAGGCACCAGATTCTTTATAAAAGAGGTTGATGAAAATTTATATCGTTTCTACTCAGACCAATCTTAACTTACGGAGCCCAAACATATGACTATGCTAAAAAAAGTAACATACTGAAACTGCAACAATTTGCAAAGGTACTAAGTACTCAGTACCGCCGCTCCGCCCAATATAAGTAACAAGAACTTACACAAAGATTTAAAGACTCTTTACGTACAATCATCTATTACAACATTATATAAACGGTTTCATGACAAACTTAATGCACACTTAAATCCATTAATTCAGGGATTATCAACACTAGACTAAGCGGACACACTAAGACGTTTACGAAGGAGCTGAAATAGGGATCTTATAACTAACAAAATTTAAAGTTTTATGGAGAGGTATCATTAGATCACCTTTACCTTCATGCCTTTATGACTATTTTTCTATATTTTTTTTTTTATTTCTTTTTTTCATGTAACCATCACATTTACTGGTTGAAATAATTATTATACACTTGCTCATTTATTAAATAAAGTAAAAACAAAAAAAAGAAAGAAAGAAAAGGAAAGGTTGGATTTCCTCATAACTAGCAAGCCGCTCTTGCAACGTACATATTCCGGTCAAGTCAATCCCTTCCCTTCACTGACCCCCTTTCCTACCGATCATGCAAATTTTGCGAATCCCAGCCAAGATCAATATTTTTTCTTCTTATAAAAAATATTTAATAACTTAATAATAATTATTCTTATTTTTTTCACATCTGCCCTACCTTAAGCAGTCTAGTTTCTTGCAGACTTCCGATACGACTTGCTTACACATAGCCGTGGGCCGAAAATGTGTCTGATTTAAAGAAAGTTTTTGCTCAAAACTCGAAAAAAAAATCATTTCATAAAAGGGCATAAAATTTCGCGTCTTTTCGCCAACATCGATTATCAATCATCCGCAATATTTGTAATTTTGTTGGAAAAATGAAATACGCTCATGTTCCAAAGCTTGCAATTTGAAGAGGGCTGCTCTAAATAAAATATGTTGTAGATCAGTTCTAGAATATCGAATTCTGAGTACAGTACCAATCAAAAGTTTAGATTCACCCTTAGATATTGTAAAATAAATAAATAACAACATTTCATTTATTGAACAATATACAAACTATAATTTTACTTTTAATTTATTTATAACTAGCTGTATATCCCAGTTTCACCCAGGGAATTCGGAAAAAAATAAGAAAAGCCATGGGTCATGAAATGAGATTTTTTTTCGACTCCAACGGTTGATTTCGTAAAAATGTAATGTAAAGAGAGATCATAACGATTTTTACAACAATAAAGAATATACCCAGAGATTGGATGAAGTTCTGCGATATTAAAATGGGCAGATGGTCGCACCTGGAATGAAAGAACCACTAAGCGAAATTTGGAGGATTTAAGACAAACGGTATGGATTTCTATAAAAAAAAAAAACAAACAGAATTTCATCTTTATTTATATAGATTGTATTCGAAACAACCATATAATTTTTGACATGTTATCTGTTGAGTAACAATTACTTTTTTTAAACTTGAAGATTGTGACTTTAATACAAGTGAGCCTGAAAATTTTGACTGGTACTGTAAAACAAGCTCCTTAATTTTAAATTAGGCAACTCCTGAGGAGACAAAGTAGTTAAGACGTGGAATTTTCGGATGTTTTTTTACTTTCACTTACTTATATATGAAATATATAGTAAGGAAAGTATTGCGATCGTGAAAAATTTCGACTTCCGGTTATCAACGGAAATACCCTTTTTGGGGTCCCCTGAGTCCAATTAACCAAGTCCCGCGAAATGGTCTGTGTGTGTGTGAGTGTGTGTGTGTGTGTGTGTGTGTGTGTGTGTGTGTGTGTGTGTGTGTGTGTGTGTGTGTGTGTGTGTGTGTGTGTGTGTGTGTGTGTGTGTATGTGTGTATGTGAACAGACTAGCTCAAAAACTATAAAGCGCACGAACCTGAAATTGGGTATTTGGTGTATGGATATACCCGCGATGTGACAGCAAAAATTTCATCAAAATTGGTGAATCGGAGGGGGTACTTTACTTAAAGAATTTGATCTAATTTTTATGTTTTGATGTAATGTGTAAACGATTTTGATTAAACTTGATATTTGATGCATGAATGTGTCTGCGATATGACAGTCAAAATTTCATCAAGATTGATTAATTTGAGGGGGTAATTTACTTAATAAATTTTGTCTTATGTTCACGTGTTTTTTTTTATTTACTCAAAAACGGCTTTCACGATTTTGATCAAACTGGGTATTTGATGTATGTATATGCCCGCGATGCGACAGCCGAAATTTCATCAAAATTGGTCAAATGCCGGGGACTCTTTATTTCATAACTTGTTTTCCAATTTTTACATTTTTTTGGAATATCTCAAAAACGGCTTTAATGATTTTGATTAAATTAATCATTTTTAATCAAAATCAAGTCATTTTTTTTATATTATTTATAGAAATGGCAATTAAAAAAACGTGTCAATTTCTAATGTAAGTTGGGAAGTGAAAGTTGTGTGTTGCGCGCATCGCACCAGATTTTTTTTCATATAAATCGGCTAATACAGATCACAAAAAATTGCTTTCTCTTTACTATAAAAGGCTATACTATTGCAAATATAATGATAAATTTGAAATTTAAATAAAGTGGTTTGGCCGGGTTAGGAACATCAAAAATCAGTATTTTTTACGATTTTGGAGGAATAACTCAAATACACCTTGTTTAAATGAAAAATGTTTTAGATAAAAGTTGCAGAGCGTCAAATTCAGTATGAAACAAGCGCCTTATATACAACATTTGCTAACCCCTGCATATAAATACAAATAAAAACGTGAAACAATATTAAAATAATTTCTAATATTGCAGAGGCCGGCACCTGATCACGTCGAAGGTAAGAAATAATTCGATGGAGTGACTAGATATTTAGATCTTTGAATGGAATCTCACTGGATATATTTAGCGATCGGAGCGCTGTGACCTCGTCAGGAATTAATAGAGTCCCCATTACGGATTGGAAACGGGGAAAGAAGCTTTAATAAACTATAGGCGGGTGTAGGCTATAAGCACGGAAGTAATAATTAAATTAAACTACAGTTTTTAACTATCGTAACTATGGATAATTTTTGTAACTAACGATAGTATTATTGACAAAATTATTTTTTAAGGATAAAGTGATAGCCTCTGCTTCTAAACACCCATGTACTAACAGATTATCTACCCAACAAAAAAAAATATTAACTTCATCCAAAAAATATTAGATTGAAAAATTGAATGGTTTGCTCATGCATGCCTACCGACTTGGATGGAATAATATACAAACAAAAAACTGATTGCCTGCCAGTCCCTTCACTTTAAAATTACTTAATTAATAAATAGAAACAAAATCACTGTTTTTGTAACAAAATATTTTTGTTTTTGTAACAAATCAACTACCTGAGAACATTTTTTTTTTTAGTATGCACGTTCCAAGGTATTTCTAGACAAATGTCACAGCAACGTCCATTTTTCTTCAAAAACTAGGACACATCCGAGGATTGCGATCCGAATGTTGCCATTTCGAATCAACTACTTCGATAACTGGGAATCTTGGTTGCGTGGTGGTGACTTGAAGAGGGTTGGTATAGCTTTCCCCTAAATACAGTTTCTTTGACCTTTTGATAAAGTTGTTATTCTTTACAGTTACGACTGAGCTTGAAACTGATATAAACTATCAAGGTATAATGGAACCCAACCTCTATTTACAGAAATCTTATTTCTGCATTAGAGCTCCAATCATTCTAAATGAAAAATTCTAAAATTCTACACCTGTACCCCCCACTACGTCACCCCTGCAAATTTCCGGTAAATACTATCCATAGTTTCAATAATCTACTATCTTCCACCATCATAAAACAATAGGGGAGAGCGAGGTTGGTTGGCATAGAGGGTAGGTTGGCCATTGGCTTATAGTTTCCGTCACACCTGTCGTGAAGGCCCCACCATTGTACCATGTGACCCGCTCGACCTCGGGAGTAGTTTGATGAAGTGTGCTTCATTGATTGATTTCCCAACATATAAGTAAATTTTTGTATTTTCAGCAAAGTTGGTTTAAAGGCATGGAAAAACATTTGACTCCGATTCTGTTCACATAGCCCCAAACTCCTTTGAAAAACCGAACCTTTCGACTAACCAGTTTCTTGTTTGATTGTTCACCCCTGTCCTGGCAGTCATCTTTCATATGATCTCTCCTGTGGGGTTAGTTGGCTCTCTTCACCTTTTTTTTTTGGCGCAATAGCAATTCACAAAAGCAAGGTAAACATTATCAGTGGCGAAACTACCAATTGTCTTTAGTTCCAGCGAGGAAGATGAGAGCAATTTTTCTTATGCAAAAAGTGACGACAGTCTAAACTTCTATCTTCTTCTATTGTCATTCTATTTTCCCTTAAAAGCTGTTAAAAACCTATTCAAATTATTATACCATTATAGTGCAGCTTTTAATAACAATAATATTTGTCAGGCAGTACTTGAATGAGTTGACTAAACAACCCCACCTTCTAGGCCAACCTGCCCCACATAGGGGGTTAATTGGCATACGCTGGATTGACAAATTCTTCAATTTTCTATGATCTTAGTATTAAATATTATGTTGTGAAAAAAATACTTAAAGTACTCTTAATACTTGGAGTTTACAGTGGTATCAGCCCCATTGGGATTATATTAACAGGAACGACTCAACAATCAAAAAAGTGAAAACTGTTGCCAACCAACCCCGCTCTCCCCTAAAATATAAATTGTAAACTCGCTCCATCTAATATCAATAACATAATCAGAGCTATTCCTATATTATTGGAAATGATTTATTATATGTTTTAAATGCAGGGAATGCATACAATTTCGCAAATTTATTTCCCCCATACGTGCCCCCAATGAGAGGTGAGGACATCAATTAACTATTCCCATTTATTTGTAAGAAGTACTATCTTCAATAATTGTCTTAATTCTTTTCTTGATGCTGAATTGAATGTATTATTTCTCAATTATCATATATTTATTTCTGAACCTTTTTTTTTTTTTTTGTCGGTACGCCATAACTTCCTTAATACTTTATCAAATTTCATGAATGAGGCATCATTTTAAAGCTTTTCTTAACTCCACACGAAAAAATATACAAATCTCTCATTTCGCCCTCGATTGCAAGTTGTAAGCGAAAAATTGCAATTCTCAACGAAAATGGTCGAAGGGTTTTTTCGCAGGTGGGTCATTATCTGAAAATGTGTAAATCGTACGTCCGGTCCATTTTCAACCATTAAAATGAGAGCTAGTTACTAAAAAAAAATAGGAACTATTTCACTCCTTTTGTTGTTCTATGTTTTAGCTCCATACTAAATTTATAATTGGTTAAAAATAAATAAAGTAATTGTTTTTTCACTTCCTCACCTTGTCCGACTCCTAGCGTTGAGGGGAACATGACTCAAAGCCCGGGGTGGAAAGAATCGGTTCAGGGAAGACCCTAGGATCGTTTTGACTGCCGCCCAGGGGCTGCGATGGCTTGCCTCCGCTGTGAGATTTGGGTTATTAAGGGAAATATACGCTGTGGTCAATAGCTACTTCACTCCCTCATTCAAAAAAACTTGTTAATTTCCAAGCAATGTTTTCACTCAACTATTGTTTTTCGATGGAAAATGGTCATAGTTTTCGATTCTGCAGTCTTTTTCAACTTTAACCTACTTACAGTGATTAAAAAATAATAAAAACTTTGAAAACTTCACTCCCTAATACTTCACTTCCTCACTTTTTCCAAAAATTTCTTAAATGAGGGAGCGAATACCATCATTCATTGAATTCTCAAAAGATTATGAGAATGCTTTTGAATGTAAAGGTGACGATTCCTAAACTATGACCTAAAGTATGTAACTGTAACCTAACCTAACTCTAAAATCAAGCTTACTTTTGGCTATACGCGTTTGGAATTTCATATTTTTGAATTTGAAATTGTTTTTATTGTATTTCTATTGTTTTTTAAGATTGTATTTCTTTAAAATATACGCGTTTTTTCTTTCACTTTTCAAAGTTTACTACTACCTCAACATATTTTTCACTACCTCACTCACCCTTCCCACTCCCTCACTTTGAATTTTTTTCATAATTTTTTGAAAGATCCATTAAAGGTTCTCCTGTCTGGCTACTATTTAAAAAGTGTGAAGGTAATATACCACTGAGTACGTATGAATTTTTTCGGCCCGAAATTATAACTTTTCAATAATGAAATTTTAGCAAGCGAAATCTACGCATCTTCAGATAATGACCCATATGTCATTTTTTTTTTTAGTTTGTCGAGACGAACATTTTTTGTTATATACTCTTTTCCGATTTTCATCGTCGTTTGCGAGTTACAAGCGTTTTAAATAGAAATACAAATACAAGTCACATGCGATTTAAATTAATAGAATCAGTGCACTTGCTTTTTGCGAAACCGATACGTGTATTTAGGTATGTGAAGTTTTCCAGGGTGCGCTCTGTCAGTGACATCTATGCCTGTGTAAAACAAACCCACCAACAAACAATTACATATGACTATATCCTATCTTCAAAAATAGCATTCAGCAAAGAGGTCCTGTAAACACGCTGATACTAAGTAAATACCTTAAACTTATGTTTCAAAAATCAATAATTTACAATTTCAACACATCTATTCTTTATTTCAACCCTGTCACACGACAATGACGCACTAAATACGCTCTATACTACACTAAATATTTATATGGCGTATAGGTACTTAAGTAAGTGGAATTTAAGAAGGTTAGAGTGTGTATTAGAGTAGCAAGGGTCAGCTAGTATATATTCTTTCTCAAGGCCTTTTTTTTGTTGGTATGCCATAACTTCCTTAATACTTCAAATTTCATCAATGAGGCATCGTTTTAAAGCTTTCTTTAACCGGTACACAGGAAAAATATACAAATCACAGATTTCGCCGATTTTGGGAGAAAATTTTCGTAGAGGTTTCTAAATGGTGTCAGTCTTTTCAGGTTTTCAAGAACATTTTCGATCATATACATTTGTCCATTAACCCGTCTTTTGCGAGTTTTAAGCGAAAACTGCAATTCTCAGCGGAAATGTTTAGGGGTGGTTAGGGATAGTTAGGGATGGTTTTTTTTCCAAGGTCTCATTTTTTTCAGTTTGTCGAGACGAAAATTTTTGGTTATTTAAACTTTTCCGATTTTCGCCGCAGTTTGCGAGTTACAAGCAAAAACGTGCGATTTTCAGTAAATAGAATCATTAGAACAGTGCACTCGCTTTCCGCGAAACCGATATGTGTATTTAAGTATTCCGTCTTCTAACCTTACCTCTTCTCTATATCACAGGTTACTCATGGCGCCTTTTTTTTTTCCACCCCTCCCCCCGAAAAAAGGAACTATACTAAATATACGGTGTGTACTTTACCATCGAAAATCACCCTGGAACAGCCTTCACGAAGGTTGTTCGGGTGTTCTAGGTACTTCATCTGTTCGCCTGTGTTGGGGGGTAGCGCTAGTGTAACTTTTGATTTGGGTTTTTCCGAGTGACAGGAGTTGTTTGTGGTACTAGTGCGCCGTTGTGATTCGTCTCCTATTTTTTTATGTTTCAGATAATATAGATATATTAATAATGGAGATTTTTTCTTCATCAGGAGCTAGCGATGTGTGCGTCAGCCATATTTGTTCGCTTAACGTCATGTCATGTATAAATAACTTGGAGAAGGTGAGGTTCGTAGAGTGTAAAGGGACCTTAATGAAGTTGGATTTAAGTAGTTTAAAGAGCGAATGCTTTGCACGGGTCAGCTAGTTATAAAGAAATTTACATCCTAACTGTGCAATAATATTTTAAATTAGGCCTTCAAGACACATAAATATGTAAAAAATAAAAATCTGCCCTCCCCCCCTGAGAAACTTTCCGGGTCCGCTACCGATGTAGTAGATGTGATAGTTTTTAAGCGTACACAGCTATTATTTTTTTTTTATTAACAGGTGTAAGTAAACGCATAATTAGATGTTCAACAACAACGCTATTACACTTGATGTCCTTTATAGAACATTATAAATCTAGAGACCTCGCCAGAGTTTTATTGCTTTTGTCGTGTTGGTGTTGTACAGGCCTATTATTATTATCACTCTAATGACAGGTGCTATCAGCTAGGATACGATGTACAATGTCTACTAATGACTACACGAACGATTTCAAGAGATATTAATATTCCGGTAGTCGAATACAAGGTCGCTATTTGACGTACACTGTCGTGTAGGCGTCATTGAGAACGTTCTGTTGAATAGTAAATAGAATGTACACTATGTATAATGGCGCATTTACACTTATAAATACCACCGGTCTACAGGTATAAAAGCGTCTCAAACACGATCCAAGGATTCGGTTGTTCGCTTTTAAAAATGTTTGTTTTGAGTGAAAACGAACTGCGAATGCGGTACAAGATAATACACACACCTTATTTTATTTTTAGAATATATATTTGTAATTTATATTATACAATATTACATATTTCAGATAATTTTTTTTTAAACTTATTATTTATTTATTTAACTTTATGCAGTTATGGCTAATCGGACGATGATACAATGGAGTCCTAAATCATAATTATACCAAGGTAGGTTTAATGAGGATAGGGGTCTTTAACGAGTATCTGACATCGCAAAGGCTCGGAACCTCCAATTACATGTTTTGGAATGATCTAGGCCTTTCTGGGTTGGTCCGTATTGCACTAAATATAAGGAACGATGGACTAATGCATCAAGTTACTGTTGAGTCACTATTTGTAAAGTTGTAATTGATTTGAGTTCTAAATATTTGTTTGACATTTTTTTGTGTAATAATACTACTTAAATAAAATTATTTAAATCCATATTGACGTGAAGTTATTTCATATCTTGTACCCTTTAAACATTAAAATCGTTCCATATTCCATGCATACGCCTAATCTTAGTTGAATGGATTAACCCTAGGATGGCCAAGGGGGGGGGGGGGGACTCGGGGAGCCTAAACATTTTCATGACCTATTGATGGCTATGTTTTACTCAAATTTTTGTTTTTTCTTTGAGGGATGTCTTAATTTCATTTACATTCTTAAAATTGTTTGTAATATGGTTATTTTTTTATAAGTTCAAAATTAAAAAAAATTTATATCTATTTGCTTATCTTTAAAAGTTTTTAAATAACAGAAGATAAGAGGCTATAAAGTAATTTTATATTGTATATATTCTTACATATAAACAAATAAAACTATTATATTTCTAAAACCTCGTATTTGTTGCATTTAATATTTTTCCGAATTTTTTTTTTTACAAAGTCCACAGGTTTGCTTACTTTTTGATACACTGTTGTACTTCTGTCGTTATGACTTGGCTTCCTTTACACATATTTAGCCATCGTTTCTCCCCCCATTGCTTACTTGTGTTCGTTTAATCAGATGACAGCGAATTTCCCAAAGTTTATGACATTGTATTCAGTGTGTGTGTCTGAAGTCCGCAGAGGTTATGGGTCCTTTGTTGAATGTAGGGCTTTACAAGTAAGTCAGCAACCTCTTAAAGAAATAATTCTTGTCTGTCCGACTTATTTTGGGTCCATTGTTGGCAGGCTCATTGTAAGCAATTTATATCCATTGAGCATGCGCACCACTCCTCAGTTTCCCTCGGACTTCGCCAACTGGAGCACTATGCGCGCCCGCAAGTCCGTTCGGCCCTTGAAATATATTAACTACGGCATAAAAAAAGATATGTAAATTTCTTTTCTTTTTTCGCAGTTTCATAATCTGCAGTATTTTTCTGATAAATACAATTTTTTCCCCAATTTTTAAAGACTATATTTGGAGAGATCTCGGCGTTTAAAAATATTGAGAGTTCCAGGAATCCCCCATTGGCCATCCTAGGGTTAAGCTGGACTCTTTAAACTGTAGAAGCTGGTTTCAATCAGACAAAGATAATCCCCTTTCCCTGGAAATCGAGGAATGTTTCAAACTCGCGAGCCCGGGGGTCTATTTATTTACTATAACTGGACTTATTTTAACTTTAATTAAAAAAAAAAAAAAATCCTTTGAAAAACGTTCTAATGTTTATCGTTACCCCTTTGAACTAAAAAGAGAGAGATAACCTAAATAGTAGTTGAAAGAAGATCGTAAATAAGCTCCAAATATCGAGAAATGCAATTTTAACTAGATCTAAACAGAGTTCTATTTACAATTGATTCATTCGTTTTTCTAAGTCTGCTTTTCGAGATGAATCGCTTAGCTCTAGCTAACAGTTCACCTGATTGCTCAAAGAAAATTCCACTTCAAAAGGAATTTCTAGTGAATCCAAGTCTTCATGAAAATTTATGTTATACAACGTCAACGACAAGTTTATACAAATATTGTATCACTTTGGTGGGTTTAAATAGTTTTAATTAGACGAAAGTAACTGTTTACAAGGTCAGACAAAAAATATGAACCGAAATAATCTACAAGGTTACAAAAGTATCTACTTGTAACGACACAGTAACACATAATTAATCATATGATTCGGTCTTCATCGATACGACGTCAAACAAACAATACAATGTTAGAATGTTACAAAAACAATTAGAACAATCTAGTAGATTCGCGAACATTTACTACATAGAACAGTTTGTTACAATTCATACAAAAATTCGAGAACTCTTTTCGATCATATGTTTTGTGTTCCACCTTTCTTAGATTTCATTTATTGATATTTAAAACTGCATTAATATATAATAAATCTAATAATGTGAAATAATAGAAAAGAAAATATGAATAGCCTTGTAGAGAAACTACCCTCTGGTAGCTGGCAAAATTTAGAACTCCCACTGTTGCATCGTCCAATTAGCCTCAGTGGCGTAAAGTGACGTTGAAAAAAAAAAAAGAATATCGCACACTGGGAAAATTTTGTAATTCAGCAAAAAACTCCTAAACAAATGGCGATAGTCGGATAATTAGTTTTTCATTAATTAGCACAGGATGTCCTTTATCATTGATAATAAAAAAATCTGGTGCGTGCGCGCAACACACAACTTTCACTTACCAACTTACTTAGATTAGAAATTGACGTGTTTTGCTAAATATCATTTCCCAAAGTCACACATTTTTCTACATTCATATCTTATTTTTGTTAATCGTTAAAGCCAATTTTGAGTAAATAAAAAAACCCGTGAAAATGATACAAAATTTATTAAGTAAAGTCCCCCCTTCGGTTGATCAATTTTGATGAAATGTTGGCTATCACATATTTGGCATATACATACATCAAATACCCAGTATGATCAAAATCTTTAAAGCCGTTTTTGAGTAAATAAAAAAAACACGTGAAAATGATACAAAATTTATTAAGTAAAGTCCCCCCTCCGGTTAATCAATTTTGATGAAATTTTTACAGTCATATCTCGGTAATATACATACATCAAATACCCAATTTGATCAAAATCGTAAAAGCCGATTTAGAGTAAATAAAAAAAACACGTAAAAATGTTACAAAATCATTAAGTAAAGTCCCCCCTCCGGTTAATCAATTTTGATGAAATTTTTACAGTCATATCTCGGGCATATCAATACATCAAATACTCAGTTTAATCAAAATCGGTAGAGCCGTTTTTGAGAAAATCGAAAAAAACCTAAAAAGTTATTAAGTAAAGTACCCCCTCCCTTTAAGTAATTTTGATGAAATTTATGCTGTCACATCGCGGGCATATACCTACACTAAATACCCAATTTCAGGATCGCACGGTTTATAGTTTTTGAGCTAGTCTGTTCACACACACACACACACACACACACACACACACACACACACACACACACACACACACACACACACACACACACACACACACACACACACACACACACACACACACAGACAAACACACAGACCATTTCGCGGGACTTGGTCATTTCGACTCAGGGGACCCCAAAACGTGTATTTCCGTTGAAAACCGGAAGTCGAAATTTTTCACGATCGCAATACTTTCCTTACTATAAGTGGAAGTAAAAATGAGACCTTGGAAAAAGCCTTTTGACCATTTCCGCTGAGAATTGCAGTTTTCGCTTAAAACTCGCAAAATCGCAATACTTCCACTTACTCTATATTTCATATATAGGTAAGTGAAAGTAAAAATATTAATACCACCACTCTTGGAATTTCTTATGAATTTTTATATGAATCTTTTTTTCACTTTTATTGAAATAAAATAGTTTATTAGGAATACGGTCATACTTAGAGAATGGAATCCTCTATCCTGAAATGCTTTCAGTTATATTTACATGTAATTTTCAGCTATTTGCTCCTTTGAAAGATTTTTAAATAATTTGGCCGAGCGCACATTGAGACGCAGAACAGAGCAGAGCATGTTTTGTGAAACCTGATTTAGAAAGGACACACGCGGTCCAATGTCCGCGGAAAACTGTGCGACGCAGTTTTTTTTTCGTGCTGCCCTTTTCCATTCTGTGTCTATTTGCCCTTTTCTGCTGCGTGGTACATTTCAATGTACGCCTTACCTTATTGTCCGAGGAATGAAATCTCCAAAAAAATCAAATTAAAAATATCCAATTTTTTAATGACTTTTAACGGAAAAAATGTGGTCAAATAAATCAGTTATAAGTGTATTTTGTGATTTAGTTAATATTAAATCGCGGCTAAAAATTTATTGAATATTCAAAAATGCCTATCGATGGTTTTGCAAATTTATCATCTATATGTAAAATAGTAATTTTGATAGTGTAATTTTTTTTTACTTACTTAAGTTAACTTAAACGTTTAAAGTTCTAAAACGTAAAGGCAGTTGCCGGAATGTGACCATGGATTTTAATAAAATGTTTGAAAGAAATTATTATTTTCTATAAGGTCCTAAGTTATTATTGATAATAGATGGTTACACAATTATTTTACTCTGAACATCCCTCCGCCCCATCAATCATAATTATTCGAGGAAAGAATATTATATAAAGTATATTCAAGGACAAAGAATGTACGTTGACCTTTTCCATAAATTAAAGGTTCCTGCACCAGCATACTCTAGTTTCCTAAGAATAGAAGAAGTTCTCTACAGAATCACATGTAGGATATCAATCAACCTGATTCGACATAAACGGAAGTCACGTGGTGGCTCGTGTGGACCAATCACGTGTCCTTCCAATATGTTAATGCGATCCTAAGTCCTCTTACCTCTTTAAGTGAGCATGTTTGATTCGGTAAGCCCAAGATTTCCTTCATCCTTTCATACTACATTCATTTATAAATTTGATAAATTAATACATTTTATTTTCGGAAATAAGCAGTTCAGATGTGAAATATTTGTTGTTATGACTGAATTCCAGTTCTAACCTGACATACACATATACATATATGTGTTACAATGGAGTTCTTGAGATCAATCAATAATAAAGAACTATTTGTACATTATGGCGACGTTTCGAGACTATTGTTATCATAATACTTACAATGAACAGACAGGTTGGCATACAATTTATATACAATTATTCATATAGAAAAACTAACGAATATAAAAAGAAATTGTAGAATTTCTTAAAACACAACCTGATATTGTATAATAATAAAAGAAACAGTTAAAACAAATAAACCGTGGATATTAGTAAAGATGATTTCATTGCTAAAACGAAAATTTTATTAAATGATGAACGAATATACAAAAAAAGTCTGTAGCAATCCAACACACAAATTAATGACATACAAAACATGTTTTAACACTTACGTGGGTTAAACAATTTTTATTGCACGAAAATAAAAATTTTAAATGTCACACAAATTATAAAAACACAGATATTTAAACAGGTTACAAAAATTATCACTTTTTACCACAGAACTAACCATAAGAATTGAGCTTCAGAACAACCAGACAAACTCTTTATATATAGTCGTAACGAGAATAGTCTAGAACCTTCTGGGCCAGCGTAGACGGTACTCGATCATCGTAGTCACAAAGATGTGGTATGACTCTTTGTTCTAACTGTTAGTTCGTTCTAACAAATGGTCTAGAACTATTCTCAACCATATGTTTTTATGGTGTTTTTTTTTTCTAACATTACAATATTATTAGGAAAAATACAAACAAGATAGCATGGCAACCTACAATGCTAAAGATCGCGGGTTCGATTCCAGCGGTGACCCTAGGATTTTTTAATGGGAGTAAAAAATCCTTAGCTATGCCGTCCCTCGGATAGGACGTAAAATGGAGGTCCTGAGCCTTTACGATATCAGGTTAAAGATCCCTATCCTAATTATACGTGGATAGGCAAAATTTAGGACTACCACTGTAGCATCGTCCGATTAGCCATAGTAGCCATAATTACTTCATAAACCTATGAACTTTCTAAATACTTAGCAAATTTATTAAACCACCTGTACACTCATAACAATGTTGAAGATTCATTCGAATTCCCAAATTAATATCCATATTCCGAAAGGTTATAATATAGTTTCAATAGACGATTCTTCATTACTACTACTACATTACATATTTGCAACAAAAAAGTAAAAACAATAATTGAAAAACATTGGCATAAACTTCAAAACACACACGTCACTTCCCAAAAAAGAATTCCTCCAATTGCACTGATTTGATCTCCAATTGCTCAAATTTTAGTCGACATACATATAGAGGATATCTTAGCCCCAGTTATACCCAAAATCCCGTTTAAAAACTCATTCCTGTATAAATACGTTGATGACATTCTGACCGCGATACCAACAGACGGACAATTTTTTATATTAAATTTACAAATGTACTTACAACAAATACATCCAACATTGGCGTAGGTCAATGTCAGGAACAATCATGAAGAGAAACTAATCACTGGTAGCATTCAACTAATACACTTAAAATAAAAGGTCTCGTGGCCATCTTCTTATCAGATACCTAGGGGGGTTGTCTGGAATAGAGGAGAAGCGAGGCTGAAAACAAGAGGGTTCGGGTGGGTCGGGAGCTTATTGTGAAAGGACTGAAATCTTGATCGGGCCAAATCTACGATATATGGAACATTAAGGTATTTATGGATGAGTTTATTTGTGACGAAAGAAGGAGCTTTAAGGATTTTACGAAGGGTTTCGGATTGCAAGGATTGGATTCGAGAGGAATTTGATGGTTTCGTGGAGTCACAGAGCTCGATTCCGTAAGACAATGTAGGTCTTATTATTAGCCTTTTATAATTGACTAGCATTTGCCTTCGCGGTATTTCCCGCGAGCCTTTAAAATCAATTCTTTGATCATTATCTTGGTATTGATTTAATATAATATGTTAACAGATGTTAAGGAGATTTAGTAGAATCGGAGCTTCCGGAAGGTGGAATGTTGGAGGGGGAAGCTACCGGCTCGGTAGAAGAGAGACGCGCAATGAAGAGAGTTCACTAAAACCGCCGAAACAAAAATTGCTTACTCGTCGTGAACGCTTTATTTTTCGGCTTTAAAACATGGTTTTCGAAAACCCATGGGGGCTTTCGAGTTAAACTCGTCGTATCGAGATCTTTAAAATGAGTCCAAATTAGATATTTTTTCTCGAAATGCAAAAAAAGGTGTCCGTTAGAGTTAAACGACGATTACGCCATTTAAACCCCTTAGGGTTTACATTTCCGAAATTCCTTTCATAGTGGTTACCTACATCGCGTTTAAAATCTAATTTCCGAATTTCAAGTTTCTATCATTAGTAGGTTTTGCTCTGCGTTATTTCTGTCAGTCAGGACAAAGCCTCTTATATATATAGAGATTGGGAGTTTTGAACATTTTCCAAGTATGTGTTGAAGTAGACGCAATAGAATAGAATTCGAAAATAATTCCTTTTCTTGAGGTACTTTTAATCCGAAACCATAATGAGACAATATAAAAAAATGATGGCAAAAAGCCAACTACGCCAATTTCTTCTTTATTTCTCGAATGATGGATATTCCCTTATTGTCCCAGTTTATGTATATACACATATTTAAATCCAACGCCTTGCTAAATATTGGATGCGACCTTATAATATACAAGTACCGAAAAAAAATCCCCTTAGATAAGGAGATGGCCCAGAGTACAGCTACTTGGAGCGGGCTAAGAGAAAGGCGATGCCGTTAGACATGGAAATGCTCTAGCGACCGTTAGCGTGTCCTCTCTTCTCTTTGTGTTCTCTTCGCTCCGCCTGTCCGCTTCCGATATCGGTGGATACTCTGCCACTTCGGGAGAGATGGCTTCATTGTATCCCTCAGCGGATCGCTAATATCTCTGCGTGGAAATACTAGCTCAAGAACTATAAACCGTTTAAACCTGAAATTGGGTATTTGATGTACGTATATGACCGCGATATAAAAGAAAAAATTTCATTAAACTTGGTGAAATGGAGGTGGCACGATTTAATCAATTTTTTCAATTTTCTCAAAAACGGAATTAACGCTTTTGATAAAACTCAAATGAAAAGCAAGTGTTCTGTAATGCCAGGTAGGTTTTATTATCTTAAAAATATTCTGAAGGGGTTTAAATGGTAGATATTTTTTTCTTTTTTTTTTTACTTTTTCTATAAGGTACCTTTAATTTCGTTAATATAGAGAAATTAACTGTATCTCATTATGCCTAAATGGAGAAATATAAATAAAATCGATATAGATATACAGGAGAAAAAAAACTTCCGCAACTTAAAAGACGTTGAAAACGTTGAAGACCTTTAATACAAGTGGTTAACTTAATCCTGGTCAAAATTAGTTCCATGTTTGTTTCACTTTATACAATATAGAGTGAGGTTTCTAGGAAATAAACATGCAGAAAATTTTTAATTAAGAAAATATTAATTATTTCATCCATCACACCACTGCTTTCAGTAGATTTATGTTTCCTTTTACCTTGGTACTTTTTTTCTTTCTTTACATTTGTTCGAGAGACTATCTAACAGAAGATATATATTTCAAATATTTTCTAAAATGATGCACTCTTGGAAACATTTTTTGAAATATTTGTAGAAGCAGATAACACCTTGATTTTATTTCTTCATTTTGTTTCGCCTCGTACTCTAATTGGAGTTATCCTCCTTAAGGAAACTTTATCGTTTATAATGAAAAAATGCTCATCTGACACCTTATCAATCTAGCTTCCTTCTTCATCAAGTTCAGAGCAGCTAACATGATCCTGGTAACTAAAATATTTGATTTTAACATTTCAAATTTCCGATCTAAAAAATGGCTTCAAAATAAACTGCTGGAAGATTGAAAATTTTGGCTTACATTAGTGTGCCACAACAGTTTTTATAGGCATTACATGGGGTGCCACTAGGAATTCGAAACAATAATGAAGGTTCTTAGGGTCAGGTGCAGTGCACATTTCTCTTACCACTTTACCCATTTTAGAATATTCTATCCTCAGTGGATATAATATTGTTTTATATGCTTATCTTTTAATATCCACAAAAAAACTCTTAAAAAGCAATGCATGAAGCATTTAAGATAAACTATTTAATAAGAATTATTAAACTTACGGAAAACGTAATGAAAGGAATGATAAATTTACTCTCACTACCTGCTTCTTATCATTTGAAATCTCCACTGTTATAGGCACAGAGAGTAAGCCTTAAGGCCGAGCGCACATTGAGACACTCGCGACGCAGAGCAGAGCAGTTTTTGTGAAACTGAATTAAAAAGGAAAGGCGCAGACCAATGTCCGCGAAACACTGTGCGACGCAGTTGTTTTTCGTGCGGCCCTGCCATGATCTGTGTCTATTTGCCCTTTTCTGCTTTGCGTGGCACAGTTCAATGTGCGCCTTACCTAATGATAGACCATTTTTTACAAGTAAAGCCATGCATTGCACAAGATTTTTACTTTTTCAAACATATTTATTAATATGGACTTATTTTACACCTACGGAAAGTGTTACAATATATTTAACTAAACTATAAAACTGTTTTTTTGGTTCCTTCCCTTCCTCACCGTTGTGGTTATACGGGATTTCCAACACCAGGGGAAGTGGTGGCCAAGTATTATTAAATGCCCCCTGGCTCCGGGTTTTGAACTTGCTATCTTCGGGTTCCAGGGATATTTCCTAACGCCTAACCCTTATATACCTGACTTATGAGGCCAAAATATTCTCTATCAATAATCATGACAGTGTCCTGTGCATTTATTATTTAAAAATATACCGCGCCTGGAACCCCCATCACTGTTAGTAAGGGACCGGACAGGCAGAAATGGAGCAATATTTATTTGATGTGAAGATTAGTGGAAGGAGATGAGGTAATTAGCTCTGGGATTGGTGGAGACAGGAGCCAATAGGAAGAGCGGACAGGGGACAACTGACAATCTATTGGCTAAGTTCTAAGTTTAGAGGACACTAATTGGCTGAGGGCACGGGCCAAGCACCTCACATCAGTCCATTTAGCTTCTTATTTTATTTATTTTATCGCCCTATTGTTGTAAATGGCCTCGCTCGATTGTTAGCAATGCCTTTTTCTCTCGAAGCGAAGTATTGGTTATTATACGGATAATTTATTATATAAATCGTATTATAAATTTACTAATTTACACTTGCATGTACACTCAAATCATACCATTTATCCTCATCTCTGTAATTTATATCTGAAGTACCAGTGATATTAGTAAGTAATTTCTATTTTATTATTACAATATTGCCACGCCAAAGTGGGATTAGATTATTTTTATTGGAAGAAAATGACAATTCACAATAAAAACAACAAAAAAGTATCAACTTGTAACGACACAGTACCACAAAAGTAACCGTATAATTCGATCTTCAGAGTAAGGCTAAGCCTACTATTGTTTCTTCTATTTAGCACGAAAGAGAACTTTCTAGAAGGTTCTCGAAAAGCGTAGACGATTCTCGTGTAATCAAGAACAATTTAGGTGACTGTTGAGCCAACATAATGTCTTGAATTCTTTTCAGTGTAACGTCATATGGCTTTGTTTCTCGTTACATTATCGTAATATTTATCGATGACAGTAAGTGAAGATTCGACAAATCATTGAGTTAACAATAATTTAGTTGGTAGTTCCAAGAAAGGCTCATAATCAAAAATTGATTTGAGAAATTTGCGATCAAACTTTTTAGCGATTTATATCTTATTTATTATTAATTGATATGTGATTGAGGTTTTTTTACTTTCACTTACCTATAAATGAAATATATAGTAAGTGGAAGTATTGCGATCGTGAAAAATTTCGACTTCCGGTTTTCAACGGAAATACACGTTTTGGGGATCCCTGTGTCCAAATAACCAAGTCCCGCGAAATGGTCTGTGTGTGTGGGAACAGACTAGCTCAAAAACTATAAACCTTCCGAACCTGAAATTGGGTATTTAGTGTTGGTAAATGCCCGCGATGTGACAGCAAAAATTTCATCAAAACTGCTCAAAGGGAGGGGGTACTTTACTTAATAACTTTTTACATTTTTTTCAATTTTCTCAAAAACGGCTCTAACGATTTTGATTAAACTGGGTATTTAATGTATTAATATGCCCGAGATATGACTGTAAAAATTTCATCAAAATTGATCAACTGGAGGGGGGACTTTACTTAATAAATTTTATATCATTTTCACGTGTTTTTTTTTATTTCAAAGGGTAGGGGCCTTTTTTGTTTTCCTATAAAGTACCTTTGTTTTTGTTTATAAGGAGAAAATAACTGTCTCTTGTAACGCCTAAAAATAAGAAATGGTTAAATATGAGATATGATAAAAACCAAGTAAACATGTAGTGGAGAAAATAAGAAAAATATTCAGTCAACTCATAAAACACGTTGAGCTCACGCATGCGTAATACGCCTTTAATGGCATACCATTGTTCATAATTAAACCCGTTCTGTTCATTTAACGGAAATTATTTGCTTCATGGTAACTAAATGAAATTTTCAACAAGTACATAGAGAATTAAAAAATTAGTCGACTTGGAGTACCTATTATGTTTGCATTGCCGAATTATCTCAAGTAAAAACTTTTATTTAATAATATTAGTGTGTTTCATAGAGGAAATGAAAACAAAAATAAGAAATTAATGTGGAAAAATGTGTAACTTTAAGAAGTGGCATTAACACACGCATTAATTTCTAATCTAAGTAAGTTGGTAAGTGAAAGTTGTGTTTTGCGCGCACTCACCAGATTTTTTATAAATGAAGTCCAATCTTCGATTTACGTACTATAAAAACATATTTTAATGTTAAACAAAATAAAAACAAAAATCTGGTGCGTGCGCGCAACACACAACTTTCACTTACCAACTTACTTAGATAAGAAATTAATGCCACTGGTTTTGTTAATGCCACTTCTCAAAGTTACACATTTTCCACATTCATTTCTAATTTTTGTTTTCATTTGCTCTATAAACCCCTCAGAACATTTTAATAATGATAACGCTTACCTGATATTAAATAACACTCAATTTTCATTAAACATGAAGAATATGAAGAAAATCGTTAAAGCCGTTTTTGAGATAATCTAAAAATTCGAAAAAAAGGTTATGAAATAAAGTGTCCCCTTCGGTTGATCAATCTTGATGAAATGTTGGCTATCACATCTTTGGCATATACATACATCAAATACCCAGTTTAATCAAAATCGTGAAAGCCGTTTTTGAGTAAATAAAAAAATCTGGTGCGTGCGCGCAACACACAACTTTCACTTACCAACTTACTTAGATAAGAAATTAATGCGTTTTGTTAATGCCACTTCTCAAAGTTCCACATTTTCCACATTAATTTCTTATTTTTGTTTTCATTTGCTCTATAAACCCCTCAGAACATTTTAATAAACGCTTACCTGATATTAAATAACACTCAATTTTCATTAAACATGACGAATATGAAGAAAATCGTTAAAGCCGTTTTTGAGATAATCTAAAAATTAGAAAAAAAGTTATGAAATAAAGTGTCCGCTTCGGTTGATCAATCTTGATGAAAAGTTGGCTATCACATCTTTGGCATATACATACATAAATACCCAGTTTGATCAAATTCGTGAATGCCGTTTTTGAGTAAATAAAAAATCTGGTGCGTGCGCGCAACACACAACTTTCACTTACCAACTTACTTAGATTAGAAATTGACGTGTTTTGCTAATTATCATTTCCCAAAGTCACACATTTTTCTACATTCATATCTTATTTTTGTTAATCGTTAAAGCCGTTTTTGAGTAAATAAAAAAACCCGTGAAAATGATACAAAATTTATTAAGTAAAGGCCCCCCTCCGGTTGATCAATTTTGATGAAATTTTTACAGTCATATCTCGGGCATATAAATACATCAAATACCAAGTTTGATCAAAATCGTTAAAACTGTTTTTGAGTAAATAAAAAAAAACATGTGAAAATGGTACAAAATTTATTAAGTAAAGTCCCCCCTCCCGTAGATCAATTTTGATGAAATTTTTACAGTCACATCTCGGGCATATAGATACATCAAATACCAAGTTTGATCAAAATCGTTAAAACCGTTTTTGAGTAAATAAAAAAAACACGTGAAAATGATACAAAATTTATTAAGTAAAGTCCCCCCTCCGGTTAATCAATTTTGATGAAATTTTTACAGTCATATTTCGGGCATATAAATCGATCAAATACTCAGTTTAATCAAAATCGTTAGAGCCGTTTTTGAGAAAATCGAAAAAAACGTAAAAAGTTATAAAATAAAGTACCCCCTCCCTTTGAGCAATTTTGATGAAATTTTTGCTGTCACATCGCGGGCATATACCTACACTAAATACCCAATTTCAGGTTCCCACGGTTTATAGTTTTTGAGCTAGTCTGTTCACATACACACACACACACACACACACACACACACACACACACACACACAGACACACACACACACACAGACCATTTCGCGGGACTTGGTTATTTCGACTCAGGGGGTCCCAAAACGTGTATTTCCGTTGAAAACCGGAAGTCGAAAATTTTCACGATCGCAATACTTCCACTTACTATATATTTCATATATAGGTAAGTGAAAGTAAAAAACACTTGAAAATGATAAAAAATTTAATAAGTAAAGTCCCCCCTCCGGTTGATCAATTTTGATGAAATTTTTACAGTCATATTTCGGGCATATAAATCGATCAAATACTCAGTTTAATCAAAATCGTTAGAGCCGTTTTTGAGAAAATCGAAAAAAACGTAAAAAGTTATTAAATAAAGTACCCCCTCCCTTTGAGCAATTTTGATGAAATTTTTACAGTCATATCTCGGTCATATGAATAGATTAAATACTCAGTTTAATCAAAATCGTTAGAGCCGTTTTTGAGAAAATCGAAAAAAAGTTATTAAATAAAGTACCCCCTCCCTTTGAGCAATTTTGATGATATTTTTGCTGTCACATCGCGGGCATATACATACACTAAATACCCAATCTCAGGTTCGCACGGTTTATAGTTTTTGAGCTAGTCTGTTCACACACACACACACACACACACACACACACACACCATTTCGCGGGACTTGGTTAATTGGACTCAGGGGACCCCAAAACGTGTATTTCCGTTAAAAACCGGAAGTCGAAATTTTTCACGATCGCAATACTTCCACTTACTATATATTTTATATATAGGTAAGTGAAAGTAAAAAACTTATGCTTTGCAATAGTTTTGTACTCATTGATAGAACGAACTGTCATGGTACGTGTTTGTAACTACGAAGTCGAGTACAATCCACGCCGTATACATAAGGAGCGATTGACTGGAGAGTTAGTTTTTGTTAAACAGAAGCTCAACAGCTATAGTTATCTCTGTGTTACAAAGTGATAATTTTTGAAACCTGTTCAAATATTTGTGGTGTTATAATTCGTGTGACATAGAATATTGTTGTTTTTCTCTGAATAAAAATTGTTAACCCACATAAGTTTTACAATATGATTTGTAAAAACGATGTTTAGGATAATTTAAAATGACCAAAATAAATTTTGTTTGGTTTGTTTGTTTAGCGGACCTTCTTGCATAAAACAATTTAAAATGAACAAAATACTTAGGATCATTAACATATTATTTATATTTCAAAACTTTATTATTGTTATTACAAAAGTTTTCCATATCATTTTTAAATAAAGTTGAAATATATTGGTTTCTTCTTTGTCAACAATAGTATCGACCAACCTACCTCAGAACTCAGCACGCTAAAAAGTACTCTATGGGATGCGTGTGGATATAAATTAAGCCTTACATGTGCTGCCTTCATTGGACACTATAAGAACTAGGACAGTTCTTTATAAAACGCGATATTTAATAACTATATTAAAAATAGAGGTGAGAAATATTCAACTGCTATTCTTTACGATAGGTTGATTCATAGTCAGAATTTTCAGTTAAAATTTTTTATTTTGAAAAACCAATGTTTCATCCCTATAAGTGGATCTTCATCAGGGCTTCTGAGTCCAGAGTGGTATAGAGACTGAGGGTAAAATCTGATTTAAACTGTAAACCTATATTAAAAATAAACAATTTTAAAACAAAACATTTATCGAGTAAAAATGAGCGGTGCTAAGGTGCCTTAAACGGGAGTAGTCATTTAATTTTTTTTTTCTGATTAATTTTTACTTTAAAGGTAACTCTAATATAAAAATTCCTTCAAGAAGTATTGTTCGGGGGGTGTCCTGTGGTATAATTGTTAGCATGGCAACCTACAATACTAAAGGTCGCAGGTTCGCGTCCCGCTGTGACCCTAGGATTTTGTTTAATGGGAGTAAAAAATCCTTGGCTATGGCTAAAGTGACGTTAAAAAAAGGAACAAATAAGTAGGGGAGAGCGGGGCTGGTTGGCAACAGTTTTCACTTTTTTGATTGTTGAGTCGTTCCTGTTAGTATAATCCCAATGGGTCTGATACCCCTGTAAACTCCAAGTATTAGAGTACTTTAAGTATTTTTTTCACAACATAATATTTAATACTAAGATCATATAAAATTGAAGAATTCGTCAATCCAGAGTATGCTAATTAACCCCCTATGTGGGGCAGGTTGGCCTAGAAGGTGGGATTGTTTAGCCATCTCATTCAAGTACTGCCTGACACATATTATTGTTATTAAAAGCTGCACTATAATGGAATAATAATTTTGAATCGGTTTTTAACAGCATTTAAGGGAAAATAGAATGAGAATAGAAGAAGATAGAAGTTTAGACTGTCGTCACTTTTTGCAAAAGAAAAATTGTTCTCCTCTTCCTCTCTAAAGACTATTGGTAGTTTCACCTTTGATTATGTTTACCTTACTTTTGTGAATTGCTACTGCGCAAAAAAAAAAAATTTGAAGAGAGCCAACTAACCCCACAGGGGAGAACAATCAAACAAGAAACTGGTTAGTCGAAAGGTTAGGTTTTTCAAAGGAGTTTGGGGCTATGTGAACAGAATCGGAGTCAAATGTTTTTCCATGCCTTTAAATCAACTTTACTGAAAATATAAAAAGTTAGTTACATGTTGTGAAATCAATCAATGAAGCACACTCTTATCTACACTGTTAGCATCGGATTGAAAACAGGACAAGACTCCCGAGGTCGAACGGGTCACGTGGTACTATGTTGGGGCCTTCACAACAAATGTGACGGAAACTATAAGCCAATGGCCAACCTACCCCTTATACCAACCAACCCCGCTCTCCACTACTGTTCGGAAATATTTTTCCATTTTTTTTTTACTACGGTATTTTTTCAGAGTACTACACCTATTTTTAAAATATCGTTGGTTTTGTCAAAACTTTATTTTATTTTATTGACTTTAATAAAAAATGATGATGATGGGACAAAAAATTATTGGGAAATTGCCTTATTTGGAACAGGATAGGGGGAAAATTTATCAGAATAAAATGTGTAAAGACTTCAGGTAACCAGCATCGTATCCGTTTCAGTTAAAATATAAGTTATCAGTTTTCGACTACCACTGCCTAAACAAATCCACAATGTGTCCTCTCAAGTAGATCTACTGGCCATGCTGCGTAGTTAATGACTTCACTAGAAATGCTCGTGAAGGGGGATTTTTGACAATTCTACGGCAAATCCGGCATATTTCGCTTCAGTTACGTAACTTAAAGCCGAAGAATTGTCCAATTGTCCAAGAATTGTCGGTGAGTAGACAGGCACCCAGTGGGTCCGCACAGAATGTGTTAAGAGCCAGTAGAGGTTGAAAGCTAGGATGGAAAAAGCTAATCACGGACCTTTTCAACTGGTAAGGATGCGATGGGAATCCTATAACATAGCCTAATATAATGGCTATAAAAATAAAAATTCATTAAATAAATAAAAGTATTGTAAGTGTAACAGTTCTAGAATTAAATTATTTTTGTATTAATTTAATTCCATTAGGCTTTCGTTATTTCAAACAGCTTGGCACGCATTTTTAAAAATTGTATTTATTTATTATCATCATAAATTTAGGAACACGCCCGCCTCCACTGAGCTACCATATGGTTTCTTTACGATTACTTTCTTTATTTGAAACCATTTAATATTTTTTAAACAGAGATTGATACTGTAACACTTATGTGGGTAACAAAATGTATTCAACAAAATATACAATTATCAATGCCAACGAATTTATAAAACTTAAATACTTGAGCAGGTTACGAAAATGATAGAATTATAGCACACAATCATATGACTTGAGCTACACAGTCAAGACACAGACTTATCTAACTTATCTAATAAAATTGTTCCAGAACAATATGGACAGTTCTATGCCTTTGAGGACTGGTCACGGAAAGATCTAGCCCCAAACAGTTCGTTCTAATCGCTTATTTTGTTCCAACAAACTGTCTGGGAGTTTACACCATATGCTTTTTTTTATTTATTTGCTTATCGATTTAACATTACAATACTTTGCATTTAAGATATAAATATTTCAAATGTGAAATGCCTCCATTGAGATATCGATATAACTTCGATATATTTACTCAACGATATTAGCGGAGAGCGCTGCTATGTGGGTTAGAGCCGGCCTTGATATAGACAAGACAACCTCCATCGGCGGATAATCGACCTTCTCGAATTAGAAATGGGCTCCTCCTTGTTCCTAGCCACAGCTCTATTATTAGCTAATAAATCGATAGTTCAGGAATCTTCGATATATCGAACGATGACTTGATTAATTTCAAAATCAGAATCTGGTAATTTCATTAAAATATCACTGTCATAGCAGTGAATAAGCGGTTAAAGTCGGAATAGTATTCGTATTGCTACGTAAAACAAAAAAATCTGGGGCGATGCGCGCAACACACAACTTTCACTTACGAAGTTACGTAGATTAGAAATCGACGTGTTTCGATAATATCTAAATGCCATTCCTCAACTTCACACATTCATATGCTTATAGAGTATTTGTATTGCAAAACTTTTCAAAAAAAAAAAAAAAAAATCTCAGTAATTTTCTATTCATTATTGCTTATTAATTTTTTTAGGGGCATAATTTCATCAAAATTCGAGTTTTTTTTTACTGCTTGCTTGTTTATTACTGCGAGTTTCTTTTTTGTAAATATATCGTGAAGGTGAATCGATAAAAGGTGTATTTACGTCTCATAGTAAAATTTGTCTATTATGCTTTTCTGGAAACTGAGAACGATTACTGTGCGTCTATAATCAATTTTTATTGCATTCAGAAATCTATTACGGTACTTAAGGTTTTAAACTAAAATATAAAATAATTAATGAATATCTTATACTATACTTGTTCACACCTTAAATATTTTGAGCATCACCTGTTTACTCTCTGAAGTAAAATAATTTTTTTATTGTTAAATAGAATTTTATATTTTCATCAAAGATAATACGGGAAATGAAAAGTTGCCTGTCACATCGCGGGCATATACATACTTCAAAATACCCAGTTTGATCAAAATAGTTACGGCCTTTTTGAGAGAAAAAAAAACACATGAGACAAAATTAATTAAATAAAGCACCCCCTCTATTTGACCAATGTTGATGAAATGTTTGCTGTCACATCACGGGCATAAACATTTGTCAAATACCCGATTTCAGATTTTTACGGTTTATTTTTTTTTTTTTAGCTAGTCTGTTCACACACACACACACACACACACACCATTTCGCTGTACTTGGTTATTTGGACTCTGGGGACCCCAAAACGTGTATTTCCATTGAAAGACGGAAGTTGTCACGATTGCAATACTTTCCGTTACTATATGTTTTATATATAGGTAAGAAAAAGTAAAAAAAACATAGGATTGAAAAGAGTCCCAGAATTGTTATTGAAACAGTTGGAAAAAAAATTTCAAGTACATGTTCGTGACTGTTCGAGAATAATCTAAGCTTGTCTGGATTGTAAGCATTGTAGGAAGAAAAATTGTTTAACCCACATAATGTTTAAAATTATACAGCTTGTAAACATATTACTTCTGAAATATTTATTCATTTAAAATTAAATGAATGTCCTTAATTTAAAATAAAACGGAGGTGATCTACCAGAGAAGGGATCCAATCAACAAAATAAGCTAAAATGAGTTGAAGATGGTTTTAAACTGGATCATGACTCGATTAATTTTATTAGAAAAGAACAACCTCGGAGACTTCGAGGTAATAAGTCTTAACTGGAAGTACGCGATATGATTACTTTTACGTTTATATTTTTATTTTAACGTAGATTTTTATAATTAAGGACCTCTTTTGATGCGAAATATCAGGTTCGACAACGTTTGTTAGTAGCAGTTTTTATTTAGAGTACCTTATCTAATAATAGGAGTTAGAACTAACGAGCCCATCATAACACACACACACAAATATATATATTCATATATATATATATATATATATATATTGTGGGGTTAGTTGGCTTTCTTCAACTGGGGTTTGTTGGCGCAGTAGCAATTCACAAAAGCAAGGTAAACATAAACAAAGGTGAAACTAGTAAATGTCTTTAGTTCCAGAGAGGAGGATGAGAGCAATATTTCCTATGCAGAAAGCGACGACAGTCTAAACTTCTATCTTCTTCTATTGCCATTCTATTTTCCCTTAGAAGCTGTTAAGAACCGATTCAATATTATTATACCATTATAGTGTAGTTTTTAATAACAATAATATGTGTCATTCAGTACTTGAATGAGATGGCTAAACAACTCCACCTTTTAGGCCAACCTGCCCCACATAGGGGGTTAATTGGCATACTCTTGATTGACGAATTCTCAAATTTTTATGATCTTAGTATTAAATATTATAAGCCACTATTACATTACTATGTGGTATCAACCCTATTGGGATTATATTAACAGGAACGACTCAACAAACAAAAAAGTGAAAACTGTTGCAAACCAACCCCGCTCTTCCCATATATATATATATATATATATATATATATATATATATATATATATATATATATATATATATATATATATATATATATTCCTGCAGTAACCCATGTAAAGATCTCAGCATCTTTGCGTGCATCTAGATCCTTTGTCGAAGGATCTCTTTTCCTCCAGAGAAGACGCAGCGGCACTCCCTGAAGATCATTCAGCAGCGAACAGAACTCTTCACGGTACAACGTCCACAAATCGATGTCATCCGGGCGGCTCTTCGGCGGTGAGTGTCCATGGTCATCAGGGTGCGATGACCACGCACATCCGGCTGACCAAGAGTCATTGAATGCAGAGGAGTAATTAATGTTTAAATGATTTCTAGTATACCTTTCATGATTCTTAAGAAGAGTGTGAAATGTGCTCTTATGAATCAAAAGATAATAGACTTTCCAGAATTGGATTCCTCTCTCAAAGGCATATGTGGGGCAATATGATGTTGCATGCTTATAATATGAAGATATGTATATGATTAAAATAGATAAGAAACTGAATCAATAAATTTATGGTGATATTATTATTAATAATAAAGAAAGATTGTATTAACTATTTGTTTATTAACATTTAAAGCAAAGTAACAAACATTTTATATATTTCTTATGCATCTTTAAAAAAAAAAAATAAATGAGATTTTAATGAACTTGCTTATTAACACTGTCATAGCTGACAATCATTACAAAAACGTATTTTAGACAAATAAAATAAATATGATTCCACCAAATGCAACAATAAACTATAACTACTGCATTACAAAATAATCAAACAAAAATACATATTATGTATAGGTACTCATCTAGATACTCCCAGGATCTATGACAGCTCTCTCCACTATTCTCTGATATAATAACAAATAATAATAACAATTAACCGATAGCGCCAAATGATGATTATAAGTCTCGTCAACTTGACACTCATCTTTACAACACTACCTTGAAACACTTTTTTTAAAAATTCTCAAATACTCTTTTAAGCTCACCATGGATTACCATGCTAATTATAAAGTCAGTAATGATACTTTCTATGTCCTGAAGGGACAGTCTATCACTCACTCAGGACTATCCAAAGTTATAACCAAAAGTACATGCTAACAGTACGAAGTCACATTCAAGAGTCACCCACTGGAACATCCCATTTCTCACCTAAAGAATGGAGGGAGAAATATTCCTTCACTGACAAATTTATTAAAAAGGCATTTAAATGAAAATGAAAAACACCTGTAAACTTTAATGTGCATGGCTCTTGTTATTAAGGTAGTAATTAATGAAAAACAGATAGCATGGGGACTATTTTCTATTTTAACGGCTTTTATGTTAGCGGTCTAAACGGCTATTCCCTGGTAAACAAAAACAGGATATCTTGAATTTAGCACATTATCTTCCTAACAAGGAAACTTCGAAGGATATTAAGTTTCCTCACCTATTAAGTTTCCTCTACTAATTTAGTTATTAATTAAAATATTGATCAGCTGATTTTAAATTTAGACTCCTTATTAAAAATGAAAAATGTTGATATCCAACAAGATATATTTTATTTGATTACTTATTAAGTTTTCTAATTGTTAAGTGGCTCTATCATCAGCTATGACAATGATATATGACTATTTTTACTACCTCTTAACCTAATACATTAGGTTACAAGAGAAAAATTCAATAATCCTCGGCATTAATAATGTCCTACCCTATACCCTTTCCTGGGATACTCCATATAGCCAAAAAAACGAGGAAGGGGAGGACCAAAAAAAAAATGAATAAACTAAAGTATATGGTGGCAACAGATATGCATATCTTCTGTTAAAAAGATTCCTTTTTACCGCACTTATAGGTTTTTTTAAACTTATTTTATTATTATTAAATGATGGTGAGTGAGAATGTGTCAGTATTATTGATTAGTTAATATACTTTAATTAATTCGATCTAATAACAAATTAGATCGAATTAATTCCTAATCAAGAACTGGTTCCGGAGATGTTTTCCTCAGAGCGCCATTTGTGATGAGCCGAGCTACGAAGAAGGATTGCCTCTTATAATCGATGTTGAAATCGATATCGTGTCGGGATTTCATCCCTTCGGTCGACTTTCCCTTGTTGGGTCACCATTAAGTGAATTCCTAAAATAAAAAAGTAAGTAAAAGTGATTACTAGTGGAGTGAGGAGGTGGAAGTTGTGGGCTCTGCGCGATACCAAAACGGGGCATCAATTAGCAAAGCGGTTATGTAAGAAGGTTGTCGCGGTCTCAACTAGTGAAGACAGTTTTTCACTGTTTTGGAGTTGTTTGGTGTCGGTCTCCTTGTTTGTTTGTTTAACGTCACTTAATGCTACTAAGGCTAATCGGACAATGCTACAGTGGGACTCCTAAATTTTGCATATCCAGGTATAATAAGTATAGGGATCTTTTTATAGGTATTATTTAATTCATACCTGACATCGTAGAGGCTCGCGACCTCCATTTTGCGTCCTATCCGAGGGACGGCATAGCCAAGGATTTTTCACTCCCTTTAACACGTTAGATGCGGCGGAGTATTTTAGGGGTATCCTGAATTTGACGGTATCGGTCCCGGGGGTCCGACTGCTTGGATGAGCCACAGACGATATCGGGCGTCGGGGTCCGATGGGAATGCTCTGACGAAAGTTTTATTTTTTTACTGAAAAGTAAAAAAAATTCTCAAGGGCATTATCTCTTGGTTAGGATTAGACGTGCGAAGGCGCAGGACATGCCCCCGGGGTCCGATACAGGATTTACGCCACACTTTATTGAAAATAGCATTAAAATGCTGGAAATTTGAATTACTATACATATTGATAATTTTTGCAATGTTAAAAAAAAATTCAGGAGTCTTTTACAGTTTTACAGTCACTTACTGTATGATAAAAAATCTGGTGCGTGCGCGCAATACACAACTTTCACTTACCAACTTACTTAGATTAGAAATTAATTCTTTTTTTAATTGCCACTACTCAAAGTTATACACTTTTCCACATTCATTTCTTATTTTTGTTTTCATTTGCTCAAAAGAAAACACTAATTAATTTTATTATTATTTAAAAGTTTTTACTTGTGATAATTCGGCAATGCAAGCATAATACTCCAAGTCGTATTTTATAATTCTCTATGTACTTGTTAAATATTTCATTTATTTCCCATGAAACAAATAATTCTCATTAAATGAACTGAAAATCTTTAATTATAACGCATTGGTTTGTCATTAAAGGCGTACGGCGCATGCGTGAGCTCAAGGTGTTTTATGAGTTGACGGAATATTTTTCTTTTTTTCTCCAGTATTTGTTTACTTGATTTTTTTCATATATCATATTTAGCCATTTCTTATTTTTAAGGCGTGATGAGAGAAAGTCAATTTCTCAATATAAACTAAAACAAAGGTACTTCATAGGAAAAAAAAAAAGGCCCCTTCCCTATTTAAGCCCCCTCCGAACATTTTAATACTGATAAAACTTACCTGATATTATTTAACACCTAATTTTCATTAAACAAGACGAATTTGATCGAAATCATTAAAGCCGTTTTTGAGATAATCGAAAAAAAGGTAAAAATTGGAAAAAAAAGTTATGAAATAAAGTCTCCCCCTCCGGTTGATCAATTTTGATTTAATGTTGGCTATCGCATCTTTGGCATATACATACATCAAATACCCAGTTTGATCAAAATCGTTATAACCGTTTTCGAGTAAATAAAAAAAAACACTGGAAAATTGTACAAAATTAATTAAGTAAAGTCCCCCCTCCGGTTGATCAATTTTGATGAAATTTTGACAGTCATATCTCGGGCATATAAATGGATTAAATACTCAGTTTAATCAAAATCGTTAGAGCCGTTTTTGAGAAAATCGAAAAAACTTAAAAAGTTATTAAATAAAGTACCCCCTCCCTTTGAGCAATTTCGATGAAATTTTTGCTGTCACCTCGCGGGCTTATACATACTTTAAATACCCAATTTCAGGTTCGCACAATTTAAAGTTTTTGAGCTAGTCTGTTCACACACACACACACACACAGACCATTTCGCGGGACTTGGTTAATTGGACTCAGGGGACCCCAAAACGTGTATTTCCGTTGAAAACCGGAAGTCGAAATTTTTCACGATCGCAATACTTCCACTTACTGTATATTTCATATAGGTAAGTGAAAGTAAAAAAATCTGGTGCGTGCGCGCAACACACAACTTTCACTTACCAACTTACTTAGATTAGAAATTGACGTGTTTTGCTAAATATCATTTCCCAAAGTCACACATTTTTCTATATTCATATCTTATTTTTGTTAATCGTTAAAGCCGTTTTTGAGTAAATAAAAAAACACGTGAAAATGATACAAAATTTATTAAGTAAAGTCCCCCCTTCGGTTGATCAATTTTGATGAAATGTTGGCTATCACATATTTGGCATATACATACATCAAATACCCAGTTTGATCAAAATCGTTAGAGCCGATTTAGAGTAAATAAAAAAAAACACGTGTAAATGTTACAAAATTTATTAAGTCCCCCCTCCGGTTAATCAATTTTGATGAAATTTTTACAGTCGTATCTCGGGCATATTAATACATCAAATACTCAGTTTAATCAAAATCGTTAGAGCCGTTTTTGAGAAAATCGAAAAAAACCTAAAAAGTTATTAAGTAAAGTACCTCCTCCCTTTAAGTAATTTTGATGAAATTTATGCTGTCACATCGCGGGCATATACCTACACTAAATACCCAATTTCAGGATCGCACGGTTTATAGTTTTTGAGCTAGTCTGTTCACACACACACACACACACACACACACACACACACACACACACACACACACACACACACACACACACACAGACCATTTCGCGGGACTTGGTCATTTCGACTCAGGGGACCCGAAAACATGTAATTCCGTTGAAAACCGGAAGTCGAAATTTTTCACGATCGCAATACTTCCACTTACTATATATTTCATATATATGTAAGTGAAAGTAAAAAAATCTTTTTAAATAAATGAATTTATAAAATAAATAAAGCAAATAACAGTATGTTATTTATAATTATAGACTTAGTAAGAAGTATTGAAGATAACCATAAAGGTATCTTTGAAATTATCGGACGCGGAAGTGTGATGCCGTAGTCTTGTTTTATTAATGATGGCCTGTATCGGACCCCGGATTCCGATTTTAAAAAACAGAATTTCATGTATTAGCAACATTTGCTGCACTAAAATGCAATCATCTCATTAAAAATCTACTAAATTGAGTCTTTGAGGTGTCCGGCCTTTCGGACATTTTCATGTGATAATCGGCTGTTAAGATGGGAATGTAAGGACCCAGGGGACCGATGCCGCACCTAACGTGTTAAGAAATTTTAGTGCCACCTCGGAACGCGAACCCTCGATCTTTAATATTGAAGGTTGCTATGCTAACCAGTACACCACAGGGTCTGCATGTATGTATATAGGTTACTTTGGGTATAAAGACCAGTCTACACGGTTGAATTTTTGGAACGAACCTTGAAACCAAATTTTGTTTCACTTTTTGATTACATTGAGGCAATTGCAATAAACCAAACCGTCCCGTTTAAACGGTCAATTTTTTTTTTTTTTTTTTTGTGGGGATTATTATAATCCCTACGTTTATCAAGGTTTAGCTAACTATCTAGATACAGGGTTTAGCTGTATATGTATACCTTTCGACCATGATTTAAGGCCCTCAAAGGGCCAAATGAGAAAAACCAGACAACAACCAATAAGAGAAAATACATAAAAAAACATCAATAGTATGTTTATGTGGGGATGTAATTCATGCTCCTCGCCCATTGGCGGCTTACATTAAATGATGTTCGCTCTATTCCACGAGAGCTATTGAAGGGCACTATGGAGTATTACAATCTAACATTAATAAAACAAACAATACAATCCTACCTCGTTATATATCATCGTGGAAAGTTTTGTGATTGGCTTAAGTGTCCGATGCTGCAGTCTAGTGTGAGCCACCGGTGGTACACGCCGGTGTGAACGTGTTAAATATATTAAATAAACATAATAAAAAAATTGTAGAATTTAAAAAAAATTAAAATCAAGTTGTTAAAATATGAAGCAAAGAAATGAACAATGGGATAAAAATCTACACAGCTTATCTGAAGTAATGTGAAGTAATATTGAGATGTAGGTGAAAATATTATAATAAAGTTTGCAATGGTCAGTAACAATGAAGTCTAAGTTAGTGAGGTAAAATATAGTAGTGAACATATCGAAAAATTTAAAAAGAACCTTAATAAGATGGAAATCACTGAATGAAGGGTAAGAAATTTATGGATACATGATATATTTATGTTAAACCCTTTGAAGTATATTAAGTATATTAAGGGTTTTATACTAGAAGGATGAATGTTTACTAAGCTAATAAAAAATTAAGTAAGACTGGGTAATTTACATTTTCATACCTATCACTTCTAGTTATTTTTTCGCGCATGTTAATTACCTTGTACGACTTTGGAAGCTAAACATTATTCTTAGTGAAATTTTCAGCTTATATATACATAAGGTATACGAACTTATTACCGGATATTGAAATCTTTACCCCAGTTAAACATTTTTCTCCTCACAATGGTGGTTATACTTTTTCATCTTGTTTATTCATATCTTTCTTATTGTATTACCTGTTCAGATATTTTTTACCAACATAAAATTTCTCGCTAATACCTTGATATACTTTGAAATTAATATAGCATCCTTTTTTTAGCAAAAATATTAGGACTTACGTTAGTTGCTTATAAGGCGGTTGAAGGGTGGCTTCCGAACATGAGAATAGTAATTTTCACAAAAATCGCAAACCACTACATAATAAAATATTTATACTACGATATCACGCAGCAATAGCCTAAAAAAAACTTGTCCACAAAGTTAAGGAACCGAATGCGAGGACAACCTTCACGCACCGAGATTTTCGATTAAACTGCCACAAATATGTGAAATGTCATCTGAAGTGGCGAAGTAATTTAATTAGGTTAGTACATCTCCTGCTTACCCTCTCACTCACTCAAATATTACCATCTCTCTCTTTTGGTCAAGTTATTAGTTTCTATACTGTCCGTATAAAAAACATCAGCAATTTCCTGTCCTCGACTGTACTAGACGTACATTCAAATAAAAAATTATTTACATCTCTCAACTGAAAAATGATCCTATGTTTGAAATTTTAAAATACATCATATACTACATTAGTTTATTGAGTCGTCTTTCTTTTTAAATGAATCGAAAATTATAATTGTTGAATATAATAATACTAATAAGCTAATAAGGTACCTGTAAAAGTAAAATAAATAATATTTTTATATCTTCAAGATAATTCCCCCAAATAATTTATTATACATCTATTTTAGGTTTTATAATATATGGGGCCAGCTTTATTTCCAAACTATAAGATCTAGTACCTTGAAGATTATTTTTTTTTAATACTTATTTGAAGGTATTTTTTCACAAAAAATGTGATTTTTTTTTTTTAATGGCATTAACCAAGCGATTTCCAAGATATGGGACTGGCGGCAATCAGTTGTTTTGTTTATTTATATATTTACATCAAAGTTGGAAGGCGTCTATTAGCATTTCAGATTCATATTTATGGGTGAAGTTAATATTTTTTTTATAGAGTAGATAAGCATTTTTTGCTAGAAACATAAATAAAATTACACTGTTACATTTTGTTTATTTTTCATTTTCATGAATTATATCGCACATATAGCTTAAAGGCAGATACTATCACTTTATCTTTTGAAAACAAAGTTTTCGATAGTACTATCGATAGTTAAAAATTTATCGATAGTTTCGATAGTTTAAAACTATCGAAAGTTTTACATCACTAGTGTAAAGGCACCTTTATTAGAGGTCCAGAAAGAAGTAGTGGGGTTGGAAGGGGCACCTCCCACACTGATCCTTTTACTCTCCCAAGACGCTAAGTCCTTTAGACTACCGTTGTAGGCCACAGAGGTCACAATATTTGTTAGGATGGGAAGAGCAGGTCACATTCAGCCCCCACATCTAACGGTACCCCACGGACCGATATCCATTCCAACGACAAATTGTTCTAAGTTCAGGTAGTCAGTGTTCTGTCGGTTCCAACCACTTCATTTATTACAACAACTACTTGGACATGAATGTTAACTGGAAAACAATGCATTAACGTCACATTGAGGAATGTTTTCAAGTGGTAATATTGATATTGTATGGGTTGAAATTTTATACAGGATTTCGTACATTAATTACTATACCTGATGGCATTGCGAATGCAACGATCAACGGTGGCTTGAAAAAAATTGGTAGGGAATGGATCCGTCACCTGAAGAAAATCTTCTGGGAGGTGTTTTCTAAGAAAATCCCCAGATCTTTTTTCCTTTTTTTACGTTATTTAATAACATGTGTTTATTTTAAAATATATATATACACTAAAGAGGTTACCTACCTATTACCACATTAAAGTTGTTTTTGTTAACAATGAATTTGATAAAACTGATTAGGTTCTTAAATCAGAAGAAATGGTGTTTAAGATATTTTAAAGGTTAGGAAAATTACATAAAACACATAATTGTTGAAAAGGACACATAAAGTTATTCGCCTTGTAACCAATGTCATGTGAGTATGTTTACAGAAGAAGGTATATACAAGAACGAGGATATATTTGATTGTATTTTAAAATCATTAAAAGCATATTGGCCACCTAAATGAATAATTCTAAATGAATAAAGAATATTAAACTATCAATTTGTTTACATTTCAGGCTTGTTAAATACATTTATGTTATGTTATTAAATAAAGTATTAATAACGTAAATTAGTAAATTAGTAAATAAAAAAATAACTGGGGTCACATGAGGTGTAGTGGTTAGCATGGTAACCTACAATACTAAAGATCGCAGATTCGAGCCCAGCGCACAGTGGGACGAATCGCCAATCTAGGCGGAAATAGTTAACATCAAGGAAATGAAAAAATCTTGTCGGTCTCTCGAAAACAATATTCTAGCTAAGGCATTTACAAATTATTAATCACTTTAAGCAAGTATTAACAGAATAATTGGGGTTTGAATACGGTAGTTCCCTCATAATGCTTAGTCAGCTTATTTCCAAATTATATTGTAAAACCAATTGAATCATAGAATGGTTCGTGTTTTTTTCAAAAAAATGTATGGTAGGCAATAGAAGACGATTCACAAATTAAGTTTATATAAGTTCTTGGTTCTTTAAATGTGGATATAGTACAGAGTACTCTCCTTTCTTTTCAATAGTCGATAAGCTATATTTTTTTCTTGTAAAAAAAGGGGTTACTAAAAATCTACACCGAGATATTTATACAGAATATAGTCCACAATATATAGAAATTAAGTATTCATTATGAATTGCTAATACCTGATAATAAAGGAGTACGCTTTTTTTAAAGGTATAAAATTGTTGAGAGCCTATATTTTTAATATTTCGAGGCTATACGGAGGTGCCAATGAAATTTATTGATATATAGTAAACCAGTTTCATTGGAATACATTACTGAAATCTCCGAAGCTATGAAAAAAACGAGATTCGTTGACCATAAGTACAACAATTAAAAGCAAATAGCAAGATTTTTCCCTTTCTAGGAATAAAAAAGAAATAAAGCATGAAAACAATAGTATACCTTAGATATTTACAAACCATTAATCCCTTAAAACAAATACCAACGGAATAAAAAAAAAATAAACACGCCAAATTCGTCACAATAAGTCAGTTAATTTGAACATCTTATTGATAAAGCGGCAACATAGATCAGCGAATTTCATATTGTTTTTGGAAAAAAATTTATACCACGGTATGGAAGTCGATTCGGCAAGTAAGTTTATATGTATTTAGCTTTTTAATTGTGATTGTACTTATTTATTTCCAGTAGTCAACTTAGTAAGTTACTTACTTTAAACTAATGCTTATTTAATTATTGTTAGTAAAAATGCGATAAATAAAAATCTATAACGACTTAGACATATAGACAGATATTTTCACTGAATATATGAACCCCCGGCATTTTTCATTGATTCGAAAATGTCTAAAAAAACCTATAATATTACTCGTGAAAGAGCGATAGGTATAGGCCATAATATTTACCCCTCATATTATAAAATAGCCATGGCTAAAGTAAATTGCTACCCCAACGACAGTTCTTTAAGTATTTCAGAAACTCGAGTTGATATTAAACTAAAAATTTTATTAGATTTGACTGTTAAAAGACTGATACTTTCACAGATTGAAACTTTTGAGGAAAATACTGCTATGAAATATCACTTAATAAGCAAACGGAGAGGAGATGGCAGCTCCGGACATAGCATGTATAAACAAAGATTTGAGGACACAAATGATGATGAGTCTTTGGTAGCATATTCATTTGTGCCATTAAAATTACACGAGTGGGGAATGAAAATAATGTGATTAAAAATAATAATGAAAATCGAGAAACGCACTACCAAAAGATGTACTTTCCTTGCTAATAATACCTACAGATGTCGATAACAGTAGGTTGATGTTGGATTCTGAAGAAGAATCTGACCTGGATGCATATACATCAGATTCAGATGATTCGGAATGAAAAACAATTTTTTTTACATTTCGATATTAGAATTTATAATTATTATTAGAATATATACTTAATTGTTTAAAAATGTATCTTACGTTATTTTATAGTTAATATGTTTTTTTTTCTTTTTGAATTATGGAAAATTGAATAAATGAATATAAATAGAATTGCTCCATTATTTAAAATTTTCTAAATAATTTTATATCGGTTTTTAATTTTTTTCATAGTTTACTAACACTATGATTACCAAGGAGAGCGGACTCTTAGAGACCATTAATATTTCTCCACCCTGTTCTGCAACAAAATTATTAAATAAAAAATCTGAAAAAAATAGTAATTGTCAGATAAACATTAATGTGAACGTGAATTGAAATTCTTCTGTAAAATTTTATGTCTAGAACAAACAGTTAAGTGAAAATAAAACCGTTTGTAGTCTCGTGGATATACGATAATTCAAAATTACGAAACTATAATTTAATAAAGGCATCGATAATAAATTGTAAGCAATCAATGTTTTTTCTTTCTTAAGTGTACCTGAAAACACAATTATTGAAAGGCTAAATTAGTTAAATACTTATATATCATGAATGGAGAATTTTAGCTTTTGAGAAGATGATACACGGTATCAATCCTCCACTCCCCTGGCCCGGGCAACCCCGTATAGCCGTATAAACCATTCAAGATTTTTTTTTCTTCTAATGTGGATGGCATTGGTTTTACCCATAGAGCCACGTCTCCATTTTATATCCTGAAGTAATGGTAATTTTATAAATTCATTGATAATAAATTTCAAACAATTAATGCTTTTTTTCTATAGTGCAACTAAAACTAAAATGTTTATATAAACCGAGGACTAAGATTAATGCGTGTTGGGCTGCTGGAACTTACGCCTTGAGACTCTGATGAGAAATAGTTTAAAAAAAAAAACTAGTTACATCATGCACACTGTACATGAAATGCCGAAAATACAAGAGTGTTACCGAAAGTATATGGTGGCAACAGATATGCATACCTTCTCTTAAAAGGATTCCTTTTTACTGCGCCTAAATGTTATTTTAAACTTTTTTTATTATTATTAAATTGAGGTGATTGAGAATGTTTCAGTATTATTGATTAGTTAATATACTTTAATTAGGCTGATAGCCGTTTTTACAAATTAGATCGAATTAATTACTAATCGAGAACTGGTTCCGGAGATGTTCTAATATTTGTGATGAGTTCGCTGCGAAGAAAGATTGCCTCTTAAGGTGCCTTTACACCTTACGAACCTCACCTTCGAACCTTGCCGTACCGACGTGAGGCGAACAGCCATTTATACTTCACGAGACCAAAATGGCTGACGCACTCAAAGCTAGCTTATGATAAAGAAAAAATCTCCATTATCAATATATTATATATTATCCGAAAACCCAAAAAATAGGAGACGATTTACAACGTTTCACAAATTACACTAGTATCACAAACAACTCCTGTCACTTAGGAAAAACCCAAATCAAAAGTGACACTAGCGCTAACCCCGAACCCAGGCGAACATATGAAGAACCTAGAACACCCGAACAGTCGACGTGAAGGCTTCACGAAGGTTGTTCGAGGGTGGTGTTCGAAGGTAAAGTTCGTAAGGTGTAAAGGCACCTTTATAGGTAGGTACATCTATAATAAGTCCGGTACTCTTTCTTAATTCTAGGGCTAAACCTGCATTAATTTCTGTAAAAAAACCTTGTCTAGCAGAAGGGGTAACACTGTTAACTTTCCTTAAAAAGTTAGAAACTTAGAACTAAGCGTGTTCAGCACCAAATCATCGAGAGGGGGGGTTGGTAGAAATTCGAGAGGCTAAAAGTTCAAATAATAACACCTGAAAAAACTGTTGGGACATTTAATTCATCATCATAAGTGTTTTAAAGGTATTTATAGTATCTTAGAACTTTTTAATTTATGCCTTATTTATAAAAAAAAGGAATTTATGTTTGTTCGTATGGGTTCATGTTGAAGGATATAGGCCGAAATTTCTCCTCCTGATCCCTATCCTACTAATTTCATTGCTTTCTATCAACTTCTATTAGCTTCATCAAATTGATGAAAAGTAGGATCAACCTGCTTGTTGGTATAAAAAAGAAATGGAGACTATTTCATGAGACCCAACATTGTTATAGAATTCATAAAACAATACAGTTCAAGCTGTAATAAAAATGATATAATTCATCAAATATACGTCCCCTCCCCCCCCCCCTCCGGCGGTGAAGCCCGGGCTTAGAACTCGGTCTGCAATTCACACAATGAAATGCGACATTGTTTCCTCCATAAGACTTGTTGAGAGAATGGGCGAATTGCCCAGAAGAATCGGGACGAAATCCTGGAACAGAAATGAGCTCCATCGAGGAGGAGACAGGAAGGCAAACAGTTGTTTAAGAGTTAGGACCAGCGATGACAAACGATGTTTTCTTTCTTCAAACAATGGAGAAATAAAAAGAAAAATATTAGGTCGTAGCAATAAACCGCGAGCTAGTGTCTGCTCTACTGCTCTAGCGACTACATCATTTCAACTGTCTTCTCCTTCAGCTCCCCTACATCCTAGGGAGGAGTTTATGTCTGAGTAACTGCACGGCATCTTTTGGAACTTGAAATATTTAGAAATTAATTAAAAAAAATATAAGTAATTCCATAACCCGGGAAAGGTAGCGCTACTCGAAGGGTTGATTCAGGAAGGGCTTCGTCGATGAGACGAAGTGACCATATAATCGTTTCAGGGATGCCAAATCATCATATCAAAGCAGTATTTATAATACTTTAAAACAGACCTTATCTACATTAACATTTTTTATGCCTTTTGTCGATAAGAAACTAAGAATAGTGTAATTTACTCACTAAAAGTTAAGGGTCAATATACGCAAAACACTGTGATATTTAATTTATGATTTAATGGAAAGATTAATTATTTCATACCGAAAATCACAAAGAAAATGTCACAAAACACAAATTTCCAAAGAAATTGAAAGAGTAAATAGAATAAATAAACTACGAAAGCATATCAATAGGAATACACTACACTACCGACTAAACAGGAACAATGAGTTACAAATAGTAAGAAAATTTACATTGGATTTATAGTTAATAAATATTCTTATTTATAATTGATAACATATAAGTCACAGCCTGGTTGGAGATAGAACTCCCGGAAGGTGGGCCAGTTAGGATTGGGGGTTCATCTGTCACTCACTCACTCGCATATCGGCGCTACAGTCCATGTAGGACCTTGGACTCCTTTAACAGCTTGCTCCATTCGGCTCTGTCTGCTGCAAATCTTCTCCAGCGATGTACTCCTAAAGCCTTCAGGTCTGCCTTTATATAATCCAACCATCATAGTTGAGGCCTCCCTCGCCTTTGTCCACCTCCTGGCTTCCCGTAGAGCAGCTTTTTCGGGATTCTGCTGGGATCCATCCGCTCAACATGTCCCAACCATCTTAATCGTCCCATCTGGATATATGAGATGATATCTCCTTCCCCAAACAGTTCCTGCAGTTCCTTGTTGTTTCTGATTCTCCAGGCACCTCCAGCTTTCACTCCACCGAATATTAGCCGAAAAACCTTCCTCTCCCAGACTTTCAGAACTCTTTTGTTTTCTGCTGTTAGGGTACATGCTTCGCTACCATAAGTAACAGCCGGCCTTAACACTCTCTTGTATATCAGCAGCTTTGCCTGTCTTGAGAGGTTATTGAACTTCAGGGCCTTTTGCAAACCGCATAGGCAGCAGTTTCCAGCAGCCATTCGGGCTTTTATATCGACTATAGTCAGATTATCAGTGGTAATTAAGCTACCGAGGTACTTGGATTCCTGACAGGCCTGTAATCGGTACTCTCCCAGCTGTAAATCAACATCTGATATTCGCAAAAAGTGATGCACGCTGATAGTTTTGCCATTGTAGGAGTAATTTGTGGCTAATTTATCATTGGATTTTATGGATTCATTTTTAAGATAGTTGACCGTAGATATAATAAAGAGATAATGAATGAGAATGGTCTGGCTCAGAATAAATGGCACTAATATGTAATAATCACATATTTTATTTTTGTCAACGTTTCGACCCAAATTTTAGGTTATCATCAGGGCTAAATGATAAAAACCAGACAACAACCAATTAGAGAAATACTATAAAAAAATATCAATTATACGTGAAACATTAAACAAAATAAAATATATTAAATAAAAATTATAGGATTTTAAGAAATGTAAGGTTATACCTGTAGGAGTAAGACCATTATAAAGTAATCAATAAAAAATGAGATAAAAATCTACATAGCTCATCTGAGGTAATGTGAAGTAATATTGAGCTTTAGGTGAAAATAATATAACAAAATATAGTATACAAAATAATTATAGTAATGTACATATCGAAAAATCTAAAAAAAAAGAAAACTTAATAAGATGGAAATATAAAAATAAATATAATACTACGGAATAAATCACTGAATGAACGAACTTACTTTTATCATGGTTCAACTTTTATCTTACTTCAATAACTAAAATATTATATTTTATAATTCTATTATTTTTTATGTTATAACGATTTAATCATTATTCTGGAGTAAGCACCAATTTTTTAAATTATTTTAAATAATTTATTTTTGAAGAGATTTGAAGAGACACCACGGAGTCGCTTCCAAACGGTGCCAAATCCTTCCTCCTCACTGACACCTCTCCCACGATTTGTGGACGATTGGTGGGAGAGGTTTCAGTGAAGAGGAAGGATTTGGCACCGTTTGGAAGCGACTCCGTGGTGTAATGGATAGCATACCGCGCATGTCACGCGGAAGACCCGGCTTCGATTCCCGGCGGAGCCAAATCTTTTCTCTTCAAAAATAAATTATTTATTATTTTTTTTGTTTATTTTCATCTTATATTTTCAATTTTGTTTAATGTTTCACATACAGTTGAAAACAGAGAGAGAGAGAGAAAAGTTTTTATTAATTATAAAATTGTACAACATACATATTTACAAGTTTTTACATGATTTCGGATATATTATCCTTAAAATCAACAATTTATATTAATTTGATGATTATTTATAATGCAAACAAAGGTAAAAATTATAAGACAGTAGGAAAAAATAAGAAAAAACCTAAACAAAATAAAAATAAACTAAAATAAAAAGAGTTAACTTAATTTAAATGAACACAATTAACTTCATAAAGTAATAAATAAATACATAAACAAGGAAGAAATAAAGACATCAGAAATGATTAGTTTAATAATATATGTTTGGTTCGTTTGTGAGTGTAGCGTTTGAGTGAGTTTTTGCTATAGTTTCCTATTTCTTGTATTAATGGGTTTGTGGAGACTGTTGTATTTCTGAAATATTTGGAGGTATGTGATAGGACAAATTGTTCGATTGTGGGCAGATCTAGGTCTTTGATCATGGTAGATATTTTCGTGTAACGGGGATAGTTGTTAATGATTCTCATGCAAAGGTTCTGTATTCTTTCAAGTTTTTTATAGTTGGTTTTACAGGTTGAACTCCATACAGGGGAGGCATAAGTTATTAATGAACGAACTACGGATTTATAAATAATAAGCTTGAGCGTTGGGCTAAGTTTGGATTTTTTATTGAAATAAGGGAACATTTTGTAAATAATTTTTTTTGCCGCATTAGTATTCTTGTTTATGTGTTCCGTGAAAGTGAGGGATTTGTCAAGCGTTAAACCAAGATATTTAACAGATTTTGACCATGGTATGCGGGTTGAGTCAATATTAATTTCGTGGTTTAAATGAGGTCTGCGTTTTGTGAAAATTATTGCTTCTGATTTGTTGGGGTTGATTTTTAATTTCCAATTGAGACAATATTTGTTTACTTTTTTGTAATGTTGCTGTAGTCGATTTACTATTGTATCTATTCTGAAGCAAGAGGTGTATAAAGCTGTGTCGTCAGCGTACATAGATCTAATTACATGTGGGTGAGATAGAAAATCGGATGTGTATAGGTTGAATAGGATTGGGGAAAGACAGGAACCTTACAGTTGAAAACATATTGTAGTACTTCTGTGGGTAAAGTAACATTTACTCAAAGAAAAAAACAATTTAAATGCCACACAAATAATCAAAACACTACTAACTAATTGAATTAATCACTTTGTAACACAGAAATAACCATATGACTTAAGCTTCAGAACAGGACTATCTGATCAGTCACTCGCTCCTTATATTTAGTCGTAAGAAGACTAGCCTCGAAGGTTCTAGGTCAGCGTAGATGGTACTCGATCATCGTAGTCACAAACATGTGCTATGGCAGTTTGTTACAACTGTTAGTTCTTTCCTACAAAAGGTCAAGAACTATTCTAAACTATTTCTTTTAATTGTTTTTGTTTAGCGTTGCAATACATTTAATAATTTAGTTTTACATTAGCAAACATTAAATTCTTTCAGTGAAAAATCTTTACATCTTTAATTGATGGTTTGTAATATGAATTAACAATATGAGCCAAAGCCTAAGGGGATACGTCCAGTCAATTGCTCCTTATATAAGGAGCCTCAAGGAAATGGTCTAGAACCTCGTGGAACAGCGTGGATGGTACTGGAACATCGTGTTCTACCTTTGCACATTAATTGCGATAATTACGAATTTTCATTACATATTAATGAAAATTCCGATAATTCGTACCTCTCGATAATCTGTATTTTACTCTCGGTCCATTGGTAATAAGAATTATCTGGATTCTACTTCACTTTGCTGTACTAATTATTGCGAAGGTGGTAGGGCCCATAAGTGAGATGGAAACAATTGTGGCATGCCACGAAACCGAGAGCCCTTGATTATGGCACCCCACTAATATAGTAGCACTTAACTAGAATCAAATCCATTGCATTACCCTGAAATAAAAAATCTGGTGCGTGCGCGCAACACACAACTTTCACTTACCAACTTACTTAGATTAGAAATTGACGTGTTTTGCTAAATATAATTTCCCAAAGTCACACATTTTTCTACATTCATATCTTTTTTTTGTTAATCGTTAAAGCCGTTTTTGAGTAAATAAAAAAAAAACGTGAAAATGATACAAAATTTAGTGTGTAAAGTCCCCCCTCCCGTAGATCAATTTTGATGAAATTTTTACAGTCATATCTCGGGCATATAAATAAATCAAATACCAAGTTTGATTAAAATCGTTAAAACCGTTTTTGAGTAAATAAAAAAAACACGTGAAATTGATACAAAATTTATTAAGTAAAGTCCCCCCTCCGGTTGATCAAATGTGATGAAATGTTGGTTATCACATCTTTGGCATATAAATACATCAAATACCAAGTTTGATCAAAATCGTTAAAACCGTTTTTGAGTAAATAAAAAAACATGTGAAAATGATACAAAATTTATTAAGTCAAGTCCCCCCTCCGGTTGATCAATTTTAATGAAATTTTTACAGTCATATTTCAGGCATATAAATAGATCAAATACCCAGTTTGATCAAAATCGTTAAAGCCTTTTTTGAGTAAATAAAAAAAAAAAAACGTGAAAATGTTACAAAATTTATTAAGTAAAGTCCCCCCTCCGGTTAATCAATTTTGATGAAATTTTTACAGTCATATTTCAGGCATATAAATAGATATAATACTCAGTTTAATCAAAATCGTTAGAGCCGTTTTTGAGAAAATCGAAAAAAACCTCTCTTTGAGCAAATTTGATGAAATTTTTGCTGTCACATCGCGGGCTTATACATACTCTAAATACCCAATTTCAGGTTCGCACGGTTTATAGTTTTTGAGCTAGTCTGTTCATACACACACACACAGACAAACAGACACACACACACACAGACCATTTCGCGGGACTTGGTTATTTTGACTCAGGGGATCCCAAAAGGTGTATTTCCGTTGAAAACCGGAAGTCGAAAATTTTCACGATCGCAATACTTCCACTTACTATATATTTCATATATAGGTAAGTAAAAGTAAAAAGTTTTAACAAACAGAAATGCTAAAAGTGCTCGCTCTTATTAATGAACCACCGAGGGGAAGGGTTGGTAAGGAGGAGGGGAGGCGACCTATCCATTTAGCGTTAGATAAATAACTTGGAACATGAGATACCGATAACTCGCCACTTGAATTAATTCTGTCGCGGAGATTTGTTTCTGGCTCAAACTTTTTTAATTTCTGTCCCCCGAGGGAATAATTCACCAGGTGAAAGATATCACCGCCAACTTAACGGAATAACTTTTCAGAAATGAATTTAGATTCCAGGTGGGCGCTACTTTACCGATCCCCTAACATTATGGAAATCTGTGTTCTACCGTTCGATAATATTTTTATAAAACTTAAAAAAACAACGTAGGATCGTGATGTTACTTGAAACTAAAGAAAACACAAAATATATGATTTAAAAGAGTTCTAGAATCGTTGTTGGAAAAAACTGTTCGAGTAACATCTATGACACTTGCCTAGAACCTTCCAGACAGTTCTTCTTCTGACTAAACATGGAAGCGATGGACAGCAGAGTTAGTATTGTTTGGAAGCTCAAGTCATATGGTTTTACATTTGTGTTATTATATCGTTACAAATTGATAATCATTATAGCAGTGTTAATTACACATTAAAGTGGTCTTGGTGCCGAGAGTTTTTTAGCTGATTCTGAGTATAATTGCTGCGCAGAATCCAAATTTGCCACTAGTTTTCCTCTATCAGCTCTAGTTGTTGAGATATATAAATGGCGTGACTTACCTCTTAAAAAATAATTACTCGAATACATATACAAGTTAATAGCAGATGAAAAAAAACATAGATATTAAAATTCTTTACATAAAACATTTTAAAGCATTTAAAACCATATATAAACACACATGATTAACATAATCACTTTTTAACTAAAGTTAATGTTAGCTTTTTTTTTTGTGTTTTTTTTTTCAAGAAAAACCAATTACATTTCAAAGAGACTCAATTTCACATTTCGGAAGCTTCTTTTGCGTGACTTTCTTGAAAGTTTCTTCTGTCAAGGTATGCTGAAGTTAAAAAAGTAGAGCTGATAGAACAAATCTGATTGCATTATTGGAATCAGCGCCCCAAACATATCAGCTATAAGATTCTAGCCACAAAAAAAAAAAAATATTTGTCTGTAGACCTGTGTTATTTGTGTTTTCATTGCTTGTGTGGTATAGTAAATTATTATTTTCGATTAATAAAATCGTTGTTTAACACAACAATTTTATTGTTAAAATAAATGTATTAGTATCTTTTAATACTTAAATGCAAAGTTGGAAAATAAATAATAGTAGACAAGTAGAATATTAAAATACTTTAGATCCATAACAGTATTAGCAAATAACCAGCGATCAGCAATTGATAATCATGCTGAAATAATTCTTTCTTTTAAGTACCGAAAAATATCCACAAATCTCAAACGATTTTCTTGTTTGTAAGTTCAGTACCTAGATTCGACATGATTCTAATTGGAATTTCTAACGAAAATAAGATTTTTATTGTTTTGACACTATTTTAATACTAGAACGCCATAAGTCGCTTTCTATGACGGAAGCTTATATAGGAAAGATAATTTTTTTTCTTAAATTTATTTATGGAAATTTACAACTTTATAAATATCAATACAATAATTAAATTTGATGAAGTAGATTAATGACATGAAAAGGCATGTGGAGAAACTACCCTCTGGTAGAAGGCGAATATTGTTTTAATTTAGTAGATCTCCAGGCCATCTTCTTTTCCGAGGATTGTCTGAGCTAGAGGAGGAAGGAAGGTTGGAGACAAGAGGGTCATGAGTTTTCTGTTACAATTTTAATAGAAGATTTTAATAACCTATATATATTATAAAGCAAAGTGTACAATGTCCGTGCCGAAAAGGCTCAAAAACGACTCCACGTGGGATTAAGGAAGTTATGTCAGCGTGTTGCTGTATAACCCCTAATGGAGAAGAAGGTTTCTGTTTTTCTCTTAAGGGTGAGAAATTGAAGAGAAAAGGACTGGAATTTTAAGCCTCTCGCATCATTTAATTAGCATCTCTGAGATTGAGATACGAGTTTATGAATGAAAAATTTAGTTCGAGCTCCAGGAAGCGCTAGTGTGCGTTTCACTCGATGTTTATTGTTCATTCATTCCGTTAAATTTGTAAAGGTTATGTATTTGTTCAGCTGTTCTTTTTAAATTACTAAAAAATCAAGCGAAAATAATAAGTTTCACCTTTTCATTCAAATTAAATTAATGATTTTACATATCAATTAGAAAACCGATTGGATACCTTACAAAATTAATTTTCTCATAAGAAGGTTAATTGATTAACACATTATATTTAATCACTATATAACATATACTTAAGTAAATTTAATGCAATATGGATGAACATTTTTTAGTAGTACAGTGAGCAAATGAAAACAGATATAAAACAAAAAAGGAGAGCTGAATTGACTGATTGTAAATCGAAAATAAAATGTTTGAAGGGTTCTTATTGTATGTAATTATGAAAAATTGTTTTATTACTATGTATTACTATGCATTCCAGTTGAAAAAATGACTAACTCCAATTACAGCATTTTTTCAATAAGATTTTATCACCCCTCATAGTTCAGGATAAAAAGAAATATGATGAAAAAATTGTGCCCTCATGATATTTTGGTTTTCACTTTGTAATAGTAGGTGTAGTGTCCGGCCAAATAACGGGGGGGGGGATATCTTATGGGAGATTGAACTGGAAGAAAGGTCTTAAAAAAAAAGTTTCTTTGAATCTTCGGTAGTTTCTAAAGTTCTGGATCTAATAGGACCATCACAGTAGTCGGCGCTTAAGTTGTAATCGAAATATAGTTTTTTAACTAATATATTTTTCAAACAAAATCTAATAACTTTTTATCTGCTGACTGCTTGGAATGGGCTTATAGAATTCAGAATCACAGAAGCCATCAAAAAAGATGCATGACTTGACTAAGTTGCAGCAAAATTAATTGTTCATTCACCATTTTCAACCCCCTTTAAAGTATATACGGTTCCTTATTTGGGCGGACTCTGCAGATATCGAATATTAATACTGATACCATGATAAAGGTTTCAAGAAAGTGCTAATTTTGTTCTATATTTCCTTTAATTTTAAAGTTTTTCTGTTATTAAAACTACCGGAGCGAAGCCGGGCACCCTAGCTAGTAAAATTATAAAAATTCCAAGCCCCAGAAGTAGAAGTATCCGACATTGTATCTGAAAAAAATATTACTAAATACCGAAAGTACTCACGGATACTCTGTGTATCTGTGCTGACGGAAACGAGTACTACTTGCACCGTAGGAAAACATGGGAGGGATTCGAGTACAGCATCCGAGTACAAAAAGTATCTGTAACTTGTATCCGCTAGTCCTTTTTACTCGGATAATGCCGAACACTGCCTCCATCTCATTGAGTTTCTCATACTAACCCGTGGAACGAAAGAGGTGAGGCTGGTCCGGGCCCCTCGAAGTAAATTCAAAAATCACAAAAAAATTCCCCCAAAAAACCCGGAATAGTTTCTATATTTGGACCCGGAATAGTCCCTAGTCGACGGAGTTACTTCTGAAATAGATCAGTCGCTAGTTCTGGGGTCATCAAAGGTCAACTATATATTACTGTAAATATTAAACGAGAATCTAAATTTCTTCCGACTAGGAGGAAATATATCCAGTCTTCAACAGGTGATTCTATTCGAACAATAGAAGGAAACAAAGTTTAGTTTATACATCACTGTAGAATGCAATATTGCAATACAAGGGTTAAATATCTATATGTTATATTTCTTTATTTCTTAAGCATTCATATCTGAAATTAATTTTGATTTTATATTTCCGGTATTTGTTTGTTTTTTTAACGTCACTTTATGCAACTAAGCCTACTCGGACGATGCTACGGTGGGAGTCCTAAATTTTGCCTATCCAGGTTAATTAGGATAGGGATCTTTAACGAGTACCTGACATTGTATTGGCTCGGGACCTCCAATTTACGTCCTATCCGAGGGACGGCATGGCTATGGATTTTTTACTCCCATTCAAATGTCCTAGGGCCACCGCTGGGAGCGAACCTGCGACCTTTATATTTCCGATATTGATTTATTTACAAAACGATTATTATATCTATAGGAGGTAAATAGTGGACCGTAGAAGTATATGTGATGGAAATGGTTGGGGATGCGGTCAAATAAAAGAACACTATATGCGCGATAGCATATGTTCTCAACCGACGTTTCGACCCGAGATTCAGGTCATCATCAGGGCTAAATATGAAACTAGATAGCAACCAAGAAATATATGATGAAAAGAAAAAAAAAAAAAAAAGATTTGCATGAACATTAGTTAATAATTACAGAACAAAAGATTATGAATAAAACTTTTGAATTATATAATAAAACGTATACTAAAGAATAACAACATTAAATGCTTGAGGGATATGGAATAGATATTACGAGGAAGCGAATGGAAGAATGAAAATTGAAATCGAGATGGGTAAAAGTCAAATAGATATATTTAGTAAGAAATAACTCATAGCTGTCGTTGCCACTGGTATAGATCGACTGCAATCGAAAGAGGTGGGTATTCTTTCTTTACCAAAGCATCCGGTGTAACTGACAGAGAGGTTTAGTGTACTTTATAGTCCGTAAAGAAAAATTTTTTTATACTACTTTACGGAAGTGAAACGTAGCCGCTGACATTTAGGGGTGAGCAAAGGCTGAGGGTGTTTGAAATTAAAGTATTGCGTAAAATATTTGAACCGAAGAGGGACGAATCAACCGGAGAATTTACAAATTTTACACAAGGCCTAACTAAGTGAAATGTACCCGGTAAATATAATAGAGGGGTCATTCCATATCAAGAGGTCCAAAGTGGTTGCTCGATCATTTTAGAAACAATTTATAATTTTACTACCAATTACGTATTGAATCAGTAGTTCAACTCAATTTTTTAAAAAAATTTAGGATCAACCGTTTCAAAAGGGCAGCCATTTTTGTTTCACATTTCAGGCCGATTTTTTGAGTTTTTAAGCTCTCACAGAAAACTCATTTTCTCAAGACTGGTAAGTCATAGACTAATAATTCAAACACAATTGTTTTCCTTAAAGTCTGTTCTATATTTTGTGTTCTCTTTATTATTTGAATATTTTGAAATCCAATACTTGAAAAGTGCTATTAAAAAAATTGCTTTAAATTCTCAAAAAACCGTTTCTGAAGTTAAGTTTTGGTTGTAAGGGCGTGTCCGCCAAAGCTGATTTTTGGCATGATAATAAACCTAACTATATAGCTTTCATTAAAAGTACTCTTAACCCGTATATTCATTACATTATTTTTTTAGGAATCTTTAAAGTTCAGATTTTTTCATTTTTTTGTTAACTTTAGGCTCTAATATCTCTGGTGGGCCCGTTAATAAAAATCTCATTTTTTTACACGTTATGCTTACATGCAACATAAATCAACTGTAAGAAATTTCAACCTGTATATTTGAGTACATCGGTAGCTACGAATTTTTGAATATGGTCATTTTCGTGCTCATTTGACAATGCGTAAACTTGATCATACTTCATTAAAATTTTACTGTTTGTGATTTTTTTACTATAAATACCCCTTATTAATTGTTATGTTTTTTAATTTTATCTATGTCCAACGGAAAATATTTTTAAACACTTTTTCATTAAAAAAAAATAATAAAAGTTTAATAGATTTGTTTTTAATTATAATAAAACCCAATAATAGAATAAACCAAATATAGAAACCAATAATAGAAACCCAATATAATAGAAATCCTCAATGAATGGTGGGATATAAAAAGGAAAGGCAAGACCATTAACTTCGTCTGGGTTCCTGCCCACTGCGGCATTCCAGGCAACGAAAGAGCTGACCAGGCAGCCCATTTAGCAAGACTAGGAGAAGGGACAGGAATTAGTAAAGTTAATAAGATTACCCTAGAAGACTGGACACTACAAACAAAGAAAATACAATTAGCAAATTGGGAGAAGAGTTGGGCGAGAGAAACTAGAGAATTAACAAAGGTTAAAACTGACTGTCGGAGATGGAACACTAGCTACAGAACTTCTAGGAGAGAAGAAGTAACGCTGTGCCGTCTAAGAATTGGACATTGTCATTTCACACACAGCTACCTGCTTAGGAGGCTAGAAGCTCCAACCTGTGAAAAATGTGACAATGTTCCTCTATCAGTAAAACACCTTCTGTTAGAGTGCCCACAATTTGAAAAGCTTAGGAAAAAAGTTGGACTTTCTGATTCTCTAAAAGAAATTATGAAAGACAACGAAGAGAGAGTCACAACTCTATTCAAGTTCCTTAAATATTCGGGATTCTATAGATGGGTATAAACCACCATTAGACGCCAATGACCCTTTAGGGTAGAGGCGAAAACACAAAAAAAAAAAAAAAAAAAAAAAAAAAAAAAAAAAAAAAACCCAATATTTTTTTTTGCTTTAGACTTAGATAAAATTAAAAAAAAAAAAAATTAATAAGGGTTATTAAAAGTAAAAAATTCACAAACATTAATATTTTAATGAAGTATGATCTAGTTTACGCATTGTCAAATGAGCACGAAATTGACCATATTCAAAAATTCGTAGCTACCGATGTACTCAAATATACAGGTTGAAATTTCTTACAGTTGATTTATGTTGCATGTAAGCATAACGTGTAAAAAAATGAGATTTTTATTAACGTGCCCACCAGAGATATTAGAGCCTAAAGTTAACAAAAAAATTAAAAAATCTGAACTTTAAAGATTCCTAAAAAAATAATGTAATGAATATACGGGTTAAGAGTACTTTTAATGAAAGCTACATAGTTAGGTTTATTATCATGACAAAAATCAGCTTTGGCGGACATGCCCTTATAACCAAAACTTAACTTCAAAAACGGTGTTTTGACAATTTAAAGCAATTTTTTTAGTAGCACTTTTCAAGTATTGGACTTCAAAATATTCAAATAATAAAGAGAACACAAAATATAGAACAGACTTTAAGGAAAACAATTGTGTTTGAATTATTAGTCTATGACTTACCAGTCTTGAGAAAATGAGTTTTCTGTGAGAGATTAAAAACTCAAAAATCGGCCTGAAAGGTGAAACGAAAATAGCTTTGAAACGGTTGATCCTAAATTTTTTAAAAAAATTGATTTGAACTACTGATTCCATTGGTAATTGGTAGTAAAATTATAATTTTTTTCTAAAATGATCGAGCAACCACTTTGGACCACTTGATATGGAATGACCCAGAGGTGATTCCATCGCGGCGAATAAAATGGGTATTGAAATTGCGAAAGTCACTTTTTTCTAACTATATTAACTAATCAATAATACGGACACATTCTCACCCACCTTAATTTCTTTATAATAAAAAAAAATTGTAATAAACCTTTAGGCACGGTAAAAATGAATCTTTTTAACAGAAATGTATGCATATCGCTACAACCATATACTTTATTTATTTTTTATTTTTTGGTTCTCCCCTTCCTCACCTTTTAGGCTATACGGGGTTTCTCGGGCCAGGGGAGAGGGTGGGGGATTGATGACGAGTATTATTAAATTTCCCCTGGCTCCAGGTTTTGAACTGGTTATCTTCTAGCTCCCAATCATTCTTTGCCATAAGCAACTCGTATTTCCTAATGCTGTGAGACAACCACAAAAATAAACATGAGATAAACATAAAACAGACGACAACTCACTAACTGCAAGAGGTGACACCAGTTCTACCACCCGCCTTCTTGTAAACTTTTACTTCAAGATGAGTCCATTTCTACTATTGTTTTTGTGCGTAATTTTTAAATATTACGCTCAAGTCCTCATTTTAACACCCTATATTTTATTTTTATTTTTTTATACATATCATTTAAAGCTAATAAGTCAGAAATATTTCTACAGATATACAGTTATGCACTGGAAGCTAATCTAAGAGTGCGGTGTGATGGGAGCTAGGAAGGCAGGAATAGTCTCCAGTCCTTCGATACAAACATGGACCCAATTCTATTTTAGAAATGAGATTTTTACTCCCGCATCTGGTCTTCTCTCAGTTTGGGAACAACCGCAGCATTACTCAAATAGTTTTAAGTTAAATTCAAGATAGATGTTCACATGTAGGTATTTAATTCCATATTTTTCTTATTTTTAAAATGATTATATTGAAAAATTACTTAGAAACTTAAACTGCTCTTTGATAACAAAAAAAACAAAACATACAAAATCAGAACTTGTACAATCCGTCCATGGTATTGGGTCAATGATAAGTATCTTTTACTTTAGGACCGACAGTTTTACTCAATATAACTACGAGAAAAAAAAACATATTTATTTATTTTTTTAAAGAATAATCCAGTTATTGTTGGTGCACCGAAACCTAGGTTTAAGGTAGGCTTAGCGAAGTGAACAGCAAATCACGCCGTCGATTGTTTACAATGATATATGTGTATAAAGATAACATTGTTCGTTCGTTGTGAATGACCCATTGGTGACCGAGAGGCCTTGGTAGATCTCAATGGCTAGTTTTAGTAATGACTAGTTGTCCAGTAGCGTACTCTGTATTTATTCTCTCCAGTCCATGACGTCCGCAATACCTTCACATCCCGGCCGAACAATAATAAAGCGATGTAATACTTCACTTAGCGTAAATCTGAGTTAGTGAAAGGGTATGAGGAGCAAAACAAATATCCTTTGAGAGTTCGTACAGTTTAAAGTCACCTTAACGGACTCGCTCACAACCGAGTTTAGCGATTTTATTCGCAGCGCTGCAATCACCTCAATTACATTGGGCTTGCGAAACAGTAATTTTGGTTTATGCCAATAGTCGCTTATCAAAGTCACTTATCGCTTGTAATCCTTATTAAGTGAAGCCATACTACACCACGTTTGAAAGGTTGAAAGGATACTACATCACAGTCCATAGGATATTCCAAATATCAACGCAGTATCATTCATTTACTCAGTCAAACGTTATTGCGCTTCGAAAATGGTGATTCCAGAAGGTCATTTTCGTCATATTTTGCTTTTTTCCTAGAAAAGGGAAAAATGCAGCTGAGGCAACTCGAAAATTTTGTGGTGTTTATGGTGATGTGGGTTTCAGCCAGAGTTGGGCGTTTTCGTATTCTCGAATAAGAATACGAATATCACCCGAAGCACCCCCAACCTGCGAATACGAATACGAATATTCGTATTCGCATATATGAATACGAATATATTTTTATTCGCAAATGTAAATACGAATAGTCGAATATTCGCAGAGAAAATCAGCGAATATTCGATTAATTCAGATACACTCATATTCGGTACAAAAATATACGAATACACTTATTTTCGCAGGGATAAATATTAAAACAGCTATATTCTCAACTAATTAAGGTATTCCATGTCTAAACATTATTATTGTTGTATTAAGTTTTACCTTAATAATAAAAGTAATTATTTAATTGTTATTTATTTATTACTTTCACTAACCTACATAATAAATATATAGTAAGGAAAAGTATTGCCATCGTGAAAAATTTCGACTTCCGGTTTTTGAGAAATCCTAAATAGAAAAATAGTATTCGGATAAAGTGCTCACTATGCTTACTGTATTCTTGGCTGACACATCGCGGGCACGCAATAGTTTTGAGCTAGACCTGCCACACACATGCACACAGACCATTTCTCGGGAGTTGGTTATTTGGACTCAAATAACGTCCGGTTCCGAGGAAAACCAGAAGTCGAAATTTTACACGATGGCAATACTTTCCCTTACTATATATTTCTTATGTAGGTAAGTGAAAGTAATAAATAAATAACAATTAAATAATTACTTTTAATATTAAGGTAAAACTTAATACAACAATAATAATGTTTAGATATGGAATACCTTAATTAGTTCTATTAGTTGAGAATATAGCTGTTTTAATATTTATCCCTGCGAAAATAAGTGTATTCGTATATTTTTGTATCGAATATGAGTGTATCTGAATTTTTATCAAGTAAATACGAATGTATTTGTATATGTCAGCTGCGAGTATACGATTATTCGCAGATATTCCCTGCGAATGATCGAATATATGCTGATTTTCTCTGCGAATATTCGACTATTCGTATTTACTTTTGCGAATAAAAATATATTCCTATTCATATATGCGAATACGAATATTCGTATTCGCAGGTCGGCGGTGCTTCGCGAATACGAATACGCCCAACTCTGGTTTCAGCGAACGTCAGTGTTAGAAATGGTTCGCTCGATTTCGTTCCGGAAATTTTGATGTTGATGATGAACCTTGCCCTGGCAGGCCAATTTTTGAAAAAGTCGATGAAATTCTTCAAGAAAACGAGGAAGACTAACATATTTCATCTCTTGACATCGCTATAGAGCTAAATTTCGACCACGAAACTGTTTTGAACCATTTACTAAGAATGGATACCAAAAGAAGCTCGATATATGGGTTCCAGATGAATTAACAGTACAAAATTTAATGGACAGGGTGTCCGTTTGTGTATCGCTGGTGAAACGAAACGAAATCGAGCGTTTTTTTAAAAAGATGATTACAGATTATGAAATGTTAATCACGTACGACAATAATGTGGTCGAAGCCGCGAGAAACTTCACAAACATTGGCAAAGCCTGGATTGATGCCAAGGAAGGTGATGCTGAGTGTTTGGTGGAATTAGAAAGGCACGGTTCATCATGAGCTGCTCGAACCTGGCTAAACCATTGATTCGACTCTCAACTGTCAACAACTAATGCGGTTGACGCAAAAGATTTAAGAAAAACGGCCAAAATTGATCAGTAGAGAAGGCGTTGTATTCCATCACGACAATGCTAGACCACACACATCTTTGGTGACTCGGGAAAAATTACGAGAGTTTGGCTAGGAAGTTTTGATGCATCCGCCATATAGCCCGGACCTTGCACCGTCTGACTATTATTTAACTAGTAGTAACTAGCAGTACTTTTTATCAACACATGATAAATTTAAAAGTAATCGCTTCAATTAACATATGACCAGGTGAACAGAAATACAAGTTGATGAAATATTTATTTTATTGCTAAATTATGTTCTTTAGAGCAAAATTACGTTGGTGTGTATTCCTGTGTCCATTAATATATATAAATAAAACAGCCTTACTTAATTGTAGTCTGTAGTCCTGATTGTTCAAGCCATGTATTTGAGAATATAAACCTTTTGAAGTTCTGCAACTTCTCATATTGCAAACCCACTTTTTTTGTTTAAAGTTCAATTTCATATTGTGCCCTAGATCAAAGATTTTAAATTTAGGTAAGACACCTTTATCTAGAATAAAAAAATTTAATACATTTTCTTCTTCTTTACACAACAAAATTAATTCAATTAATCCTATATACAAATATCTGTATCCATTTTTCACAGGGAATTACCTCTTTAGTGGAGTTTGTAGGTGCCATTAATTAGTTTTAATTGATAAATTGTTAAATAAAATAAATTAATTAATAAAAAAAAATATTTAAAAAAAAATAATGATTAAATGTTTAAAGTAATCATTTGATAATAAAAAGTAACTGGCAGTCTTAATGTAGAGAAGATCCCAAAACAAGATTTCAAGAACACAAAACAAAAGATTTAAAAGAGTTCAAGAAATGTTGTTGGAACGAGCTCTAACTGTTACAGTTAAAACGAACTGTTCGAACCTTCCAAGCAGTTCTTCTTTTTTCAAACATAATATAATGAGAGATGGACAGCAGTGTTAGTATTGTTCTGAAGCTCAAGTCACTTGGTTATTTTTGTGTTACTATCTAGTTACGATTTAGTACTTTTTTGTAACCTGTTTAATTATTTGTATCTTCGTATTATGTGTGTCATAGTAAAATCTTATTTTCGCTCAGTAAAAATTGTTTAAGTGTTACTATATAATAATTTTATATCTTGGACAAGTAACAGCCATAGATCTCTACCGTTCACTACTTTCATGACAGACTTACTCTAAATTCCAAGCTCTACACACAAACCCTTACAATCCGTCGTTGAAGACTGTTAAGGCGTTGGCCACAAAATTTTCTGTATTAAACAGTTAAATATTTTCTTTTACATTTATCAATTCACTTATTTTTCCTTTGTTTTGTTATATTTTTGTTTGTTAATTTTTTTTTTTTTTGTGTGTGTTTTTGGGTTTGTGTTTTTATTTTTTCTTATCATGTCATGTCAGCATGTTTGCATATTACGCTAGTAGATAGCAAATTTAATAATGTCACAAGTTATCATATGAAAATAAATAAATATCTTTACAATTTACAATAATTCTGACTTTGTGTACATGGGTATATTTCATCCCAATCGCTTAATAATTTTGTATTGAAAATCAGCCATCTCCACTGATTATTATCGATGTTACTATCTCATATTACATATCGATTCCTAAATAGCCTTCACCGAAGAGGTCCAAACACACACACTCATGTAGGGCACGGTGTCATCTACAATCGAAGCCATCCCAGAACGAAGCGTCTCATTACCGGCACGAACATCGCATGACATCAATCAGTGTGTCCCCTGTTACATCTTCAATGTCCTCCCCCATATTGCTTGCTAACAATATAATTTGGGGTTGTATGTCAGCCTTGTGTTGTTAGCAACGAAATTATGGTGTCGAATTGATTCGAATGATCGAAATAAAAATGATCAAAACTCCAAAAAGTACAGGCAAAAAAATACCACTTTTGTAAATAAATTTCACAAACGAAAATTTCCCCTTGTGGCATAGTCAATATTTCTCTCTTTTTTATTAATAACTGTTTTTATAATGTTTAAACTGGTAGTTTTTTATTTTTTAATTAAAACTTCATCTAGATTCTATATTAAGACTTGGCGCACATTAAGGCTATGCGCACATTGACACTCGCGACACACGCACACGCGCGAGCAGAGCAGTTTTTTAAAACGTGAATACACAGAAACCGCGCACATTGGGACGCAGAGCAGGGCAGCGCAGTTTCCTATCCACCACACGTATTGCAAAATCTGCTATGCTCTGCTCTGCGTCGCGAGTGTCTTAATGTGCGCCTAGCCTAAATCTAAAAAAGGTTTTATAATAATTTAGCCATAATTGTAGAGTAACCACCTATTTTTTAAATTTTTTTAAATAATTTATTTTTGAATTTTTTGGGAGAGGTGTCATTGAAGAGGAAGGATTTGGCACCGTTTGGAAGCGACTCCATGGTGTAATGGATAGCATACCGCGCATGTCACGTGGAAGACGGGGTCGATTCCCGGCGGAGCCAAATCTTATCTTTTCAGAAATAAATTATAAAAAAAAGATTTTTTTTTCTCTTTCGAATTTTTCGAAAACGGCTGTAACGATTCTGAATAAGCTGGTAATTTGTAATAAGAATGAATCAGGGTTTAAAATTAACTATTATTTTCTCGGAAAGAAAAAACAATCAAATCCGGACTTTTATTGGCAGGCGCAATCGACTATAGGGTGCGCTAGTAGTCGGAGTAGTAGTAATAATAGTAGTAGTAGTAATGTCGGAAAAACCGGGGATAGACATAGTTGATGTGATAGAGATAATTGGTAATTTTTAAAGACCATTAATTGAAAGGCAGGCTATCCTTGATGCAAACCACATAATTACATGTGGAATAATATCTAAAAATAAAAAAACACTTCTTTTACAAGCCTTGTGCCTTCAAAATAGCAATCGTAAAAGACTGCCCCATCAAATAAAAGTGGAAATCAAATTTATTAATTACAATAAGCAATTTTCTTGTCATTGTACGTGTAAAGCTGGTAGTTCTGGTAAATGCAAATACATCATTATAACTTTACGTTTTTCGGTTAGTAATAACATTAATTACCTATTCATACAATCATTGTTATGACAGCTTAGATTCTTTGTCATATTATTTATTTATTTGCCAAAACTTTCAGGCTTCGCATTGAAAACTTGGAACAATTAAGCACAACGGATGTAAGACAAAAATGGGGAAAATTAAAAAAGAATAACAAATATGACCTATGATCCCAATGTTATTTGCATAAAACAAACATTTTGGAATCATAAAATGTCAAATACTAATATTTACCTGGATAAATATAGTCCCTTTCTTTAAAATGAAGACTACATATCGTCATATGTTTCGAAACAGGCTTATGTATTAATAATTTTACAATACACTCTTTAGGAAGCATTTTTTTTTTTTTGGAAATAAATTGAACACTGAGGGACCGAGCAATACCTATTAGACATTTTCCAAATGATGTTTTGCTCAATCGGGTTTTAATTATGGAAAAATAAATTAAAAACGCCAAAAAAACCTATGAATCCCAGGTAATGGCCCGGCTTTTATCCCCGTTTCTCTAGTTCCTGTAAAGAAGCAGCACCATCGCTTGCGCCCGCCTATAGTTCTAATAAATAAATAAAAATCACAACATGACTTTTATATTTTTGTACCAGAAAATAAAAGTCCTAATATGATCTTTATCACAATATAATAGTATTAGCTAGATTTTAATTATTCTAATATAATATAATATAAAAGTCTTTTTTCGGATTTCTCGAAATCGACATACATTATAGTATTGACTATTCTTATGGAAATCTTACAGGGTATCATAAATAACCTTATTTCGATCTTAAAATAAGATATACCCCTAATATCATTTATATCGTGTAAGTTGTCGATAACTGAGCGCTTAATCCGTAAATCGGTATCATTTCCAAATTCAGCACCTTAGTTAACCTATTAGGCGACCCCAATATTTTTTTGTTTTTCAATATTGGAAATCGATAACTGTGCGTATAATCGAAAAATCTAATTCATTTTCATAATCAGCACCCCAATTAACCAATATTTTTTATAACGAATCAGTTGTAATATTAAAACATAATTGGACTGAGAAATAAAAAAAAAATGTCGAAACGATGAATACTATTAATGTCATCTATTTTAGAGATGTTTACAATGCCTTGCCACAAGACAGATGGCAGAGAGGATGTCAGAGGAGAGACAATAACACTAATTTTGGTGCTCAGCCTACCCTCGCCTCATTTAGCGATCTCTCTGCGAAAATTATACACCATACAGTTCACAAATTAAAAGCTTCCCAAGTCTTCTTCCTGTCTTTGGAGAAAAAGAAAAATAAAGAATCATTTCCCGAGAGGAAAACAAGACTTCACGCTTCAAATCCTCCACATCTTCCGCTCAAGACAAAATCTGCATTAGTAAAAAAATGTTAAATAACAATTTTATCTTAGTTTTGTTTTTTTAGGGAAGTTGGGATAGTTATTTTATTTGTATTAATTCTAAAAAAATACGAAATTATGAACATCACTATCTTTTTATGGTGTAGTGGTTAGCATATCGAACTACTGCACAGAAGGTCACCGGTTCGTGGCCCGCCAGGTTGTATATATTGAACGTCTGTGCGGGGATTTAATGGCCTGAATTTTTAAATGCGTTTAAAAATTGAAATGCGTTTGAAAATACTATGATGCGCTCACGAAATCTTGTATCCATCCATCCATGTGAGCTGACACTTGTGTAGTACTACTTAAAAAAACATAAAACAATTTATTCAATTTGGGCATCAAATTTAGCAATTCAGAAAAAATATATCCTTCTGTATATTTATATTTTTGTCAGATTACTGACAAACATAAAAAAAAACAACACAACTTTAACAACATTTCGAGGTCTTACGCCAAATCATGGGTTACAATAAAAAAAATGAAACCATTTACAACAATAACACTTTTTTCTCTGCAATAACACTCTGTTAGCACAGCAGCCTAAAATACTAAAGGTCGCTGGTACGCATAGAAATTAAAAAAAAATTGGCTATGCCGTCCTTAGGAGGGGACGCAATATTATGGTACGAGCCTGTGCGAAGTCAAGTACTCGGTAAAGAACCTTATCCAAATTATACCTTAGTAGGCACAATTTAGAACACCCACTGGAGCATCTTACGATTAGCCTAAGTTGGCGTTAAATCATCGAACAAACCATGACTCTCTATTATGAACTCTAATAGAGAGTTCATATCTCCTATCTATCCTGGCTTATAAAACCAAATATCTATTGGCATTATAGGAAAAAGTAATGCACTATAAAATAATTATAAAACTTTTTTTACCTTTTTTTCGATGATCTCAAAAACGGCTTTAACGATTTTTATGAAATTCGTTATGTTTAATAAAAATTAAGTGTTCTTTAATATCAGGTAAGCTTTATCATTATTAAAATGTTCTGAGAGGTCTTAATGGGGTAGGGTCTGAATTTAATGGGGTAGGGGCCTTTTTTGTTTGTTTGTTTTATATTATTATACCTTTGTTTTTGTTTACATGGAGAAATTAACTCTCTCACTTTACGCCTAAAAATAAGAAACGGCTAAATATGAGATATGATAAAAACAAAGAAAATATATAGAGGAGAAAAAAAGAAGAATATTCAGTCAACTCATAAAACTTGTTGAGCCCAAGCATGCGTAGTACGCCTTTGATGAAAGACCATTGTTCACAATTAAGGCTGTTCTGTTCATTTGAGAAGTGGCAAATAACAAAACGCATTAATTTCTAATCTAAGTAAGTTGTGTGTTGCGAGCACGCACCAGATTTTTTTCTTCATTGAACCATCTAGAAAAATGAGAAATAATTTATTAAATGAAGACTCCCCTCTGTTTGACCAATTTTGATGAAAATTTTGCTGTCACATCGCGGGCATATAGATAGATCAAATACTCCATTTCAGGTTCATACGGTTTACAGTTTTTGAGCAAGTCTGTTCAAGCACAAACACACAGACCATTTCGCGGGATATGGGGTTATTTGGACTCAGTAGATCCCAAAACATTCATTTCAGTTCGAAACCGAAATTCAAAATTTTTTACGATCGCAATACTTTCTCTTACTGGGGCCACCTGTGGTATAGTGGTTAGCATGGCAGCCTACAATACTAAAGGTCGCAGGTTCGCGTCCCTCGGTGGCCCTAGGATTTTTTAAAGTGAGTAAAAAATCCTTGGCTATGCCATCCCTCGGATAGCAGGTAAAATGGAGGGACATAAATCCCGAGCCTGTACGATGTCAGGTACTCCTTAAAAATCCCTATCCTAATTATACCAGGATAGGCAAAATTTAGGACTCCCGCTGCATCGTCCGATTAGCCTTTGTGGCAAAAAGAGACTTTAAACAAACAAACAATCTAACTTTCTCTAACTATATATGTCATATATAGGTAAATGAAAGGAATAAAAACGTAAATCTATTAACATAGCCAACTGCACTTAAGGCCACGGGTTTGTAGCCGGCCAGGTTGTCCAGATTTTTTTTAATTGGAACAATAAATCCTTGGTTATTCCATCTTTGGGATGGAACGTAAAACGATGGTCCCGAGCCTGTGCGATTTTCCTATCCCTATCCTAATATCCATCGTCCATGGAATATAAATTTTAAAGTGGACAGTATATAATAAAAAATAATGAGTTCTTATAAATTTCTGTTAAACACCAGTTTCCTGAAACATGAAAATTATTTTTAAATATTTTATTTTTGAAGAGAAAAGATTGGTCTCCGCCGGGAGTCGAATCCGGGTCTCCCGCATGACATGGGCGGTACGCTATCCACTGCGCCACTGCGCTCGCTTCCAAGCGGAGCCAATCCTTCCTCTTCATTGATACCTCTCCGGAGCCCAATCTTTTCTCTTCAAAAATAAAATATTTAAAAATAATATAAATTGTAATATCATCAGCGACTTCAAATGGACTGCACTCCTTTCTTCTTCTTGATAGGAGCCTCTTCGATGTTCTAAATTTTTAATAAACCCAATGGTTCGGGACTACTTATGATAATGTTTCAAGAAATGGCACATGGGATAATGTTTTAAGACATGCCACATGGGAAAAATAAAACAATCGACAATCAAAATTCCCCCGACAGTGCTGTACCAACTTTATACTTATAATATTTATCTAAATAATAATTATTCGCGTTGGCGAGACCAGCCCGATTTGTATGATAATATAAAGTTAAATAAATAAACAAACCATGACACTTTTTTCCAATCATTACTCAATCTTCCCCAACTTATAAGCTAGAATATTGGATGATTGTAAGCTTTTTATTTATAGGAAAAAAATTAATGCACTATTAATTTAATAATCATATAAAAATCAATAAGTAAAAGTTATAAAACTTTTTTCTTCGTTTAATCGTCTAGAATAAGAACTTATATGTGGTATTAAATAAATTGAGTTATAAATAAGAAAAAAAAATATACTGCAAAGGAGTCACACATAAGGAAAATATAAGGAGATAAATTAAGTATTATATATATAATTATGGAAGACATCTATAAAGTTAAATAGATAAATGTATATAGAAGGGAACTTGTTGATAAAAACAAGGATCCTACATTTTTTTTATAAACCTGTTTGGAGAGCTACGTTATAATTAATGCATTTTTTGCCCCCTTTCGGTAAACAGTTTATAACAGCCCTGATATATCTATTTAATTTCTTCGTAATTTATTTTTATATATATTTTCACACTTTTTTAAACCTAATTTATTATATCTTGATAAAACATCTGTATATTAATCATATATCAGAAAGAAAGGGATATCATTTTGTTTTGTTTTCATTAAAGAAACAAACTTACAAGCTATCTATTCCACAATATATTGATTATCAATAGAATATTTAAAGGCATTATCTTTAATAGAATCTTTAAGGCATTATTTTTAATCTAAGTAAGTTCGTAAGTGAAAGTTGTGTGTTGCGCGCATCGCACCAGATTTTTTATTTTCTGAAATGAACTTATATAAAGTAGATTTGTATCAATGATAATTCTATTTATTATTTTACTAGCTAGGGTGCCCGGCTTCGCTCCGGTGGTTGTGTGGTAGTTGTAATAATAGAATAACTTTAAAATTGAAGGAAATATAGGACACAATTAGCACTTTCTTGAAACTTTTAACAGGGTATCAATATTGAGATTCGAGATCTGTAGAGTCCGCCCAAATAAGGAACCATATATACTTTAAAGGGGGTTGAAAATGGTGATTAATTTTGCTGCAACTTTGTTGAGTCATGCGTCGTTTATGATGGTTTCTGTGATCCTGAATCCTATAAGCCCATTCAAAGCAGTCAGCAGGTAATAGGTTATTAGATTATAGTTGAAAAATATATTTGTTAAAAAAACTATATTTCGAGTACAGCTTAAGCGCCGACTAATGTGATGGTCCTATTAGATCCAGAAGTTTAGAAACTACCGAAGATTCATAGAAACTTTTTTAAAGACCTTTCTTCCAGTTCAACCTCCCTTAAGATATCCCCCCCCCCCCCAGTAATTTGGCCGGACACTGCACCTACTATTACAAAGTGAAAACCAAAATATCATGAGGGCAAAATTTTTTCATCATATTTCTTTTTATCCTGAACTATGAGGGGTGATAAAATCTTATGAAAAAATGCTGTAATTGGAGTTAGTCATTTTGTCAACTGGAATGCTCATCATACATAGTAATAAAACCATTTTTCATAATTACATGCAATAAGAACACTTCAAACTTTTTATTTTCAATTTATAATCAGTCAATTCAGCTCTTCTTTTTTGTTTTATGTATGTTTTTATTTACTCACTGTACTACTAAAAAATGTTCACTTATATTGCATTAAGTTTACTTAAGTATTTGTTATATATTGATTAAATATAATGTGTTAATAAATTAACCTTCTTATGATAACTTCAAACTTTTTATTTTCGATTTATAATCAGTCAATTCAGATCTTCTTTTTTGTTTTATGTATATTTTTATTCACTCACTGTACTACTAAAAAATTTTCATTCATATTGCATTAAGTTTACTTAAGTATATGTTATATATTGATTAAATGTAATATGTTAATCAATTAACCTTCTTATGAGAAAATTAATTATGTAAGGCATCCAGTCGGTTTTCTAATTGATTGCAGATATGTAAAATCATTATTTTATTTTGAAAGAAAAGGTGAAACTAATTATTTTCGCTTGATTTTTTAGTAATTTAAAAAGAACAGCTGAAAAGATATATAATTTTTACAAACTGAACAGAATGAATGAACAATAAACATTGAGTGTAACGCACCCTAGCGCTTCCTGGTAGCCTGGAGCTCGAATTACATTTTTCATTCATAACCACGTATCTCAATCTCAGAGAGGCTAATTAAATGGTGCGAGAGGCTTAAAATTCCAGTCTTCAATTTTACACCCTTAAGAGAAAAACAGAGACCTTCTTCTCCGTTAGGGGTTCTATAGCAAGACGCTGACATAACTTCCTTAATCCCACGTGGGTCGTTTTTGAACCTTTTCGGCACGCACATTGTACACTTTGCTTTATAGTATATATTGATTATAAGTAACTAAAGAGGTCTTCAACACACGATAAGTTTTTTAAACCTTTAACGCCAGTAGACTGATATATCAGTTCCGCCCGCTTCAGCGTTAGAAGACTGAAACTGCGGACCTTATTTTAATTGATTTCTTAGCTCTTTCCATTTTACTATCGCACTAGGATAAAACCCCCAGTAGTCAGCACCTTAAGAGATGTTTTTGTGGCTTCTTTTAAAATAAAAATTGAATTTTTACACATCGCTTTCGAATTTATCGTATCATTATTTAGGAATGCAACGTTCATAAATCGTTGGTGACAACTCGTAAAAAAATATATTATATAATTTAAAATTTTTATAAAATAAACAGATATATAAAACATTTAATATAATAGTTCTAAAAATTGTAAGTATGTCTACTTTAAGGTACGTTCCTACACGTATTTTTTTAATTTCATGAATATTAGAGGGGTTTTATAGCAACACGCTGAAATAACTTTCTCAAACGTACGATGAGTCGTTTTTGAGCCTTATCGGCACGCACATTGTACACTTTGCTTTATAATATATATTGATTAGTATATGAATAAATACATAATAATTTGAACGAGATATGAAGTTGGTGAGAAGTTTCGTTCCCTCGACAGAACCAAGAGGCGTGGAGTTTTATAAATATCCTGAACTATTCCCCAAGGTTAAGTGGGATGGGACCCAAAACACGGGAATCTATTTCAGGCCTCCACACACTGGGATCCTACACCCCGATCTACCCACCTCATTCAGCCACCTCCCATGACGAAGAATGTCGAGTAGATTGGCTTTCGAAGAGTGTTCCGAGAGCGCGCTGCGCAGTTTGTAGTGCCAAGTCCATTAAGGGAACGCGGTATCATCCAAGGTTTGTTCTTATTGGCTATAAATCTCCAGCTAATAACTCCTTCAGCGATCATGATGACTTATTTCTTAGATCAGTCTTCTCTGAATATTAAATCACCAAGTCTTTGAGGATAATAATATGATGTAAAATCAAGAAATATTTAAAAATAATCTCTTATAAATTTATATCAGATGTGAATTAAATATAAAAACTACTATATTTTCTAGTAAATTAAAAATCTAAATATGTACATACTAGCTGACCAGTGCGATTCATTCGCACACTAACCTACTTAAATCCTACTTAATTAAATTACACACCGTATGTTTAGTAAGGGAGAGCGGGGTTGGTTGGCAACAGGTTTAAATTTTTTGATTGATGAGTCTTTCCTGTTAATACCTATAATCCCAATAGGGCTGATACCACTGAAAACTGCAAGTATTAGAGTACTTAAAGTATTTTTTTCACCACACAATATTTAATACTAAGATCATATATCATTATCATATATCATATATCATCATATCTCCCCAACAATTCTAAGGGGTCGCCTGTGGTGTAGTGGTTACCATGGCAACCCGCAATACTAAAGGTCGCGGGTTCGCGCCCAGCGGTGGCCCTTGGATTTTTTTAATGGGAGTAAAAAATCCTTGGACTTGCCGTCCCTCGGATAGGACTTAAAATGGAGGTCCCAAGCCTATACGGTGTATATAAAGATCCCTATCCTAATTATACCAGGATAGGCAAAATTTAGGACCCCCACTGTAGCATCGTCCGATTTGCCTTAGTGGCATAAAGGGACGTCAAATAACCAAACCAACAATTCTAAGGAGAAAAAAGAAAAATATTCTGTCGTAGTACGCAACCTAATTAAATATGTCCTTTCTTTAAGGGAAATTATTTGTTTCTTTGTTTTAACGTCACTTTATGCCACAAAGGCTAATCGGACGATGCAGCGGTAATACGATAAATTTTGCCTATCCTGGTATAATTAGGATAGGGATCTTTAACGTGTACCTGACATCGTACATGCTCGGGACCTCTATTTTACATCCTATCCGAGGGATGGCATGGCTAAGGATTTTTTACTCCTATTAAAAAATCCTAGGGCCACGGCTGGGCGTGAACCTGCGACCTTTAGTAGTGTAGGTTGCCATGCTAACCACTTAACCACAGGTGACCCCAGAAAGAGAAAGTATTGCGATCGTAAAAAAATTCGAATTTCGGTTTCCAACGGAAATGAATGTTTTGGGATCTACTGAGTCCAAATAACCCCATATCCCGCGAAATTGAAGATTTTGTCAATCCAGAGTATTCCGATTAACCCCCTAAGTGGGGCAGGGTGGCCTAGAAGGTGGGGTTGTTTAGCCATTTTATTCAAGTACTGCCTGACACATATTATTGTTATCAAAAGCTGCACTGTAATGGTATAATAATTTTGAATCGGTTTTTAACAACTTTTAAGGGAAGATAGAATGACAATAGAAGAATATAGGAGTTCAGACTGTCGTCACTTTCTTCATAAGAAAAATTCTCGCTGGAACTAAAGACAATTGGTAGTTTCACCTTTGTTTATGTTTACCTTGCTTTTGTGAATTGCTACTGCGCCAACAAACCCCAGATGAAAAGAGCCAACTAACCCCACAGGAGAGAACATATGAAAGATGGCAGTACAGGGGAGAACAATCAAACAAGAAACTGGTTAGTTGAAAGATAAGGTTTTTCAAAGGCGTTTGGGGTTGTGTGAACAGAATCGGAGTCAAATGTTTTGTGATGCCTTTAAACCAAATTTACTGAAAATATAAAAAATTATTTACATTTTGTAAAATCAATCAATGAAGCACACTCTTCTCTACACTGTTAGCATCGGATTGATAACTCAGGACAAGACTCCAGAGGTCTAGCGGGTCACATGGTACAATGGTGGGGCCTTCACAACAGATGTGACGGAAACTATAAGCCAATGGCCAGCCTACCCCCTATGCCAACCAACCCCGCTCTCCCCTATTTTATATTGCGTATTTAGGTGAGGGTTGAAGTAAAGCATAGATGTGTTTAAATTGTAGATTATTTATTTTTTCACGTTAGAAGACGGAATACTTAAATACACAATCGGTTCCGCGGAAAGCGGGTGCGTTGATTCTATTAGCTGAAATCGCATGTTTTTTCTTGTAACTCACAAAAGACGGCGACAGTCGGAGAAGTGTACATAACCAAAAATGTTCATCTCGGCAAACTGAATATAATGACACCTTCGAAAAAGCCCTGCGACCATTTTCGCTGAGATTTGCAGTTTTTTGCTTACAACTTGCGAACGAACGAGTTAATAAAAAAAATGTCTTATGACCGTAAATGATGAATGCGAAATGAGTGATTTGTTTATCTATCCGGTGTAGGGGCTATGGAAAGCTCTAAAATGATCCCTCATTCATGAAAAGTGAAGAAGTATTAAGGAAGTTATGGCGTACTGACAAAAAAAAATCTATGTAAATGCGTTAACACTTATGTACAATAAGCAGTGGTGTAGAGGGTAGAATAGCAGCCTACAATACTAAAGCTAGCGAATTCGCTTCCGGCGGTGGCCCTAAGTTTTTTAAAGGGAATAGAAAATCCTTGGCTATGCCGTCCCTCGGATAGGACGTAAAATGGAGGTATATAGCCTGTGCGATTTGGTATAACTTTATAACTGATGTTAATGAAATATAAAAACTACTAGAGGTCGGATTTTCTTTTAAAATGAAAGCTAAATATGTTCATGTATATGAATTTTTTTTTAAACAAATATGTAGGAAATACTAAAAAAAAAAAAAAAATATATATATATATAAAACTTAACAGTTACCGAGAAGAAACTTATAAAAAAAAGGAAAAAGGTAGACAATAAGACACGCATGAAGTTAGAAACAAGACTGATTTATTCTTTCTATAATTCCCTATTTATACATTCTGCTAATGTTTACAAGCAATGTTTGGTATTAAGGCTAATACTGTGCCTTCTCTATCCTTATCTTTTATATATATATATATACTCAATAAACTTGTTTATTATAATTTCATTATTAAATATTTATGAACATATCATTGATCACGTAATTCAACACCACAATAATGCTAAGAAAAATTCTGGTGCGATGCGCGCAACACACAACTTTCATTTACAACTTACTTACATTAGAAATTTACATGTTTTGTTAAATATGTAAACGCCATTCCTCAAATTCATACATTTTCCACGTTAATTTACTAATTTTTGTTTATATTTACTCTCTAAAGTACACTAACAAAAATCGTATTATTAAATAACTATTTTTACTTGTCATAATAAAAGCATAAATACACCATCGCGTCTGATCTTATAAATCTCAATGTATTTGGTTAAAACTTCATTTAGTTAATATGGGGAACCAATAATTTTCAGAACATATGTATGTTCCAATCACGTTGACAATTCTTTTCCAGAACAGAACGTTTTTAATTATTAACAGTGCTCTATCATTAAATGCGTACTGCGCTTGCGTGGACTCAAAGTGTTTTATGAGTTGACGGAATATTTTTCGGTTTTTCTCCTCTATATGCTTACACATTTTTTCATATTTAGCCATTTCTTATGTTTAGACATAACAAGAGATATAATCGATATAAACAAAAGCAGAAGTACTTTATAGGAAAACAAAACAGGCCCTTTCCCGATTTAAGCCCCCACAGAACATTTTAATAATGATAAAACCCTTAGTACCGCAAAACGGTAGCGGAACAGGCTTGCTCAAAATTCATTAATCATATGAACTAAAATTAGACATTGTAAATGCCTCGTATATGGCCTTGATGTGACAGCAAATTTGAGTCAACGTAAACTTCGTCCTTAAAACATAATCGTGTAAAAAGACATCTAGAAATAATTTAAAATGTATCATGAATATAACGTAAAGTTTAGTAAAAATAAAAGTCAAACTTCTGCCATTGAATCTTAGAGCGTTAGAGATCAAAATCCAAAAGGTAATACTTGTATTTTCGAAATTATGAAAATTTAGGAAAATTAATTTGAAATGAATTGCCATAATTTGGCTAATTGAGTTAATTTTTAAAGGCTAAATCCTCTCGCCCCCGAAAGAAGTGGACTGCTACAAATGGGGTTCTATAAATATTTTAAAAGAAACCAGGGACGGGTTAAAGATGTCGCTAGTTATTGTACAAATAGGTCGTTATTTTAGACGGGGTCCAAGTGTAAGGAAACGCTGTCTTGTGCCAACGCCTCTCAAGTTAAATAATCCATTTTATAACTATATCTATCTTATAATTAATAATTTTATAATAAAGATTAATCTAATTTTATCTCTTTATTAAAAATATAAAGTTCATATGAGTAATGTTTCGTACGTCACATCACACATCAATGAATTTTTTTCCTAATACGCTGAAATTATAAGTGATATCATGGGATTTTTTATTTTATTTATATAACAAATCTCACTCCTTTCATGAAAGCCATATCTATAAAAAATACATTTTTTAAGGAAATTTTTTTTTTTATTATTTATTCGCACCTGTCTGAATATCAGCGAATGTGGTGGCCGGATGAGAAAACAACAGAACAACCTATGACGCGTACAAAACCGGCCTCTCTACTGACGATGGAAGCTTATGGAAGCAGAAACAACTTTCTGCTTCCATTAAGGCATCGAGAGGTGTCTGCATCGCTTCGAAAAGAGGATGGCACCTGGGCCGTGTCGGATAAGGAAAAATCCGAAATCTTCGCCAATCACCTTTCTTCTGTATTTACACCATTTACTGACTTCATAAATACAGAACATGATACCATAGTACTTAATACTTTAGACATTCCAATATAGTTGACATTTGCCATCACCTCCATTCACTACCTCTCAATTCGCATTACAAATCAAACAATTACCAAAAAGGAAAGCCCCTGGTAATGACTTAATTACAGCTGAGGCACTCAAGGCCCTAGGAAAGCCCTAGTGTTCCTTACGACAATATACAACTGCTAAATACCCAATTCAACGGAAATATTCAAACATCAAAATGATACATAACAAAGACAAAAATGCTAACGATCCATCATCTTACAGACTAATAAGCCTTCTTCCGGTATGCTCTAAACGTTTTGAGATATTATTAAATATAAGACTTGTGGACATACAGACTAACAAAAACATAATTCCTGACCACCAATTTGGGTTTTGCACATTTCATTCAACAACATATCAGCTACACAGAGTAACTGACATCATTTCTGGGGCACTAGAGCAGAAAAAGTACGCTACTGGTATATTTCTTGATGTCGCCCAGGCGTTTGATTACATTGCATTTAATTACACAGAGTTACTGACTACATTGCAGGAGCTCTAGAACAATAACTATATGCGACTGGAGTATTTTTTGGAATTTAATTTAAACTTTAGAAGTTGAATAAAATTTATTATGGAGAAATATTAATTGTATTAATATAATTAAATAAGTCAACCTTACTTTCACTTACATATACAGGGTGTTTCGGAATTGCACGGCACTATTTTAGGTACGTGTTCTTTAACACAAAATAAACAAAAAAGTTCATATTAACATATATCTCAAACTCATTTATTAAACAGATATCAAAGGTTAAAGATTTATTATTTATTTACAGCATTAAGACTGACTGTACAACGTTTAACGTGTTTAATACTAAATAAAAGGTTTTAATCACCTGATAAACAAATGAACGATAAGCAATGACAGTAGTTGCTCATCTGTTTGTCTAGTTCTGTGTGTTTTAGTGTGAGTGAATCTTGTGACACAGTTCAATTTATGATTATCATGGGAGATACCACAAATTTATTCACTTTTGATGAACAAACAGACATGCTTTTAACTTATGGCGAGGTACATACAAACGGTGCTGCTGCTGTTCGAAGATATCGTGAAAAATTTCCTAACCGAAGAATACCAAATCGTAAAACGTTTGAGGCCATTGAAAGACGTCTTAGGGATAATGGTACGCTAAAACCTATACGAGTGAACGCCGGTCGACAACGATTTCGACGAACTGCAAACGTAGAAGAAGAAATACTCGATGCTGTTCAGTTATCTCCTACTACTAGTACCAGAAGATTGTCACGTCGTTTCGATGTTTCCTCTACCAGCGTATGGCGAACTTTACGCGAACAACAATTATATCTATTTCACGTATCAAGTAGGCAAAATTTGTTACCACAAGATTATAACAAGCGCAGAAATTTCTCCCAGTGGTTAATTCGACAATGCACACGAGATCCTAACTTCCTGAACTGCATTTTGTAATAATAATAATAATAATAAATAAATAGTAATAATAAATCGTTAACCTTTGATATCTGTTTAATAAATGAGTTTGAGATACATGTAAATATGAACTTTTTTGTTTATTTTGTGTTAGAGAACACGTACCTAAAATAGTGCCGTGCAATTCCGAAACACCCTGTATATTTGAAATATACAGTAAGGGGAAGTAATGCGATCGTGAAAAATTTCTACTTCCGGTATTCAAAGGAAATGCACGTTTTAGGGTCCCCTGAGTCTAATTAACCAACCCCGCGAAATGATCTGTGCGTGTATGAACAGACTAGCTCAAAAACGATAAACCACACGAATCTGAAATTGGGTATTTGGTGTACGTATATGCCAAAGATGTGACAGCAAAATTTTCATCAAAATTAGCTAATCGGAGTGGGTACTTTATCTAATAAAATTTGTCTCATTTTTACGTTTTTTCGATTTTCTTAAAAGCCGAATTTTCCTTTCCCATATTATCGCTGATGAAAATAAAAACTTTTACTTAAAAACAAAAATTTTAATTTTAATTTAGAGAGTAAATACGTGATGCTCAAATTATTTAAAAAATTTAAGGCGTGATAAAATTTGGAGTAAGATAATCTTTAATTAAATATATTTTAGTTTTAAATCTTTAATTCCATAATAGGTTTCTCAACGCAATGTAAAGTGGTTTTAGAGGAACAGTAATCGTTCTCGGTTTCTAGAAAGGCATAAGAGACAATCGATCTACTTTTGCGATATATTTACAAAAAGCAACTCTCAGAAAATAACAAGCAAGAAGTAAAAAAACTCGACTGTTAATAAAATTAGAAATAAGCAATAGGAAAATACTGAGAACTTTCAAGTTTTGCAATAAAAATACTCTATAACTTATGAAGATACACAAATAAAAGCATATAAATGTGGAAAAGTATGTGAAGTTGAGGAATGGCGTATACATGTTATCGAAACACGTCAATTTTTAATCTAAGTAAGTTGCTAAGAGAAAGTTGTGTGTTGCGCGCATCGCACCAGATTTTTGTAACTTTGTTCTTTAATGTGTTTACTTTTGAATATAACCGCTTATATTTTCCTAATGCTAGTTACGAGGTTATTATTGCGTCTGTAAAAATCGCAGAGTCATTTAAGTCGAGCGAGAGTCAAAATAAAATAAACAGCAAGAGATCATTAGCCATATTAGAAGGACAACATCTCGTTCGCCAATGAAAAGACAGTAATAAATTTCTAGACATCAATTTGTGTTCCTTAGAACAACAAGAAAAAAAAATTTACAAATAAAAAATAATCTTAATAGCTCTTTTAGAAGTCTTTAAGGCGTCAAAGATATTATTCTAAATCACCTCTTCAATAATTGCTAGGAAATAAATAATTCAATTTAAAAAAAAAAATAAAATCATAAAATGAGTGATGTTATCCCTTTTTTATTTAAGGCATTTTATAAAACGTAATCACTTGCAAAATTATCATGTAAATTATTAATGTGAATAAAACTAGTTTTGATGTACCTATGAAGGTGTTCGTGGTAGTGCTAACCCGCAATGGTATTTTCGTTAATTTGTTTGTTTGTTTAACATCACTTTATGCCACTAAGGCTAATCGGACGATGCTACAGTGGGAGTCCTAAATTTTGCCTATCTATGTATAATTAGGATAGGGATCTTTAAAGAGTACCTGACATCGTACAGGATCGGGACCTCCACTTTACGTCCTATCCGAGGGACGGCATAGACAAGGATTTTTTACTCCCATTAAAAAATCATAGGGCCACCTTCGGACGCAAACTCGCGACGTTTAGAATTGTAAGGTTCTATGCTAACCAAAGGTTACCCCGGTATTTTTATAAGAAATTTTGTATTATTTGATTTAATAAGATAGACATCCGAGATATCATTAAATTTTATTAGTTATTTTTGCCTTTTATTATTAACAATCTCATTAATTTTTTTAAGAAAAATATAGATAAATTATTATGAAGATATGGTTATGAAGTTATAATATTGCAACCGCGTAGAAAACTGATTTTTATGTATTATTCTAAAAATATTTATATTGTGAGCAAATCCCTAAAACATAAGAACATATGAGAATAAAGAATCACCTTGGAAACGTCCGAGGGGTAGGATGGGAGGATTGCTTGAAGGCAGATCTGTCAGAGTTGTGACTGGATAATAATTAGTAGGTAAATAAATTCAATTAGATTCTTGTTGTTTGTTTAACGTCCATTTATCCTACTAAGGCTAATCGGACCATGCTTCAGTGAGAGTCCTGAATTTTGCCTATGCAGGTGTAATTAGAACAGGTATCTTTTACGAGTACCCTACTTCGCACAGGCTCGGGACCTCCATTTTACGTCGTATCTGAGAGACGGCGCACAGTGGTTGAAAATCGACTATTTTCGGAAAAAACCTTGTCAAACCCGATCTGTGACCCGCAAAAAAATATAGTTGATATTATCATAACCACGATTGAATTTCCTATAAAATGTATAGGTTCGAGCCCCGCTTAACCGGCTATTCTGATTAACCGGCAGTGTAAGGAAAATAGAAAAAAATTATACATCAATTTTCGACTCGAGATCGGCTAGTTTAACCACTTTTGCTGTTTCATGCTAGTAATATCATTGATAGTACTTGCAATATAATTTCATTTCTTGAAAACACTCAAGTTAGGTAAAAAAATCATACATAGGAACTATCAATTATTTTTGTCGTTATGTTTTAATTCTTAAACATTAAATGTATATCATATTAAAATATAAGATTGGGATCATCCGACTTTAATATAATTTTGACAGGAGATGGTGGGATTGACTATTCAATGTAGGTTTAATAACTGCAACTCTATCTGTGAAAATTTAGTTCCCTTATTCACGCTAAATAATAGCTGAACCTTTTTTTTAATACCAATCTTCTAAAAATAAATGGATGCTTAAAAATGAAAAGTGCCGAAGCTTTAAGTTATCGGAGGTCGTGTTAATAAACTTATTATTAATAATTTCCAAATTCATTCTAAAATCACGCTAGGTGAAAAAGTTGATTTATTATCGACCTAACAACGATTCAGACTGACTTTATAAATGATGCTACAGACCTAGTAAGTAAGGCATGATGTTTTACCAAACGATTAGTAACATCCTAATTCGAAGCGCAAGCTCCATAGCGAATAAACTGCACGAAATAGCTTAGGTATTTCAATATCAAAAAAAATCCCACCTGTACAGACGCAGGTGGACGCAGCTAGAATATGTTTTAATATTTCCTTGAATGTATCTTCTTCTTAAAAAAATGGATTTTAAAACTGCGCTTGAAAAATATGGATTACCAAAAAAATTTTTTGTCTTAATTTTATTGCATTTATTCGGGATTTTATTTCTGGGTTAAAACATAGACCAAATAGCATCATATTTATGCTAGTGTAATATGTTAGATCGCTTTTCATGATTATGAAGGAAAATCGCTCTAAGAAACAAAAATGCGAGTTGTAAAAATTATTATAGTGCTATAAATTTTCCGTTGAAAAATAAACTTTTTCAATGATCGATTTTCAAAGGGTCCTAACAAGTTTAAAAATCAGAATATATCCGAATAAATTGATGGAATGTGTCAGGTAAGTATTCTATTAATTAATATTGAAAAGAAAAAGAATATTCCAATACCTTCAAAAAATGGGTTTTTTCCGCCTTTCAACCACTGTGCGGCGTAGCTAAGGTTTTTTTAGTCCCTTTAAAAAATTCTAGAGCCAAAACGGGACGCGAACCCGCGACCTTTAGTATTGTTGGTTGCCATGCCAACCACTACACTACAGGTGACCCCTGTATTTTAATCAAATGAATTGAAAATTGAATTAATCAAATTGAATTGAAATGAAATCTTTATTAAATAGGTGTGAGAAGAAAAGCATAAACAGCTATCGACTACCGCTCAACACTAATCCCAACTAATAGTCAGTAGAACTTGGAGCAAGAAATGTTCTCACGGTGCTCATAACAATGGTGCAATGGTTTATCAGATTGATTTCTAGTGTAATATTCGAGCCACATAGGATGATAAATTTTCGATTAATATTATTCGATTTAAATTTAGTGCAATTTTTATTTAAATTGTACATAGTATAACTGTTTATGTACGCACGTAAACAGTCCACTATGGGATTATATGTACCCACTCCCGTACAGAGGGCCTTGCTTTAGTAAGCCGCAAGCAGCCAGAAGAGGGACTTACTCGTCTTCGAGCTGGAACCCAATTTTTTGGAAAATACGCCAACTTGTCCACATCAGGATCTTATGGTGAATTATTAGATGCGAGAATGGACTTTTTGAAGAGGGTAGAGGAAGTCTTTTTTATACTATTGTTCAAGCCATCACAATATATTTTGCCTAGGCCACATTGGCTCATCTCGGGGTCAAGGATCATTCCCACCGGTTCTACGGTTTCCGAAAAACCAGGTTCCCATAGTGGATGAACTGCAATAACTTTTAGTGCGCAATTTAGAGAGTTTTCAAGCCCTATGAACAATTTAACTCACATAGTTCCTAAGCCAAGGAACGAATTTTTATTGTGAAATTGGTTTTAATTCAAATATAGCTGCTAAAAGCTTAATTTTAATAATATTAGCAGTCATAAAAATAATATAATATTTTTATTTTACTGTTTATGAACATAAAATTCTTTAGTTTAATAAGAAACTTACAAGAATTTTTTTTTGTTTTCTAGTTGATATTTTCTCTATTTTCTTTTTCTTATTTTTAAATAAACAATGCTTAATAATTTAATTTAATTACTTCAATGTTAATAATAATTTTTTTTATTTATTTCGTTTAATTTTTTTAAAAACATATTTTAGTTATTCATTTGCGATTTATTGTGTTGTGTTTAAGTTCTCCTTTTTACTTTCACTTACCTATATATGAAATATATAGTAAGTGGAAGTATTGCGATCGTGAAAAATTTCGACTTCCGGTTTTCAACGGAAATACACGTTTTGGGGTCCCCTGAGTCCAATTAACCAAGTCCCGCGAAATGGTCTGTGTGTGTGTGTGTGTGTGTGTGTGTCTGTGTGTGTGTGTGTGAACAGACTAGCTCAAAAACTATAAACCGTGCGAACCTGAGATTGGGTATTTAGTGTATGTATATGCCCGCAATGTGACAGCAAAAATTTCATCAAAATTGCTCAAAGGGAGGGGGTACTTTGTTTAATAACTTTTTAAGTTTCTTTCGATTTTCTCAAAAACGGCTCTAACGATTTTGATTAAACTGAGTATTTGATTTATTTATATGCCCGAGATATGACTGTAAAAATTTCATCAAAATTGATCAACCGGAGGGGGGACTTTACTTAATAAATTTTGTATCATTTTCAAGTGTTTTTTTTTATTTACTCAAAAACGGCTTTAATGATTTTGATCAAACTGGGTATTTGATGTATGTATATGCCAAAGATGTGATAGCCAACATTTCATCAAAATTGATTAACCGGAGGGGGGACTTTACTTAATAAATTTTGTAACATTTTCAAGTGTTTTTTTTCTTTACTCAAAGAAGGCTTTCACGATTTTGATCAAACTGGGTATTTGACGTATTTATATGCCAAAGATGTGATAGCTAACATTTGATCAAAATTGGTCTAACGAAGGGGACCACAACAACGCATTAATTTCTAATCTAAGTAAGTTGGTAAGTGAAAGTTGTGTGTTGCGCGCACGCACCAGATTTTTAATAAATATTTTATAGCATTTTTATGAAACAACCTTTCTTTATTTCGTTGTTTAGCACATTTTTGGGCGTAAACATAATTAAATTGAGTCAGAGTAAAGGTTTTACTGAACCTCTCGAATTAAACTACTAGCATTCCCCGTTGCGGCTTCGCCCGCGAGCCTTTTAAATCAATTCTGTGACCATTATCTTGGTATTGATCTAATATAATAAGTTAACTGTTGTTAAGTAGAGAGTAGAATCTGATCTTCCGGTAGGTGGAATGTTGGAGGGGGAAGCTGCCGGCTCGGTAGAAGAGAGGGAGACGCGCAATGGAGAGAGTTCACTAAAACCGCCGAAACAAAAAATGACTTACTCGTCGTGAACGCTTCATTTTTCGGCTGTAAAACATGGTTTTCGACGCCCAATAGGGCCTTCCGAGTTAAACTCGTCGTATCAAATTCTTTAAAATGAGTACTAATTAGATATATTTTCTCGAAGTTCGAAAATAGATGTCCGTTAGAGTTAAACGACACTTTAGCCATTTAAACCCCTTAGGGGTTACATTTTTGAAATTCCTTTCTTAGTGGTTACCTACATCGCATTTAGTAGCTCTGCGTTGATTTTGTTAGTCAGGACAAAGCCTCTTGTATATATGGAGAAGGGATCGAAATAAACACGCACCATCCCCCAATAATGGGATTCACAGTGTGCATAATTTGATTACCACTAATATTTAAATAATCAGTAGCCATATTTTATGTGAATGTCTATTTTAATAATATTGTAACGTTAAATCGATATTTAAATAAAAAAGATACGGTTTAAAATCTCAACAATAGATTTCCGTTACTGTTAAACGACAATTTCGCCATTTAAGCCCCTTAGGGGTTACATTTTTGAAGTTCCTTTCTTAGTGGTTACCTACATCGCGTATAAAATCTAAATTCCGAACTTCAAGGTTCTATCATTAGTAGTTTTTGCTCTGCGTTGATTCTGTCAGTCAGGACAAAGCCTCTTATATATATAGAGATAACAGTGATACTGTAACGTTAAACAAAATAAAAACAAAAAACATATGTTTTGGAAAGGTTTTATACTTATTGTTGGAACAAACTGTCATAGCACGTGTTTTTGACTACGAAGTTCGAGTACCATTGACACAGGCCGAGAAGGATCTGGAATTTTATCCTTACGACTGTATAAGGAGCGATATGATTGGAGAGTTATTCTTGTTCTGAAGCTCAAGCCACATGATTATTATTGTGTAACTAAGTGATGATTTTTATAACCTTTTCAATGAGTTGTGTTTTGGTTATTTGTGTGGCATCGAACATTGTTTCAATAAAAATTGTTAATCCGCTGTAAAGTGTAACAATACTGTAACGTTAAATCGTAAAATAAAAAAAAACAAAAAACATGGTTTGAAATCCCGTACATTTTGGTTGTTGGCTGTCGGAATAAACTGGCAGAACACGTTAATGGGACTAGATTTGTCGAGCTCAATCCAGAACCTTCCAGGCCTCTCCTTTTACGAGAATATATAAGGAGCGAGTGACTTGGACGAGTTAGTATTAATCTGTGTCTTGACTGTGAAGCTCAAGTCATATGATTAGTGTGCTATAACGTTATCATTTTTGTAACCTGCTCTGAAATATAACCTGATTTGTAACCTGATAATTCGTTTGGCATCGGTAATTGTTATATTTTAGTTAATAAATATTTCTTAATCCACATAAGTGTTACAATACTTTATAAAGCAATAAACATCCAAAATAAAACGTACAGAAACATATAAATTAACGCAGTGTCCTAGACAAACAGATGAAGCGACAGTATAGTTGTTTTGACTGAGGCAGCCGTCCAACGGCCCTGTCGTGTCATATCTGTCACCTGGGTTAGAGACCTTTCCAAACAACATTATTATTATTATTATTTGATTATAATGTAATAATTATTTGAGTGCAGCGAATGCGTGGTTAGGAAGGCAACGGATTCTGGCAGAATTAGCGATAGATCTAGAAATAGCCGAGTCTTTGGAAATAGATTCTCCGAGGTCCTTCCCCAGCCACCAACACAGTTCAGTCCATCTATATTAATCCAATCTACACTCAAGAAAAATAAGGCTGAATTGACATTAAGGAACATAATAATTATAACATAATAATAACAATAAAAATGGGGGCTAATCGAACTCGAAGATCTGCCTTCACGCAATCCTCCCACTTCCGTCTCGGCCTAGCCTTAGGACATTTCCCAGTCAGTCGGTGCTTATTACTGTTATAGAAATTCGTTCACAATCGAGTTTTCTATTATCTCTCTATATATAAGAGGCTTTGTCCTGACTGACAGAATCAACACACAGCAAAAACTACTAATGACAGAAACTTGAAGTTCGGAATTTAGGTTTTAAACGCGATGTAGGTAACCCCTACGAAAGGAATTTTAAAAATGTAACCCATAAGGGGTTTAAATGGCAAAATTGTCGTTTAACTCTAACGAACACATATTTTTGCAATTCGAGAAAAAATATCTAATTTGGACTCATTTTAAAGATGTTGATACGACGAGTTTAACTCGAAAGCCTCTGCGGGGCGTCGAAAACCATGTTTTGAAGCCGAAAAATGAAGCGTTCACGACGAGTAAGCAATTTTTTGTTTCGGCGGTTTTAGTGAATTCTCCATTGCGCGACTCCCTCTCTTCTACCGAGCCGGCAGCTTCCGCCTCCAACATTCCACCTACCGGAAGCTCCGATCACTGTAATGTTGTTAATATATAACATATGTTGTAAATATATAACATATTGTATTAAGGCTAGCGGGCAAAGCCGCGACGGTGAATGCTGGTAAGGAAAGGTGGCTAACAGAGGCTACGACACTAGATGAATAAAAAGGCGATGGATGAGAGATCTTCTCTGGTTTGGTGCCTAGAATCTTCTAGCTCTACTTTTTTAATTTCACCATACTTTAACAGTTCAGTTTTTTCAAGAAAGTGACGCAAAAGAAGATTCCAAAGAGTGAAATATGAATGTTGTATTGGATATGTATTGGAAATGTGATTGTTTTCTCTTGAAAAAAAAAAAAAGCTAACGTTGTCTTTAGTCACAAAGTGATTAAGTAAATAATGTGTGTGTGTTTATATGGTTTTATTTGATTTAAAATGTTTTATGTAAAGAATTTCAATGTTTGTGTTTTTACACCTGCTATTAACCTGTGTATGCATTCGAATAATTATGTTTTAAGAGGTAAGCCTTGATATATCTCAACAACTAGAGCTGATAGAGGAAAACTAATGGCAAATTTTTGCGTTTTGCCATAGATTGGTGTAGATTTCAGCTGAAAATCGTAAGACCATTGTATCAAATAGATGGGATCCTTGAAACACAACTTAGATTAGAAATTAATTTCAGCACATTTACATTGTTTTATACTTTCGACTAAGAACACCATTAATTACTATTTGTATTACTGCTTTTTATTTTTGTAAGTGTATCTTGACACTCAATTACTCGTTGTGTGTTGTAATAATGTTATTTTTAAGTCTATGAATCATAAAATAAAGTTAAATTTAAAAAGTAAAATCTTATTTTATTTGTTTATTATACCTTTTGGTATCCCTGCACTGATTTGTTATGTAGGTACGAGTTAGGAACCCTCTGGTACGATTTAGGAAACTGTCCTTAAACTTAAACTTTCCTTAAAAAGTGGTACAATATAGGCAACTCTCTCCTATAACTTTCATGACCGCTAAGAAATCTTACACCTATAGAGAGTACCTATTGAACAAAAGTGGGTTGTGGAGGCTGATGCAGGGTTTTAAACGAGTTACTTAAGAATAGAAGGAAGCAACATATGCTATCAGCTACAGGTGGCATGGACGGCTATTAGATGTAGACAGTTACTGTCACGACGGTCCAGATCTGGACCAATGAGGAGGCAGGTGGACGCAGCGGCTAAATATAAAGCTGAGAATGGAATTATTTCGATATTCTGGATCCATTCCAGCCAATCTTAGTCATCGTCCCAAAAGCTTTCGTTCCTTAACACTGGAGTCTCATTTTTTGAAATCAACTCATATTGGATGCAACAAATTGTTGCAATAGGATTTACAAAACTATTATTCTTCCTACGGTCCTTTATGGGTTCGAAACCTGGCCACTAACATTGAGGGTTAAGCTAAGGCTGAGGGTTTTTGAAAATAATCACACCTAACCAAAGCGAAGCCTAAAAGACTTTACTGTTGTCAACTCAGCATCAATATAAAATAATTGATGAAACCCACGCCCCTCAAAAAAGCAGACATAAAATTATTTTATAGCCAAACTAAGGGTGACATCTATACAATTGATGCCATGGTGAGATTTTACTCATGCAAAAGAGGCACAAACAGATGGCCACTCTCTTTGTTTTTTACACCATTAGATATTTCTGATCTCAATGGATATGAATTGCTTACAATGAGCCAGTCAACGTAGAACCAAAATAAGTATTCAAAAAGTGTAGCCAGAATTGAGCGGATTTCAGAGACACACACTGAACGCTATGTCACAAACTTAGGGACATTCGCTGTCATATGATCAAACGAACAAAGCATGCAATTGGGACACGATGTTTAAAGGAAGCAAGCCACCTCAAAATGACATAAGTACAAATATGTATCAAAAAGTAAGCAAAGCTGTGGACTTTGTAAACAGAACTGTTGCAATACACATTCGGGAAAAATTTATATAAACATTGCAGAATATGATAGTTTTTATTTGTTTATATATAAGAATAATGTTGTTTAAACCTTTTTTAAGATAATAGATACATTCATTTTTCTTTTTTAATTTTGAACTTAAAAGAAAAAATAATTATAGTATCAACATTTTTAAGAATGTAAATGAAATAAAGACAATCCTCAAACAAACAATAATATTTTTTTAAGGAAGGGTGAGTAAAACATGGACATCAATAGGTCATAAAAAAGTGCGGACTCCCCGAGTCCCCCTCTTGGCCAAATTAAGATGACGAAAAACCTTGGTCATCCTAGGGTTAATAATAATTATAATATGAAGGTTTAAAAGACCCGAAGGCACAACCTCGATTGATCATCTTTCCTGCAATCTTCCCTATCTAGGGTTAATGTCCTAGGGCTACCTAAGAAACCAAAGAAAACTTATAACCGTTTGTTTAAAAAGATGTAAATATTAGAGTTTTCCGGAATAATTACTCTCCGGGGTCACCTGTGGTGTTGTGGTTAGCATAGAAACTTACAATGCTAAAGGTCGCGGGTTCGCGTCCCGAGGTGGGCCTAGGATTTTTCAATGGGAGTAAAAAATCCTTGTCTAAGCTGTCCCTCGGATAGGTCGTAAAATAGACGTCCCGAGCCTGTACGATTTCAGGTACCCGTTCCTAATATACCTGGATAGGCAAAATTTGGAACTCCCACTATATCATCGTCCGATTAGCCTTAGTGGCATAAAGTGACGTTAAAACAAACAAACAATTATTCTCCAATGTAGTTTTATTTCTTTTTACTTTCACTTACCTATATATGAAATATATAGTAAGTGGAAGTATTGCGATCATGAAAAATTTCGACTTCCGGTTTTCAACGGAAATACACGTTTTGGGGTCCCCTGGGTCCAATTAACCAAGTCCCGCGAAATGGTCTGTGTGTGTGTGTCTGTGAACAGACTAGCTCAAAAACTATAAACCGTGCGAACCTGAAATTGGGTATTTAGTGTATGTATATGCCCGCGATGTGACAGCAAAAATTTCATCAAAATTGCTCAAAGGGAGGGGGTACTTTATTTAATAACTTTTTACGTTTTTTTCGATTTTCTCCAAAACAGCTCTAACGATTTTGATTGAACTGAGTATTTGATCTATTTATATGCCCGAGATATGACTGTAAAAATTGATCAACCGGAGGGGGGACTTTACTTAATAAATTTTGTATCATTTTAAAGTGTTTTTTTTTTTCTATTTACTCAAAAACGGTTTTAACGATTTTGATCAAAACTGGGTATTTGATGTATGTATATGCCAAAGATGCCATAGCCAACATTACATCCAAATTGATCAACCGGAGGGGGGACTTTACTTAATAAATTTTGTATCATTTTCGAGTGTTTTTTTTATTTACTCAAAAAAGGCCTTAACGATTTTGATCAAACTGGGTATTTGATGTATGTATATGCCAAAGATGTGATAGCCAACATTTCCCCAAAATTGTTCAAACACAGCGGGCACTTTATTTAATATTTTTTTCCAATTTTTACTTTTTTTCGATTATCTCAAAAACGGCTTTAATGATTTTGATCAAATTCGTCATGTTTAATGAAAATTAGGTGCTCTTTAATATCAGGTAAGCTTTATCATTATTAAAATGTTCTGAGGGGGCTTAAATGGGGAAGGGACCTTTTTGTTTTCCCATAAAGTACCTTTGTATTTGTTTATATGGAGAAATTATCTGTCTCTCGTCTTGTCTGAAAATAAGAAATGGCTAAATATGAGATATGAAAAAAATCAAGGAAACATATAGAGGAGAAAAAAAGAAAAATATTCATTCAACTCATAAAACTCGTTGAGCGCAAGCGGAGTACGCCTTTAATGACAGACCATTGTTCATAATTAAAGCCGTTCTGTTCATTTGAGAAGTGGCAATTAATAAAACGCATTAATTTCTAATCTAAGTAAGTTTGTAAGTGAAAGTTGTGTGTTGTGCGCACGCACCAGATTTTTTTTTTGCAGACAGAAGCAATCAATATTCATCTTTTAATCTGACTATGGTTTATTATATGCCATAAACTGTTTTTGCTTAAAATAAATTCCGTAATTCTCATAAAAATAATTCTCTTTGGCAATGTACCTAGCTAAGAGACGTCAGCTGTGTGACGCTAAATATATATAATACGAACGTCTGGAGGCCATGTTACGTAAGTGACACGATGCAGGTTTGTAAGTGCGACCTACCAATACTTGGGGACCTGCCGTCAAGGACGATTCATCTTTAGCTAATCGATTCTAAATCTTCGCCTCATAAATATCGATTCTAAAATCGACTATCCATGTAGTTACGTTCTAACGAGGTCAACTAAATGCATTCTGATCGGAATGTGCTTTCAACACAATGCATCCGCATTTCTAGCAAAGGCGACATTTATTCACAATATACCTTGGGAATTCTTAAAAAATAAATATTAAAAAATGTTGTTTATTGTTAAAGTTTTTCTTTAAAACTAACTTTTTCCTTTAACCCGTCACTAAGGTGAAAGGTGGCAGCAAGTAGAGTTGCTTATTATACCTCTACCAACTTTGCACTCTGGCCCAAAATATTATTTTCGAAAATCCTTTTTCCATTTCTTCACCTGTTTCAGCATTTAAAATTTACTCACTTATTACTTACTCAGCACTATCTGGGACTCCTTTTCGATGAAACGGGGTCCACATGTTAAAATGAAAAAAAAAAGGACTCTCGACAAACTTCTAAACCCACTGCTTTCTAAATCATCAAAATTCAAAATGAAACAAAAGCTAAATAAGTACACATACATATTCGGCATTTCTAAAAAGATAGTTACGGCGCACAGTGGTCCAACCAGGGAAAAAACCTATAAATGAAAGTTTCCCAAACCTCATTTTTTTTTAGTTATCGAATACTTAGATACTTGTAGAACAATGGTAAGAATACATTTTTTTAAATAGTTCAAAATTAAATTGTGTATTTACCAGTAAAATTGAACTTTTTAATGATTGAATAAAAGAGTACTTTTCTACCTAGATAAAGAGCTTTTTTTACTCTGTATAAAATTAACAGTAAAATGTTTCCCAGTACTTCAGGAGTGTGTCATCTATATGTGCACTGTTATTGACTTTTTCTTTTTTTGTTTTTGTTTTTATTGATAAAGAAATAATACAATCTGCCAGACTTAAGGGCATCTAATATTAGTGCTCAAAAGATACATTCTAATATAATTTATAAACCGACCTTTATAAAATTTGGCCCATTGTGTAGTTTTGTCCAACTTAAGAAATACAGCATCGAATCTATTAGTTTTAGCTAAATTAATTTTGATAACCTGTTTCAGTTAGAACCAACTGAAACGATATCTCGTATCACCATGTGTTATATTCCGAATTTAATTTATATGTATTATAGCAAAAGATTAATTTAGTACATTTTTGTTGTCTATTGTCATTGTACTAAACCGTATTCCAATTATATTCTTCTATTAGTTCATTTTACATTTGTCTTTTACATTTTTACATTTATATTTAATATCGCCTCTACTGAAATGATCCAGTAAGCCAATTTTAACCCTTCTAAATTCTTCACCAATCAATTTTAAATTTGGCCAAAAGTTCGATTTTAAATCACGGTCGTTTATATATAAGTAAAACCGCGACAGAATAAAAATGTATAGAATACTAACCTAAATATAGTCAGTTATTACCGAAAGCAATCAATCAACCGACGGCTCAGTAAAGTTGATTTTGGGATTCAACTGTCCTTGTTGGGTTGATATCGTTGATAGTTGTTGAAGATTGATAACATGGGAAATTGATAAAGCGGATCGGGTTATCAGCCTTAGGCTTGTCTGTATGGACTACTACTGTCATTCGAAATTTCAAAAATTTAATATTTATTTTAAAATAACGGGACACGTATTATAAAATCTTGCTAATAGATTTAAATTTTTTTCTTTATTAATAATTCTGAAGCTACTAAACAATATAATTTTAGAAAGTTAATTTCTTCATATAAACAAAAACAACGGTACTTTATAGGAAAACAAGAAAGGCCCCTTCCCCATTTAAGCCCCCTCAGAACATTTTGATAATGATAAAGCTTACCTGGTATTAAAAAACACTTGATCCTCATTAAACACGACGAGTTTAATCAAAATCGTTAAAGCTATTTTTGAGGAAATCGAAAAACATAACGTAAAATTCGAAAAAAAAGTTATGAAATAAAGTGCCCCTCCGTTTGATCAATTTTAATGAAATTTATGCTGTCATATCGCGGGAATATATATACATCAAATATCCAGTTTTATCAAAACCGTTAGAGCCGTTTTTGAGGAAAAAAAAAAAAAAGTAAAGAGTTATAGATTAAAGTACCCCATAAGTTTGACCAATTTTGATGATATTTTTGCTGTCACAGCGCGGGCTTATACATATTATACATATACCAAATACCTACCCAATTTCAGGTTCCTAGGGTTTATAGTTTGAGCTAGTCTGTTCACATACACAGATCCCATTTAACAGGACTTGGTTATTTGCACTCAAGGGACCCCAAAACGTTGATTTCCGTTGAAAACCCGAATTTGAAATTATTCACGATCACAATACTTTCCCAACTACATATTTTCTATATTGGTAAGAGAAAGAAAAAAAAAAACATTTCTACAAAAATTCTTTTATCTTACGGCCTTTGTTTTTCACCTTTACATTTCACTCGCAGTAATGATAAATTTTTAAACAAATATTTAAAAATTGTTTTAAAGAAGTATCAGTTTTACAATGTTCAAAAACTTTCCCTTCAATTTCATAGAGAATTATTGATTAAGGGGTTTAAAAAATGAAAATGGTCCAAAATCTAGGAAATAAAATTTTTGCGAAATACTTCACTTTTTTCAGGGTTTTTATTTTAGCACTAGTAAGAATTTACGAATCTAAATTAGCAATCATCACTAAACACCAGGATGCAACACAGGCTTCTTTGACATTACAACATCACTTACACAGATTACACGACTTGTTCCAACTATGGAAAATTAGAATCAATCATGACAAATCAAAACACATCACATTTGCGCTTAAAACACATATCTGCCATCCCCGTGTTTATATTGACAATAACCAAATTCCACAGACGGACACAGTACACTACTGGGACTCACTTTCGACAGAAGGAAGACATGGGGCCCACATGTAAAAATGAAAAAAAGGACTCTTGACAAAAGACTCAAACTTCTTTATCTATAATTTCTAAATCGTCAAAATTAAAACTGGAACAAAAACTAAATACGTACACTTAGTTACTCAAGCCCATATGAACATACTCCACACAGATATTCGGCATAGCTAAAAAGACTCACTTGCAAAAATTTCAAACGTTTCAAAATTGTTAAGACTCATTACAAAAGCACCTTGTTACGTAACTATGCTTTACATACTGACCTCCATCTGCCGACAGCCGACCAACACATAAGGACACTATACAAACGATTTTTTAGTAATTTGTAAGTACATCCCAAAAGTTTAATCAGTAATATGGCCGACATACGCATTGATACGAAAAGACTAAAAAGGCGCTGGATGAGAGATCTGCTCTCTTAGACAGCCGAGGTAATTGACTGAAGCCAGGAAGGGGGTATTGTTGGGTGCTTTCCCTCCTCATGCCTCACATGTCATTATTTCATATTACCGCCATCTCATTCGCTGATTTTCAGCATCTCTCTGACAGATGCGAATTAATAATTAAAGTAAAAAATCTGGTGCGATGCGCGCAACACACAACTTTCACTTACGAACTTATTTTGATTAGAAATCGACTTGTTTTGATAATATGTAAACGCCATTCCTCAACTTCACACATTTTTCCACATTTATATACTTATGTTAGTTTATCTTCATAAGCTGAGTATCTGTATAGCAAAATTTGGAACATTTATTAAGTAAAGTGCCCCCTCCGTTTGACCAATTTTTATGCAATTTCGGCTGTCGCATCGCGGGCATATACATACACCAAATACTAAGCTTGATCAAAATCGTTACTGCCGTTTTTTAGTAAATAAAAAAAAACACATGGAAATGGGATTACATTTATTGAATAAAGTGCCCCCTCAAATTGATCTATTTTGATGAAATTTTTGCTGTCACATCGCGGGCATATATATACACAAAATACCAAGTTTTATCAAAATCGTTATAGCCGTTTTTGCGTAAATAAAAAAAAAACACATGAAAATGGGACAATATTTATTAAGTAAAGTGTCCCCTCTAATTGATCAACTTTGATGAAATTTTTACTGTTACATCGCGGGCATATACGTACACCAAATACCTAGTTTAATCAAAATCATTAGAGCCATTTTTGAGGAAATCAAGAAAAACGTAAAAAATAGACAAAATTCTTTAAATAAAGTACAATTTTTATGAAATTTTGGCTGTCGCATCTGAGGCATATACATACACCAAATACTAAGTTTGATCAAAATCGTTACTGCCGTTTTTGAGTAAATAAAAAAAAAAACACGGGAAAATGGGATTATATTTATTGAGTAAAGGCCCCCTCCAATTTGTCAATTTTGATGAAATTTTTACTGTCACATTGCGGGCATATAAATACACCAAATACCATGTTTTATCAAAATCGTTATAGCCGTTTTTGCGTAAATAAAAAAAAACACGTGAAAATGGGACAACATTTATTAAGTAAAGAGTCCCCTCTAATTGATCAACTTTGATAAAAATTTTACTGTTACATCGCGGGGATATACGTACACCAAATACCTAGTTTAATCAAAATCGTTAGAGCCGTTTTTGAGAAAATCGAGAAAAACGTAAAAAATAGACAGAATTCTTTAAATAAAGTACCCCCGCCGTTTGACCAATTTTGATGAAATTTTTACTGTCGCATCGCGGGCATATAAATTCACCAAATACCAAGTTTTATCAAAATCGTTACTGCCGTTTTTGAGTAAATAAAAAAAAAACACGCGAAAATGGGATTATATTTATTGAGTCAAGTTTTTTTTTTTTACTGTTACATCGCGGGCATATACGTACACCAAATACCGAGTTTAATCAAAATCGTTAGAGCCGTTTTTGAGAAAATCGAGAAAAACGTAAAAAATAGATAAAATTCTTTAAATTAAGTACCCCCGCCGTTTGACCAATATTGATGAATTTTTTGCTGTCACATCGCGGGCATATATAAACACCAAATACCCAATTTCAGTTTTGTACGGCTTATAGTTTTTAAGCTAGTCTGTTTACATACACACACAGACACAAACAGGGACACACACACAGACCATTTCTCGGGGCTTGGTTATTTGGACTCAGGGGACCCAAAAACGTGTATTTCCGTTGAAAGCCGGAAGTCGAAATTTTTCACGATCGCAATACTTTCCCTTACAATATATTTCATATATAGGTAAGTGAAAGTAAAAAAGAATAATAGGAATAAAAATTAGGATGTATCGGATCTATGAGATATTCCTTTAAATTTTATACCTTGAACGTCAAAAATCGTAACTCCTGGTGTATATAGAGATGAAAAATGCATATATATTAAAGTATTATATTTTTAGTGTATGGATTAGTTCTTGGTTTTTTTATAGGGAGACAAATAATCCATAAAATAAAAGCGTATAAATATGGTACGGGCGGAAAGAAAAAGGTGGAATGTATTTCTTTTTTTTCTATATTGTGTTAGACAGGAGGAGCCTCGGAGAATCGTTTTTAGAAATTGCGAATATAGAAACTGCGCAAACAATACAGAAATACCCTCTCAGTTATTCCTAAAAGGCAATGGTGAGAATAATGTTAGTCGAGATGGTGGCTATGAGAAGAGGAATAGTGCAGAGAAAATAGGGAACCTAAATAGCTGAATTTATAACATTTCTAATTGGAACAGCTTACTCCAACTATTTACGATTTCCCTCACTCAGTTAAATTTATCCACGACTATCTATAACTTCCCTGTCTCGACCTGGGATAGTACAACATTTTAAATTCAACCCAAAGTGAAGATCAGTGGCGTCCTCCGTTGGTATATACCTATTATCTGGCCGGGATAAACTATTATCCTCCACCCATAAATCTGGCTTGATTCAATTACCATGATAACACAGAGATAACAGAAGTGTACTTGGTGCTGAGATTTTTATAGCTGACTCTGAGTACCATTGCTGCGCTGAATCCAAATTTGCCATTAGTTTTCCTCTATCAGCTCTAGTTGTTGAGATATATTAAGGCTTACCTCTTAAAACATAATTATTCGAATGCATACGCAGGTTAATAGCAGGTGTAAAAACACAAAGAAACATTGTAATTCTTTACATAAAACATTTTAAATCAAATAAAACCATATAAACACACACACATTATTTACTTAATCACTTTGTAACTAAAGACAACGTTAGCTTTTTTTTTTTTTTTCAAGAGAAAACAATCACATTTCCAATACATATCCAATACAACATTCATATTTCACTCTTTGGAATCTTCTTTTGCGTCACTTTCTTGAAAAAACTGTTAAGGTATGGTGAAATTAAAAAAGTAGAGCTAGAAGATTCTAGGCACCAAAACAGAGAAGATCTCTCATCCATCGCCTTTTTATTCTTCTAGTGTCGTAGCCTCTGTTAGCCACCTTTCCTTACTAGCATTCCCCGTCGCGGCTTTGCCCGCCAGTCTTAATACAATATGTTATATATTTACAACACATGTTATATATTAACAACATAACAGGGATCGGAGCTTCCGGTAGGTGGAATGTTGGAGACGGAAGCTGACGGCTCGGTAGAAGAGAGGGAGGCTCGCGGATGGAGAAAGTTCACTAAAACCGCCGAAACAAAAAATTGCTTAATCGTCGTGAACGCTTCATTTTTCGGCTTCAAAACATGGTTTTCGACGCCCCGCAGAGGCTTTCGAGTTAAACTCGTCGTATCAACATCTTTAAAATGAGTCCAAATTAGATATTTTTTCTCGAATTGCAAAAATAGGTGTTCGTTAGAGTTAAACGACAATTTCGCCATTTAAACCCCTTATGGGTTACATTTTTAAAATTCCTTTCGTAGGGGTTACCTACATCGCGTTTAAAACCTAAATTCCGAACTTCAAGTTTCTGTCATTAGTAGTTTTTTCTCTGCGTTGATTCTGTCAGTCAGGACAAAACCTCTTATATATAGAGAGATTAATCCTAGGATTACAAAGAGGTATCTGACTTCTTAGTTTTATCAAAGGGGCGACTCTACGAACTCATAGCTTTTTTTTTTATAATTAACTATAAATATTTTTTTATTATTTTCTCTTATGAGATTACTATATTTACAAATTTATAAAACTGTGGATGTAAAAAAAAAATATAGAGAGGAAAATGAAAGTTATTTTTCTAGATAATTAGAAATGTCATTTCCATGTTTTTTAATATTTTTCATTCATGATATATATAAGATATTTGGCTTACTTAAACTTTCAAAAACTATGTTTTCAGGTGCATTAAACAAGAAATCAATAATTGTTTGAAATTTCTAATCAATGCCTAAATAAAAATTATAGTTTAATAATTTTAAATTATCTCTGGGAGCTCACAAGTGTTTTTTTTTCCACAACTATGGGTGTTAAATTTCATTTCTTACATTCTCATCTAGACCATTTTCCGGAAAATCTTGGAGCACTTAGTGAAGAACAAGTAGAATGATTCCACCAGGATATAAAAGAAATTGAACGCAAAAATCAAGGACGCTTGAACGTTAATATGACGGCTGACTACTATTGGATGTTAAAGAGGGAAAATCTTCAATCCCACAACAGGAAAAGTTCTAAGCGAAGTTTTGAAGGAAAAAGGAAACGTTACTATAAAGACTTGGAAATGTATTGTAGTATAAAGCCTTATAAACTTTTTCTTACTGAATTATTAATACTTAATTTTAAAGCAATTTTAATAACATTGTACATAAGTAATACCGATGTAAAATATGTCAATTTTATGGTTTTCGCTTAATTTTTCACCTCATTTTGTAGACAAACCTTAAGTGATAGAAAAAAAAAACCAATGTTATTTCTGAAATCTGCACTAAAATCTACAGAATGATCAGTCATCAAAACTAAAACAATTTTAAACAATATTTATACCTTGCCTTTTTCCTAAAGAGTCAATGTTGTTATGTTCTTCCTATGTTTTCGGTTTCCCGGTATAACCCGAATTTTACTAAAAATTTAAAGATCGTGCACTCTTTCCACAAAATTTTCACCGGATCTCGTTGTTTGATGTCTGGACAATCTATTAAAATATATACCATTGTAATTTTTAATGTTTATAATTCTCTGCAGGTTGGTAGTTCGCAATTATTAAAAAAATAATTTAAAAAAAAATTATAATAATATCATTAGGAACTTTTTTTGTACAAATTTCCAGATCTTCAATAACTTTTAATTTTTTTATATATAAAAAAAATCTACTCCTAATTAAGTATTCGCTTTCAGATAAAAATAAATTTACTTGCTCCCTCACAAATTGAACGATTTGCAAACAGTATCGACTTTGAAAATTAATTCCGAATTCTAAATAAAGTTTACGATCGCGTGCTATGAGAAATTGGTATTGACAATTTGCCCCGTTGCCATAACGAACTTGCTACTGACTGTGCAATTGACATGTTCCACTCATTATGTTATTTTTCGTATTATTCTTCAAATAGAAGAAAATTAAATGACCACTATGAAGGAAGTTTCACAAATTATAAGCTCTAAGGGTCTCGAAAATATTTTCTTTTATTGACTTTTATACAGTCATAGTCAAAATTTATTATGGCTGACGTTTCGCTCGTATGTGAGCATTTTCAAAGCTAAAAGATCAAAAAGGAAAATCACAGCCTTGTGGTTAAAACTGTTTTTACAATTAAAAACAATATGAAAAAAAGTACAAATTTAGGAAACATAGTCTTGCCACATTCATCAACAAATTATAAAAACTCACAAATTAAAAAAAAAAATTGTCATTTGGTACAATAAGGGAAAAAATCTACTATGTTACTTCCTTATATTTTTTTTCCTTTGTTGTACCAAATGACACAATTTTTTAATTTGTGAGTTTTTATGATTTTTTGATGAATGTGGTAAGATTATGTTTCCTAAATTTGTACTTATTTTCATAATTTTTTTTATTGTAAAAATAGTTTTAACCACAAGGCTGTGATTTTCCTTTTTATCTTTTAGCTTTGAAAATGCTCTCATACGAGCGAAACGTCAGCCATTATAAATTTTGACTATGACTGTATAAAAGTCAATAAAAGAAAATATTTTCGGGATCCTTACAGCTTATAATTTGTGAAACTTTTTTCGTTATTTTTCGTGTTAAACTAATCATTGACTTGTCATCTTATAGGATTTTTTTATAACTGAAAGTTAAATTAATTGATTACGCATGAAGTATGAATAACTTAGCAAAAGGTACTATTAATCATTATAAATTATTTTAATATTGTAGTAAATGGCGACCGTGTTCCAGAAAAGACCAAGGGGTAAATAGCAAGACCACTCCTTTATGGTACTTTTATCACAGAAATAATAAATATAGGTTATGATAGATAGAACATATTTACTATAATATGCAACTTGAAATTGAGAATTTATAAATGCGCTGAGTAATTGGCAGAGTTAGCACCTTTTGGCAAGTTGCAAGGATTCGGTTAAATTTAAATTGCGCCGCTCCCATGAGAAGATATTAGAGCTAGCACGGTAGAATTAAATGCTCAACTCGTTAGTTTAATGGGGTCATAGTTGGGAGAAGTAGTACATCATCTCTGGCTGGGCAGAAAACTGACGTTATTAACCTTCAACACTTTTAATAATTTATCTCATATGTATACCTATCATCAAACGTTATTTCATCTTAAACACTCTTGCATATATATTATCATTGCATATGAGTCTAGGATGTTCTTAACTATATATTTTTTTTCTATCCTTCATGATTCCCATATTTCAGGTAATAATTTACGATATAGCGCAGGTTCTATGCACACAGGCTTATACTCTCCAGAAATAAATAATCCCCAAAATGGGTCCTTTTCGGTGGAGATCGGAATATGTTGTTAATAAATGATATACTAAAAAAATATAAAAAGAATCCAAAGCTTTATATATACTTTATATTTACCTTAAGTGTAGTGGTTAGCATAGAAACCTACAATACTAATGGTCACGAGTTCGCGTCCCGAGGTTACCCCAGGAGTTTTTAATGGGAGTAAATTATCCTTGGCTATGCCGTCCCTCTTGTAGAACGCACAATGAAGGTCCCGAGCCTGTACCTAGTCCTGCCATAAATACTGTTATAAAAGTTAGACTTAGTTTAAATCCTTGGGTATTGTTTAGATAATCCTCACCTCTTATCACCTGTTTACTTGACACATCAGAATAATAATCCCAATCAGTTTGTATTTTTCTTTCACTCGGTAAACATGGAGTGGGGTGATAAAGAAAACCGGATCGCTGTGCTCGCCCTTCACAAAGTTGGAAAATGCAGATCAGAGATTTTCAACACCCTGAAATGTTCCGTATGTTCGTGTACCGTACTATAAACAGGTACAATGAGACCTCATCTGTAAGTGACAGATCTCGACCAGGTCGTCCCCGCACTGTGAAAACAGATAATGCAGTGAGAGCAGAAGAGGCTGCTCGAACTATAAGAAATCCCATCCGAATACAAAAAATTTTGTCCCGGGAAATGGGAATCTCTAGCAGATCAATGTCTCGCATAATAAAAAGTGACCTAAGGATAGGTGCATTGCAAAGAATGACCGGACAAAGGCTTACCATATCTCTAAAACAAATTAGGGTGGATAGATCAAAAGTGCTTCTTCGCCGTTACGCCGATGGACTTCATCGAAAAATTTTGTTTGCCGATGAGAAAATTTTCACGATAGAAGAAGAATTTAATCGCCAAAATGATCGTGTGTACGCGCTCAGCTCTAAAGAGGCCCAGGAAGTCACCACCCTTCTTCAGTGATGGTGTTGTGGGGAGTTTGTTATGATGGCACCGCAATGCTTCACTTTTGTGAAAATGGGGTTAAAACATCGGCTAGAAACTATCAGGAATGAAACTCTGTTTGCTGGATGTCACTGGGTTTTCCAGCAGGATTCTGCTCCAGCTCATAAGGCCAAGTCAACTCAGCAATGGCTGCAGAGGAACGTTCCTGAGTTGATCTCGGCCTCGGATTGGCCCTAAGGAAGCCCCGATCTAAACCGACGAGACTACCGTTTGTGGTCCGAACTGGAGAGGATGGCACACCGTAACTTGGAAAGCCTCAAACGATCACTGGTCCGAGCTGTTCAGCGTTTTCCACAAGAAGTGCTGCGTGCTGCCATTGATGACTGGCCAAGGAGATTAAAAGCTTGTGTGAAGGCTTATGTTACTCTCTGTATATACAACATTTATTTTCTAATAAAGGTTTTTGAAGAATTGACTTTTCTTTTGAATTCTGTGTACATTTCCTTGTAACAATATTTATGGCTGGATGGCTGGAAGATCCCTATCCTAATTATAACTGCATAGGCAAAATATAGGACTCCCACTGTAGCATCGTCCGATTAGACTTAGTGGCATAAAGTGACGTTAAACGAACAAATAAACAAATACAATTTCTATCATACATATTTTTAATATATAAGTACACATGCTATAGATTGGGAAGATGATATATGTTGCAAATGCGTCGTATCCATTAACGCAATATTGGACCTCATCAACTAAGATTGCAAATTAGGGAATTAATTAGCCGGATTAGTTAATTTAGTGGCTATTGGAGACAGGGCTGACCTGCGCATTAACGGGGCATTATTGGCAATCACGTTGATAGTATTTAGCTCTACATGCTCTATATATATGCTTGTATATCTGTGTCTATTATATATTTTATAGGATTTTTATTTTTAATGAATGAGTCTCTTCCGCGTTTAAAGTTTATTTGTTTCCCAACGTTTCGAGCTATTGGCTCATCCTCTGGGGTTATCTTATCCTATGTAACTTCTTTTTCCACGTTAGCCATTTGTCATCTTATATAATTTTTAAAACAGTATATAAATACTTATGTCTAGCCTTATTTCTTATTATACTTTATGGCATATTACACTTTTTCTAGCCTTTTTAATTCACTGTCACATTTTTACTGTGAATTAAAAAGACTAGAAAATGTGTAATATGCCATAAAACGTAATAAGAAATAAGGATAGGCATAAGTATTTATATACTGTTTTAAAAAATATATAAGATGACAAATGGCTAAGGTGGAAAAAGAAGTTACATAGGATAAGATAACCCCAGAGGATGAGCCAATAGCTCGAAACGTTGGGAAACAAATAAGAAGAGACGCCTTCATTAAAAAAAAAATCCTATACATATACTAAAGCGCTCTTCCTCACTAAGTGAAGAAAAAAACCTAGCAGATATATTTTATTTGTTCCGATGATATAACCTCTATTATTTTTACCGAGTATGGTTTACTAAGTTCGGCGTTTTTTTTTTGTTTTTTTTTATTTATTTCTTTATCCGCATCTACCCAGAAGGGTCATAAGCGGATCAACGATATTTACGATTGCAGATTACTTTACAATTATTACTTATTTACAATTTTAGTTATATGTAATACTTACTTATTTATATAGCGTATTTTGTCTTATTTACATCATTATTTACATTTTATTACATTTCATTCCATAATTTTTGTTTCATACAGTTCTGTAATGTTCTGTGACGTTTTGTGTACGTCTAAATTCACCGCTTGATTTTAGTATGCGTCAGTACCTAAGTGCTTATCTGAGAAACGTTATTTTATGAATGATCTTTCCAGATAACATGTATCTATCTAGTACAATATAAATTAATAATGATAATAATAATGAAGGATTAACAGACCCAAAGGTTCGATGCCGACACAACTCGCTCTCTACACACCTCCATGTAACTTAACTTCCACTGATTTGTCCCTACGCGATCCTCCCACCTACGGCTCGGCCTACTCCTCGGACGTTTTCCGTTGGCATCGCGCTTATTAGTCTTTTTGGAATTCGTCAAAACTAATCTTCTTAGTTTTAAACGCCCATTTCGTTCGTCCCGTTGATATAGTCGTATAAGGACTGACGAGGAATGTTCTAGACCGGCGTGGATAGTACTCGAACATTGAAGTCACAAAAACATGCTATGACGGTTTGTTCCGATTGTTATTTCGTTTCAACACAAGATCTGGGACTTTTAACCATACGTTTTTCTTTTGTTTTTGTTTAACATTAAAATATTAACATAGATCTACGCTACCAATAGTAATAATTTGAAGTAACAAAATCTAGCTGACGGTATGTTTACATGACATGGGTACTTATGTAATCTAATAATTATTTAAAATATAGAAAACATATAAATTAATATTATAACATGCAGCTGGTTAATTTGATAAAATAAAATCTGGACTTACCTTGTTGAGTCCAGGGTAATACAGAGACTGAGGGAAAAATAATGAAGTGTGAGGGGTATAGTAGTATCACTTCTGTGGGTTAAATTTTTTTATTCAAAGGAAAATTACAATAGTCAATGCCACACGAATTATAAAAACACAAATATTTGAACAGGTTACAAAAATTATCACTTTGTAAAACACAGATAACCATATCACTTGAGCTTGTCTTTAACAAAGAATAAGACTAACTCTCCAGTCCCATCGCTCCTTATATATAGTCATAAAAGGTCTAGAATGTCATGGAACTGCGTAGATGGTACTCGAACATTGTAGTCACAAGCACGTGCTATGACAGTTTGTTCCATGTTTATAAGCAGAAAGCTCAATAGATAATAATACATACTCATTTCGTTCTCAATCCCTGTTCCTAATAAATTATTTTATTTAAATCAAAGTGAAGAAAGGATTAATATAAATAATAATTTGAAATACTTGGAGTGATGGTATTTTTATTACTTTCACTTGCCTATATATGAAATATATAGTAAGTGGAATTATTGCGATCGTGAAAAATTTCAACTTCCGGTTTTCAACGGAAATACACGTTTTGGGATCCCCTGAGTCGAAATGACCTAGTCCCCCAAGACAAAATGGTCTGTGTGTGTGTGTGTGTGCGCGCGTCTGTGTGTCTGTGTGTCTGTGTGTGTGAGTGTGTTTGTGAAAACTATAAACCGTGCGAACCTGAAATTGGGTATTTAATGTAGGTAAATGCCCGCGATGTGACAGCATAAACTTCATCAAAATTACTTAAAGGGAGGGGGTACTTTACTCAATAACTTTTTAGGTTTTTTTCGATTTTCTCAAAAACGGCTCTAACGATTTTGATTTAACTGAGTATTTGATGTATTAATATGCCCGAGATATGACTGTAAAAATTAAAACCGGAGGGGGGACTTTACTTAATAATTTTGTAAAATTTTCACGTGTTTTTTTTTATTTACTCAAAAACGGCTTTAAAGATTTTGATCTAACTGGGTATTTGATGTATTGTATATGCCAAATACGTGATAGCCAACATTTCATCAAAATTGATCAGCCGAAGGGGGGACTTTACTTAATAAATTTTGTATCATTTTCACGGTTTTTATTTACTCAAAAACGGCTTTAAAGATTTTAATCAAACTCGGTATTTGATGTATGTATATGCCAAAGATGCGATAGTCAACATTACATCAACATTGATCAACCGGAGGGGGGGACTTTACTTAATAAATTTTGTATCATTTTCACGTGTTTTTTTTTTTTAATTCAAAAAAGCTTTAACGATTTCGATCAAACTAGGTATTTGATGTAATTATATGCCAAAGATGTGATAGCCAACATTTCATCAAAATTGACTAACCGGAGGGGGGACTTTACTTAGTAAATTTTGTATCATTTTCACGTGTTTTTTTTATTTACTCTAAATCGGCTTTAACGATTTTGATCAAATTGGGCATTTGATGTATGTATATTACCGAGATATGACTGTAAAAATTTCATCAAAATTGATTAACCGAAAGGGGGACTTTACTTAATAAATGTTGTATCATTTTCACTTGTTTTTTTTTATTTACTCAAAAACGGCTTTAAAGATTTTGATCAAACTGGGTATTTGATGTATGTATATGCCAAATATTTGATAGCCAACATTTCATCAAAATTGATCAACCGAAGGGGGGACTTTACTTATTAAATTTTGATTCATTTTCACGGGTTTTTTTATTTACTCAGAAACGGCTTTAACGATTAACAAAAATAAGATAAGAATGTAGAAAAATGTGTGACTTTGGGAAATGATATTTAGCAAAACACGTCAATTTCTAATCTAAGTAGGTTGGTAAGTGAAAGTTGTGTGTTGCGCGCACGCACCAGATTTTTTTTTTTATTCTAACTGATAAAGAAAATCCTTTGCTCTTTAGTGAAAAAGGAATTATTCGATTATCGTCATTTTGTCGGGAGTTATAGAGTTTTGGCAGCTAAATGACAAAATTTTCCCACTGTGCGACGCGTCGTCGACGTTCAAACCCGACTCCGCAAGATTTGCTTTCGCAATGCCCCCATCTTCGTCTCAGACTACTCTACAGAAGTCCGTAACAATTCGCTCTTATTAATTCCTTAGGGGTCCATTCTATTAAACTTAACGGGTACAGTTCACTCAGGTCTACGATGCGTATATGTCCGAATACTCTTTTCACCCGTCCCTCATCGTTCCAAAAATAATACCCAGTAGTTTATTTTCAATAACCTTTAGACTTTGCTCATTGCTCAATGTAAGTGGCCTCCTTACATGCGTATCCTAACGTTTAGAAATTCGTGATGTTATCATCGACAGTATTGTTTGTTTGTTTAACGTCCATCTTTATGCTAATAAGGGTAATCGGACGATGCTACAGTGGGAGTCCTAAATTTTTCCTATCCAGGTATAATTAGGATAGGGATCTTTAACGAGTACCTGGCATCGTGGAGGCTTGGGACCTCCATTTTACGTCCTATCCGAGGGACGACTTAGTCAAGGATATTTTACTCCCATTAAAAAATAATTGGGCCACAGCGGGACGCGAACCCGCGACCTTTAGTATTATAGGTTGCCATGCTAACCACAACACTAAAGGTGACCCCGTCGACAGTATTTAAAATATTCTTTGCACTTTCACAAGGGACGCAAACCTGCCAGGATCCATCAATTCCTTTATAAAGAAAACGAAATAGAACAGGTTAAGCATTTTTCTTATCTAGGTGTACTATTTTCAAATTCGGCCTTGTTCTTAGAAGCCAAAAATAACGCTGTGACAAAGTTTAAAGTAGCCAATGCATCACTGCACAAAATACTTTCTAAATCAAAATGCCAGAACTGGGACGCTATCACCAAATTATATAGAGCTTTAGCTAAAAGTGTGCTTTTGTACTGTGCTCCTATTTGGAGCCTGAGATATATAGACAGCCTGGAACAAGCACAAGTAAATTTCTTCAAAAGACTGTTACTGCTCTTGAGGTGTACCCCGAACTACATTATAAGAAATGAAACAGGTATTGACCACGTATTTATTTCAATAATAAAATCTAGTATTCACTGGCTGTGTAAAATCTTAAGAATGAAAAATGACAGGCTAGTTAGGTTATGCTATAATAGTACTGGACCAGTCACCGGCAAACAAGCCACAATATAATTGGGTTACCCAGGTTAAAAGTATTTTCACTACAGACTTCATAAACTTATGGCTCAACCAAGACCACAATCTGTTTAAATCAAACCTAAACAAAATAATTTCCTACCACAAATCACTATTAAAAAATATGGACCTCGAAAATATTTCGCTGTCTACTTGCTGCCCATTGTACAGCAACCTCATTCATATATCCGGATCCCCCCAGAACCATCTAACCACCAACATCCCTTTCCCATTACAACAAACCATCAGCCAGATTAGAACTGTTAGTAAATATTCCATGAAGTTTAGTATAAACAATATTACCCATAAAATAGATCCAAACTCTCAATGTTTATTATGTAAAACACACACCAACGAAGACATATACCACTTACTGATCAACTGCCCAACATACATCGATATCAGAGCTCAATATTATCCAGAAATAGCAACATCCAATAGTAAAATAGAACTCCTTCACAATAGACTTTCATCCAATAGTAAATATGACCTTATAAAACTATACCAACTGCTAAACAACATACTAAAATACCGCTCCGCTCTCCTACACCAATAGACAACTAACTGATTACAAACACGATGTATCTTCTCCCCGCATCACAAAATATTCACCCAATGTGCTATATTTTATTTTTAGTTTAGTGTACCGCTGTAATTATTTATTAATGTGTTAATATATTTATTTATGTTAATTTATGTTGATATATTTATTGTAATTTTGTTTGAATACCTCCGCTGCATCTGTTTTATTATTATTATTTACTTTTTTTTACATGCTCTCAATGGTTTATTGATATATAATATATTACAGTATGTTCTACAATTATCATAAGTTATATTATGGATCACTAGATTATAGATTCCTACTAACCACTACTAAAAAATATTGTGCATGGCCATTGCTCCTGCTATAAGGAGAATTCCTTTATAAGCAATAAATAAATAAAAAAATAAAAAAAATATTTAAAATATTCCCTACAAATGAAATGAGATCTAGTTCACTGATCTCGAAACTATTTCTACTCATCTATTTATCACCGGTGCTTATTATATCCTGCATAACGCCGATCCCTTCTCAAAACATGGAAAATACTCGTTGATAAATTGAGTGGATGTGCAAATAGCATTGATAAATGTGAACATATGTTTACCCAAAATAGACAAACGTGCAGACGACGGTGCAAACTGCATATTATATATATTCGCATGTTTAGAAGCTCCCAAGAGGTATCTGCTTTGGCGGTGACCCAACGACAACAGCACAATGCAACAATTAGTGAGGGGTCAATGAACTTACAGGTGACGCTGTGCACCTGTGTACGAGTATCACTGGGCCAACCGGAATTCGGGAATCCTAAAATGTATTCTTATGCGTCTAAACAGATGAAAAAAGTTTTTTAAAATTAAACAAATTTCGAGAGAAACTAGTATGTGAACTCATGTAAACATTGATATTTCTCAAAATCGATGGTTTTTAATATCACTTTTAAAACATTAATCTGGTAACACCCGAACGTAATTTAACATCGATTTAACTTCCTTAGTAGAGACAGGGAATCGTATTTCTGGCTAAATAAATAAAAATCATGAAATAGCACTTTTCTAAAATCCTCCAATAACTTTTGAGATATTTCTAGCACAACGCTGTGCGCTGGGGTGGGCTTTTTCTGATAGTTACTCCTGTAACTTCTGTAATTTAAAATTTTGCGCAATTTCTCTTATTAAATAGTGAATATTTTCTATTTTACAAGATCAAGGGTATATGATATGAATTGGTATTATTCAGAAAATATTTTCTATGAAGTATGTAGGTGAGAAATAGCCAACTGTTATTGTTTACGATAGGTTGATTTCTAGTCAGGATTTTCAGTTAAACATTTTTTATTTGGAAAAGCCAACGTTTCGATCCCTACATGTGGATCTTCATCAGGGCTTATAAGCCCAGAGTAATACAGAGACTGATCATAGGTATATAAGTGTATATCCATATACTGAGTATATGTACATAAGTATAAACATGGATATTGTAAGGATGCGACATAAATTCTCTTATCTTCAAACATCGGTGTTCTTAACAACGTTAAATAAATCATTATGTTTGTTAAAAACATGATGTTAAAAGCACCTTTTTTTTTAACAGCGATAAAAATTGGTTTTGTCAAAGGATCGATGTTAAAAAAAAGCTTCGTTTTAGTTCAAACGTCGAGGTTAAAACCATCTTTTTTAACGTTATGTTTGAATATAACATTGTTGATCTTTCGAAAAACAACTTGAAATACACATATAAATAAATCATTGTGTTTGTCAAAACATTGATGTTAAAAACATCTTTTTTTTTTTTGTCTAACATCCATCTTTTTCACTTTTTAAAAATGTATTTGTATTTAAATGAAAGAGAAGTGTGACGGTAAGTAAATTAGATTCTGCCGCCTGGACAGCCCCGGGTACTACGCTGCTATGTGGCGAGACCTGGAGGTGCGATCCCAGAAGAGAGAGGAGGATGACACGGCTGGGATCGGCTCCCCAGTTAGCTGAGAGGTAAGAGCGCTGCAACGGAGACGTAAAGACCTCGGTTCGATTCCCGGCCGTAGTTCATTCATTTCTCTTCCATTAGAGTTATTTAAAAATTATTAACTGTTATACATCGATAAATTCCTATTCACCGAAGACCCTACTCCATCACGAATACATCCAAACCTTGTTGACAACCTCCAAGACAGACCAATTAGCCGGCGATCACAAGAGCTGGGACAATAGCCGGATAATCAGGACTCTATTTATAGGCGAGAGGCGACGAGGAAAAGCGAGCGCTGGACCTCTGCCAGCCAAGCCCGAGGGAACAACATCCGAAAATTAGTGTAAATAATAATTAGGGCGAATTAGTGGAGTGGAAATATTTGGGTATCGTTAGCGTTGGTTCTCCATCACATCCTCTTCTGTCTTTTCTCTCCCAGGACAACTCCTTATCTTTGGCAACGATCTCTTCTGGAATGTCCTTTGGGAATATACCCTGTTTGTTTATTGATTGAAGCAGATATTTTGGTTGTTTAAGTGTAATTTTTCTTGCCCTATTTTACAGTCTTAAAAAATAACTATTGATTTTCAGGAATATGTGCAAGTCGGCTAGAAGATTGTTAAAAATTATAATAGAGGTTATAATTTAATGGGATCTATTATTATAAGGAGCGAGTGACTGGGAAGTTAAAGAGAAGCTCAAGTCATATGGTTATCTGTGTATTACAAAGTGATAATTGATGTAACCTTGTCAAATATTTGTGTTATTATAAGTTGGATTTCATTGTAAATTATTATTTTTCCTTGAATAAAAATTGTTAACCCACAAAGGTGTAAAATAGATTTTTCAACGGGAACATTGATTTTCCTGTGATCATGGCGTGTTTTTACTTCAAATCACATCACATGGTCGGCGTAAAATAAGAGTAGTCACCTGTGATGTAGTGGTTAGCATACAATACTACTACAATACTAAAGGTCGCAGGTTCGCGTCCCGCTGTGGCCCTATTATTTTTTGATGGGAGTAAAATATCCTTGACTAAGCCGTCCCTCGGATAGGACGTAAAATGGAGGTCCCAAGCCTCCACGATGTCAGGTACTCATTAAAGATCTCTATCCTAATTATACCTGGAATACTATTGGAATTGTATTGGAAGGGATTCCTTCATTTAAAGAAAAAGCTTATGCAAACCAATCTCTTCCTCACTAAGGTGAAAGGTACAATCAAGTAGAAAATAAATTAATGATATTTAATTAGTTGATTCTGGTTTTACATATCGAAAATGCAACTTGAAATATTCAGATTGAAATAACATTACCATTATCGGTAGTAGAAATAACTTGCACCGGGATATAGCCATTGCGCCCGAGATAAGAAATGTTGACTGGGTGGCTTATCAATGCACGTGGGCAGTCCATTCAAAGAGTGGAATGTGCCATTCGATAAGGAAACATGCGCTTTGTTATTTGGGAGAGGAACAAACAATCTAATATTTTTTCTCTCGTTTAAGATCATCGATTTAACCTAAGTGAAAGTTATGAGTTGCCTGCATCACACCATACTTTTTTTTTATTTGAAATCTGGAATGGTGTTAAATCATCTATATTTCTGTGTGATTGTGACCTATGATGGATTTTTCAGAGTTATTGTCTAAACTATAGGACGTTTGATGAACAATGAAAAAGGATGTGATGTTTTAAATGGATCTAGATGTGAGCCCTTCTAGCCGGAGAATCCATTCATAGAAAGTAGAAAGGTCCCCGGTGCGAAATTCTTGAGATTTGGCCAAATTGAAAATAGTTTTTAGGGGAAACGGAATGAGTACGATGGCCTCAACATCTCCCTAACTTCAACAATATTCGTTATTGTACTTTCGGATCTTATTTATTTATATTATTTTGAGAAAAAAAAGTTACAAATTTCAAGATGAAATTATTTTTTTTTTTTATATAAATGAGCTTCATTTTTTTTTGTTTTTTTTTTTGTTTTGTTCGGTACCCCTACCTGACCATGCATGACATACGGGAGGTTACTCTAGTGGTGCAACCAGCCTATTCTAACCATGGTGGGCAGATCGAGATTTATTGCGTGTGGCCTCCACGAAATAAAAGTCAACCCTCCCAGGGCGGATTCGAACCGCCGCCGTTCGGCTCGAGCGTGCTAAAGCGGGTCGCGCTCCAACATGCTCGGCTATCCCGGCCCTAAAGGAGCTTCTTATTACACTTACATTTTTTGTAAAATTCTTTCATTTCATTACTAATTACCTTCATTATTTGTTTGTTTGTTTAACGTCACTTTATAACACTAAGGCTAATCGGACGATGTTACAGTGGGGGTCCTAAATTTTGCCTATCCAGGTATAATTAGGATAGGGATCTTTAAAGAGTATCTGACATCGTACAGGCTCGGGACCTCCATTTAACCTCCTGTCCGAGAGAAGGCATAGCCAACGATTTTTTAACCACTACACCACAGGTGACCCCGCAAAGTTGTATGAATAGGTAAGGTGTATCGGGTTAATGTTAAATTTTGTTTAGATATTTGTTATTTATTTAAATTAATACAACCTTCATTTATTAGATGTATTTGTGAAGTAAATGAAGGAATATATATACATATATATTTTTTTTTAAGGAATGCATAACTTACTCGAAAATATAATAAAATAGGACTATTTTTACAGCTCTAAGTAATATAAGTTTGTAGGGCCGATAAAGTAATATATTTTCTAGCTATTATAAATTTAATAAAAACAAGTGAATTAAAAGGTTAATTCTGTGCGCTTTTTTTTATTTGTTAATATATATATATAAATGTATATATATATATATATATATATATATATATATATTTTTTTTTTTTTTTTTTTTTTTTTTTTTTTATTAACTTTAATTTGAAATGCAACTCAAAGTTTCATAGATAACTTGGTCGTTGTTCTTGAATTTAAACTCCTACTAACTTTAAATTTAATATTTTAATATTCACGATATGAAATAGAATAGTGCTTAACTTCTATTGCATTTGCAATGCTAAACATATTGCACTTTGTCTTTTATATTATTCAAGGATATATTTATATTATATTAGGAAGCATGATAAAAAAATAACAATAAGTAATTTAAAAAGGAAATTACTTTTTACTTTACTAAAATGGGTTTGGTGCTCAGTATGCTTAATTCACTATTGTTTTATACCGACCGTTTATAGTAATATTAACAAGTGGGTAAAGTGTTATTTTTATTATAATAACAGTTGTAATCTTTAAAAAAAAAAAAAATGATAAGAAAAAATTTATTCCCTTAGCACAATTCTCCAGATGTTTTTGTGTGTGCAGAGTTTGAAAATGAAGTATAAAATTTTTATCAGGCATCAAATCATCTTTTATTCACTTAGCGCCTCATGTTTTATTTACCTTAAACGAGATATAAAATTTATTATAAATGAATGCAATGTTTAAGAAAATTTCGGATAAAAGTAAGACTGTTCTGGATCAAAATTCTCTATTAAACACAATTTTTTTGTTAGATTTTTTGGGTATTTTTTAAGATATTCTGAACCTGAATCAAACGGTAGTAAACCTCTAATCGAGACGAATTTGAGTTTTGGGTCGAAAAATGTTTTTTTTTCATTTTGAGTATTTTTTCTCTCATTGGAAACTTCCATGAAAAATATAAATAATTTTTTATTTGATTTTTAAGATATTTTAATGTATTACTACACGAAAAAATGCAAGAACTCAAGTGTGATGCGTCGAAAATTTGTTATTTTTGCATGTTGAAATATCATTCGTGTTCGGGGCAAAAGAGCTTAAGTCATAATAAGTTTTTTTGTCTTGTCATCTTAAAATTCATATTTTACCATTAAGTCCAGTATCTGCTCAAATAATATAGTTTCATTTATTATTCAGTTATAAAGAAATACATTCAGACAGAGTTTACGAGCTGAGTTCTCTAAGCTGTTTAAATCGTTGTTTAAGCTTCACATTCGACGACTAAAGTCTTTTTGTCCATACATCAATGATATACTAATGTAATAGCTTCAAAATCAAAAAGGTATTTCCATTTTTCATGGAAGTTTTCAATGTTAAATTAAATGTTAAAAATGACAAAAAAAAATTATTTTTTCGATCCAAAACACAAATTCGAATCGATTAGACGTTTGTTTCGTGTTTAGAATAACTCAAAACATACAAAAAAAATCTGGTGCTTGCGCGCTTTCAACTTTCACTTACCAACTCACTGTTTTATTAATTGCCACTTTTCGAAGTCACACATTTTTCCACATTCATCTCTTATTTTTGTTTTTATTTTCTCTATAAAACACAATAATTTTTTTTTATTATTAAATAAAAGATTTTATTTTTGATACCTCGGCAATGCAAGCATAATACTCCAAGTCGTCTGATTTTATAATTCTCTATGTATTTGTTGAAAACTTCATTTATTAGTTACCATGAAACAAATTAAATTAAATGAACAGAACAGCTTTAATTATGAACAATGCGTGTACTCCGCATGCATGGGCCCCACATGTTTTATGAGTTAACGGAATATTATTCTTTTTCTCTCCTCTATGCGTTTACTTGATTGTTTTCATATTTCATATTTAGCCATTTCTTTTTTTTTTTTTTTTTTTAGGCGTAACGAGAGACAGTTAATTTTTCCATATAAACAAAAACAAAGGTACTTTGTAGGAAAACAAAAGAGGCCCCTTCCCCATTTAAGCCCCCTATTAAAGAACACCTAATTTTCATCAAACATGACGGATTTGATCAAAATCGTTTGATCCGTTCTACATAAAATCGAAAAAAACGTAAAAATTAGACAAAGTTCATTAAAAAATTTCAGATCCGCACGGCTTATAGTTTTTGAGCTAGTCTGTTCACACACACACACACACAGACCATTTCGCGGGACTTCTCTAAGGTAATCTCTAATCGAATCGATTTTTTTTTTTACCCTAAATTTTCTTTAAAATAGCTATCATTTATGAAATATTCCTAAAATATTGTTTAGTTGCTTCAATAACCGACAGCAATGAGTGGAATGTCCTTGAATCTAATGTTGACGACTCGAGAAAAATATTCATAAAGACAACCTTGATGGGGCATCAGTACCTGTGGACACTAGGATCCTCACCTCGCCTCGATCATTTGCATTCATGTTGAGCCACCGCCTTGCAGACCCCAAATATGAGAGCCTGTGCTACCGAAAATGGGGATAGCGTCAATGTGAATTCTTCGCCGATATAGTCATCCAGGACTCTTGAAATTTATATCATTCTCTGTAATCTAAATGTCTAAATAGTCTATTAGGCACCATTTTATGTTTAAGTTGTGTTTTGGGTACAAAAAAAGTACGTTATTTTCAACAAATTCAGACATCATTTTTTTTGTTTGTTTTTTTGTTTAACGTCCATCTTTATTCTACTTAGGCTAATCGGACGATGCTACAGTGGGAATCCTAAATTTTGTCTATCCAGGTATAATTAGGATAGGGATATTTAACGAGTACCTGACATTGTACAGGCTCGGGACCTCCATTTTACATTCTAGGGCCACCGCGGGACGTGAAACCGCGACCTTTAGTATTGTAGCTTGCCATGCTAACCACTACACCACAGGTGACCCCTTTTCTCTTTTCCATTTAATTATTTTTATTTTATTTTTATTTTTTAATTATTATTGAAATAAATATAAAAATTACTATAGGATTTTGAAGGTATTACGATATGAAAAAACTGCAAGACCTCAAGTTATGCTTCCACAATTTGTTATTCATATAGTAATAATAATAATAAACTGTTTATTTTACAACATAAAGATACGTACAAGTTCGTTATATATATAAACTTATAGGTATGGACTATGTCCGTCCGTAGGGTTGACCGTATTTTTACAATATTCTTCTAAAACATATCAAATTCACGTAAAATTCAGAATTATACAGAGAGAACATTAATATACAGAATTATATAACCAAAAAAAAAAATGGCATAACAGAACATTGAATAAATGATAATTTATCCTTCAAGGAATAATCCTAAATAACATTTTTTTTCCTTTTAACTCACTATTAATTTTTTTATGTATTTAAAAGTTTTAATAGTAAATCAATATAATTTTTTCCAATTTTTCCTCTTAAGATACTCATTAATATTATTCTTACCAAGAATACTTTGACCGAAGCATTTAATCCTGAACTCCACCAAAATAGGACATATAGCTAAGAAATAATATAAGTCCTCATTTAGCCCCAGATTACATAACCTGCATGTATAGGTTTCTTCCGAACCTCCAACAGAATGAATTAAATTCAATAATTGACCACCGACTTTAAATATAGTTTTAATAAAATGTAAATTATTTTTATCTGGGTAGTAGCTATTTTCTGCCATATTAATACTTAATTATTGAAATAACTGATGGAATTTGGATGTATGTGAGAAAAGAATTAAATAAGATTTAAAATTGTATTTTAATTTGTGTAAAATTATTGCTATGTGTTTCTTAATGGTCGATGAGTTAGTAAATATTCATATACATACAGAAACTACATAAACAAAATATAATTTTATCTATAGCTTCTGTATTGTATATGTTTCGAATCGATTCACTTTATAGAAAAACACTGTATAGAAACCTTTTCTGGCTCCCAGGAACTATCAACTTTGACGCATAAGGCATCCAATAAAAACGGTTTATCGGATATGCGAGAAATTGTAATTGCGATAAGATTAAATTCTTATTTAGTCTTCATAATCTGAAAACATAGATTGCGTGCCCGGTTCGGACTACCAAAAGACTTCCAAAAAATGTGGAATTGGAAAGAGAATAAGCTAATACTGAAATTATAGGTCTTATTTTTAGAACCAAATTTGAGCTCTGATTTTTTTTTTCTCAAAATCAGAAATTTGTTTAATTTATTAAACACTGTTAAATTCAAAAGATTCGAGTGGTAAAAGTATTTAGCATGGCAACCTACAATACTAAAGGTCGCAGGTTCGCGCCCAGCGATGGCCCTAGGAATTTTTTAATGGAACTTAAAATCCTTAGCCATACCGTCCCTCGGATAGGACGTAAAATGGAGGTCCCGAGCCTGTACGATGTCAAGTACTTGTTAAAGATCCCCATCCTAATTATACCTGGATAGGCGAAATTTATGACTCACACTGTAGCATCGTCCGATTAGCCTTAGTGGCAGAAAGTGACGTTAAAACAAACCTACAAACAATTTATTAATTTTTAATATTTCATTCACACTCCTCAACCGAGTTCCGCACACTTCAAAGAAATCCGGACATGGTTACCAGCTGACTAACATATGTTTCATGAAAATACTCATGAGGATATTGCAGGTGACTGTAAATCATTGTTCCCAAAACTCAACCAAACCGTGTCAAAGTCAACACTTTCCTCTGTGTCACAACATTGTTCACGAATGAGATGCCTGCCAGTCACGTGCAACCAAATTATTTCCTTATAATATGTTGATTCATCATTGCTAGATGTGGCTGTTATTTTTAAATCGAGAAGCTTAATTTCCGTTTTAGGTAAACTAATACACTCAGTGACTTCAGATGATCATGATATATCTAATACCCAATATACAATAATACAGTTATTTATTTATTATTCATACAATGCAGTTTGTGAGTTTCTGTGATTTTCAATCTGCTAATTAGCAATCGGTTGAATTTCTATTAGATGAATTGCTAACTTTATACTAATTTAGCATATCTCTCGGCCACCGACTCAAAAGTTATGTTAGATGTTAGTGGCTGTGCTAAGGGGTTCGTGTTAAAATTTAGACCTTGGTGGAAGTTTTTGTAGTATTGTGCGGCTGTATCGATAACTGTTGGGATATTCAGGTCCTTGTGTAGTAAGTCATGTGTCACATAGTGTGGTGCGTCTGCTATTTTCCTCAATAGCTTGAACTGGAATGACTGATTCTTTGGGTGTTTGAGGGTTTTGCAGAACCACATAGTTCTATCCCGTATGTCCATAAGGGTCGTATTAGTACTTTGTAAATAGTAACTTTGTTCGTTATTGATAACTTCGAACGTCTGTCGAGTAACCTAGATAACATTCCAAATCATTTGTTAAGCTGTTTCCTTTTCAGCCCGATGTGGGTTCTCCATTCCAGTCTCTTGTCCAGGTGAAGTCCCAAATATCTTACAGCGTGGGATTCAGGGATCGGAGTGTCATTGAAATATACTTGCAGGCATGAACCATGTTTAATGGTGAAAGTAATAAATTCACTTTTCATACCATTCATTTTTACATTCCACCTAGTAGCCCCAAAAAAATATATCATCCAAGTGGTTTTGAAGTATAATAATACAATAATACAGTAATATACAAAACAATAATGTACAACGGGGTCACCTATGGTGCAGTGGGTAGCATGGCAACCTACAATACTAAAGGTCGCGAGTTCGCGTTCTGTGGTGGCCCTTGGATTTTTAAAGGGAGTAAAAGATCCTTAGCCATGCCATCCCTCGATAGGACATAAAATGCAGGTCCCGAGCCTGTACGATGTAAGGTACTCGTTAAAGATCCCTATCCTAATTATACCTGGATAGGCAAAATTTAGGACTCCTACTGTAGCATCGTCCGATTAGCCTTAGTAGCATAAAGGGACATTAAATAAACAAACGAACAATAATGTACAATATCAAGTAGGTATCTATATCCTTGTACAATTGTATGTACATTTGGGAATCAGATGAGTAAGAAAAAAAATAATTTTTTTATAATTAGTGGTCTTGCGTCTAGTAGTTACAATCAAATCGATATAAATGCAATATAGTCGTTGATACTAAGCAATATAGTCAAATCCATATGTCTAAAATTTTCGATTTCGCTATTTGATTCGAAAAGGTCACCAATAAATAAAAAAGAAGAATCATTAGTCTGTCAGGATTGGCTTGCTAGTGATATGAAACCATCGATAGTCTCCGCTGTCATTAGTTTCGATAGTATCGGACATAAAACTATCGATACTATGCACGTTTATAGATGAGCATTTCTGTAAATAAAGGATGTGTTCCAATTATACCTTGAAATAATTTTTATCAGTTTCAAGCTTAGTAGTAACCGCAAAGAATAAAAACTTTATCAAAAGGTCAAAGAAATTGAATGATTGAATGAATGTTTTTATTTTTTCAATAATTACATTATTTACAATTGTTATCTACAAAAACCTCCACGATGGACTAATCGTCCGTCTCTTGGAGTCCGTCTAACTTAAAATATTTAATACAAATTATACTACAATATAAATAAACACAAAAATAAAACAAACAAATTCTGTGAAATGTTAAATGAATAAATATGCAAATACGGCTCAACACAACAACAACAAAAACAATAATAGTTTTTAATTTATAGTTATATAACATTTACAAACATATAAAAAAGAAAGATTACTTAAATAACAAACCTTCTTTGGTATTTACCCTTCATTGAAATAAATAAATGTTAAACTAAATTTTGCCAATCAATAGTTAAAGTCTGTAATAAGTAGCTTTCTGTATCTACAAGCCTCCTTAATCAATATATATTATAAAGCAAAGTGTACAATGTGCGTGCCGATAAGGCTCAAAAACGACTCCACTTACGATTAATAAAATTATGTCATCATTTAGCCATATACCCCCTAATGGAAAAGAAGGTTTCCGTTTTTCTCTTAAGGGTGTAAAATTGAAGAGAAAAGGACTGGAATTTTAAGGCTCTCGCACGATTTAATTAGACTCTCTGAGATTGAGATATGAGTTTATGAATGAAAAATTTAGTTCGAGCTCCAGACTACCAGGAAGCGCTAGGGTGCGTTTCACTCAATGTTTATTGTTCATTCATCCAGTTCAATTGTAAAGGTTAGATATATGTTCAGCTGTTCTTTTAAAGTACTAAAAAATTAAGCGAAAATAATTAGTTTCTCCTTTGCTTTCAAAATAAAATAATGATTTTACATCTCTGCAATCTATTAGAAAACCCATTGGATTCCTTAAAAAATTAGTTTTCTCATAAGAAGGCTAATACATGATCAGCATATTACATTTAATCTATATATAATATATACTTAAGTAAATTTAATACAATATGAGTGAACATTTCTTAGTAGTACAGTGAGCGAATAATATCAGACGAAAAAATAGATGAATTGACTGAATATATATAGAAAAATAAAGAAGTTTGAAGTGTTCTTATTGTAGTTATGAAAAAGAAGTTTCTTTGATTACTATGTATGATGAGCATTCCAGTTGACAAAACGACTAACTCCAATAACAGCATTCTTTCAATAAGATTCTATCAGCCCTCATAGTTCAAGATAAAAAGAAATATGATTAAAAAATTGTGCTTTCAAGAAATTTTGGTTTTCACTTTGTAATAGCAATAAGATTCGAGATCTGCAGAAAACGTTCAAATTACGGGGGGATATCCTAAGGGAGGTTGAAATGGAAGAAAGGTCTTAAAAAAAAGTTTCTATGAATCATCGGTAGTTTTTATACTTCTGGATCTAATAGGACCATCATAGTAGTCGGCGTTCAAGTTGTACTCGAAATATAATTTTTTTAACTGAGATACCAGATTTTTCAACTATAATCTAATAAGTTATTATCTGCTGACTGCTTGGAATGGGCTTATAGGATTCAGAATAACAGAAACCATCAAAAACGATGCATAACTTGACAAAGTAGCAGCAAAATTAATTGTTTATTTAACATTTTCAACCCCCTGTAAATTATACAGGGTTCCTTATTTGAGCGGACTCTGCAGATCTCAAGTCTGCAGAATATTGATACCAAATTAAAACCAAATTTGAAGTTGCTAATTTTGTTCTTTATTTCCTTTAACTTTAATGTTTTTCTGGTATTAAAACTACCACACAACTACCGGAGCGAAGCCGGGCACCCTAGCTAGTATACATATAAAACCTAACCCAGTCTTTACCATTCAGGTGCCCTATAATTGAACTTTCGTCAAGAACCGATTTTCCTAACCATTTTCTCCTGAAATCACTGTGTATAGTGCAATTTCCTAAGAAATGAATTATGGTTTCTTTTTCATTTAGATTGCACATGCTGCATTCTTGAGTTTTGTTCTGGTCCCACGGCTTAAAGTTTAAGTTCGAAGAAATTGTATTTAGAGGAAAGCTATATCAACCCTATTCAAGTAATCAATCATAGAACCAGGATTCCCAGTTGTCGAAGTGGTTGATTTGACATGGCAACATTGGGAAATCAATCCTCGAATGTGTCGGAGTTTTTGAAGAAAACAGGACGTTTCTGTGATATTTGTCTAGACATACCATACTTTGGCACGTGCATGATGATAATCTAAAATTTGTGTTGGATAAAATATGTGATTCTCATTATTATGAGAATACGGTCTGATTTATTTTGACCGCACCCCCAACCATTTCCTCTCCATAATTATAACTCCCATGTATGATGTATAGTATCTACATTAATGCATTATTCCTTTAAAAAAAAAGTAAAAAAATTTAAAGCCAAAATATATAAAAGGGGGGGGGTCATGACCCCTGCTCGTATTATCAGCAAATCTCTACGAAAAGGTTTAAATTTCGTCGAAAACCCAAGAAATAACCTCCCTAGAGAGAGAAACTAAATCAGAGCAAGATAAAAAACCCTGGATGGCCGATAATTGGTCCGGGCCCGACGAAGCATGTGTGTTCTCCAGCCAACACATGTCAACCATCTTCCCGCTGGAGTCCAGCGACCCAACTATTTCCAGGAGCTGCCTCTCTCTATACCTAACTATATAACTATATATATATTTAGTCCCCCTATTTATAGCCGAGAGTTCCAGACTCATTTTTCAATCTAGTTACTATTAATAATACTCCGCCAGCCTAGGGAAATATTTCCACTTTTCTAGGGGCTCTACATCTAGTACTCAAAACATTTCAATATGAATTTTTATTTATTATTTATAAAAAATATTATAATTGCATTGGTCATTTTGAAAAGTTTAACGACCATGCATTAGTAGTTTCGTCAATATTTTATGGTTTTATTTTTTCGTTTTTTTAATAGGCAATAGTTAGCCTGTTCGATTAATTCTTACATCATATTAATCAATGACCTTATAGCCTTGTGTAGTAAATTATAAGTAAAGACACCATTACAACATTAAAAAGAAAAGAAAAAAAAAATGTTCGCTACGTTTATTTGTTTTAACGTCCGTTAAAATTATTAAAATAGCTATTATTCCGTGAGCTGAGGGCCAAAAAGGTGCCTGATTTGAAGAAATTTTTTGATCATATAGGCTGAAAGTACTAATTTCATAGACAACAAATGTGAACGTCTACCATCTCAGATCGGTTGCCATCAAAATATATTGGGGAACAAAATCGACATTTTCGGTGTTTCGCAAATAACTCGAAAACGATTTACCTCAGACGAAATTGTATTCTTTCAAAAATAAAAGGGCATCAAATTTTGCGGCGAATTAAGTCCTTACTTAAAATCGGTTGTCTTTTGGCCTAAACCGATTGTTAATTTAGCTACTTTAGCGGAAAAATGAATTACGCTCATGTTCCATAACCTGCAATTTAAAGAAGGTTACTCCAAATAAAAAATGTTACCTACAATAGTTGTAAATATCGAATTCTGTATAAAACGATCTCATCAATTTTAAAATTAGCCCACTCCTCCGGAGACAAAGTAATTAAAATTTGAACGTTTTCCAATTAATTTATTGGATTTCGCGACTTGTGGTCTAAAATCAGTAAAATTTTTGGGATTTTTTTTTCACTTTCTCACATATAATTAGGCAAATACAGATCACAAAGTATTGCTTTCTTCTTACTATAAGAGGCTAAACTATTGCATATAGAGTGATATATTTGAAGTTTAAGTCGGTTTAGTGTTTTAGCCGGGTACAGTACATCAAAAATCTGGAGTTTTTACCATTTTGGTGGAAACCGTGTTCCAACGCCTGTTACTCAAACTCTCGTCCAGGCTCGGGACCTCCATTTTAAGTCCTAACCGAGGGACGGCATAGCAAATGATATTTTACTCCCTTTAAAAAATCCAAGGGCCACCTTGGGACGCGAACCCGCGACCTTTACTTTACTGCAGTTAGGTATTTATTTTTTTATACTAACATAAAATATAGTATAAAAAAAAATATATATATATATATATATATATATATATATATATATATATATATATATATATATATATATAAAAGGATATATCATATAGCATGTATCATAAAAACGGTGAGGATGGAAGAAAGTTCCGAAACGTAAGTAAAAAAAAATGTCAAATATTTGGACTTTATATAAATATTTAATAAACATACAAAAAAATTAGAGGATTTGATATTATACCCCTTAATATTATTAACATATTATTGTTGATGTTCCTGTAAAATATAAAATATAAAACTGAGATTTAAAGGTTGATAAAACAACTAAAACTATGTATAGAAAAATATTATTCGTCTTCATAAAGCATTTCTGCAGCGGCGTGATACTAATTTAAACTGTTGAGAGTTATTTTTGCTTGATTTTATAAGAAAAACAACCTTTTAATAATAAGAATGAAAGGAGATTTTTTAATAATAAAAATGTGATAATATCTAGAAGTAGAGAAGGTAGAAGGATTGATGGATTGAATGGAAGAGTACAGTGACAGTGAGAGAGGAATGTCTAAACTGGGCTCGGAGACGCAACTCATAAATATGAAACAAAAACAAACAGAAGAAAAAAAGACTTGGACACAGTGTGATAGACCTTTCTGTGCTCAGTTACTGTTCACATATAGCTACGACCATTCTCCTCACTATCAATACTAATAGATGTATTTTACTTATGTTGAAACATGTAATCGAGTTTCAAATACAAATAATAATAAGTATTTCAAAAGAAAAATAATAATTTATAATGACACACAATCTATTAATACCAAATAATTAAACAGAATACAAAAATTATCACTTTGTAACACGTTAATAACCATATTACCTTGAGCTTCAGACCAGGACTAACTCTCCAGTCAATCGCTCCTTATATTTACACGTAAGAAAAATAGACCCGAAGGTTCGAGGCCAACGTAGACCCGTACATCGTAGACACAAACATGTACTCTGACAGTTTGTTCCAACAGTTAGTCCGTTCTAGAAGTCTAGAACTTTTCTAAACATGTTTTGTGTTTTGTTTATTGTTTTAATCATTTTAATAAACATAAAACTATTGTTTATGTAAGATTTTATGATTTTCTCTAAATAATTCCATTCAAAACGACAGCCAACTCACCATTCACAACTTATTCCTCATCTCTGGAGAGAGATCTCTAATCCGGGTTCTTTTCAGCCTCCTTCTAATAGGCATTTCAGGCAATCCCGTCGATCGGTATGTTTTTAGTTACAATGCCAAGTTTTGTTGTTTACGTACCAAGGAGTAGTCTGAAAATATATATGTAAATAATTTTTTCTCTATTCAATTCTAACTTATGTCTAATATCTTTTTAGTCTAGTTTATGTCTAATGTTCAAATTTTCAGGATTCCGTGTTTTTTCTCATCCTTATCAATATTATTTCTTGCTTTTTTTCTCTTAATACACTCCAAGGTTAGATCAGTGTTCAGAGCGCTGCAACAGAGATGCAGAGAACCTGGGTTCGTTTAACGGCCGCAGGAGTATTCGATATCTCTAGCCGGCCAAAAATAATTTATCAACATATTCTATTAATTTTAGGCTGCTGATTTTGAAAAAAGAATTCTAAAAAATGTAGGACCTCTAATCTAGGAATTCTAGTTGAACATTTTTAATATAATCGCAATGCCTGAAAATATGTAATAAGTATAGTGAACTAAGTTTATTATTGTGGGTCCATTATTTAAATGATTCTTTTTTGAAACTAAAAATGGTGATTGAATAAGGAAAGAACAAGTTTTTTTTAACCCATTATATCCAACTAATAAATTATTTTAAACAGTAGAACTTTCTTAATAGCTAATTGGAGATTTTAACATCAGAAGCGTGTCCCGAGTTCGAAAGTCATCCCTGAGCTTTAGATTTATTACACACTGATATAATATTTAATAGTTGGCCTTTGGTTTATAATATCCGTCACCCCTGTTTTGAAGTCGCCACAATCGTACCATGTGATCCGCTAGACCTCGGGAGTATTGTCCTGAGGTTTCAGTCCGATGCTAATAGTGTAGAGAAGAGTGCGCTTCATTGATTGATTTTACAACATTTAAGTCAATTTTTATATTTTCAGTAAATTTGGCTTTAAGGCATGGCAAAACACTTTACTCCGGTTCTGTTCGCATAGCCCCAAACTCCTTTGAAAAACCTAACCTTTCAACTAACCAGTTTCTTGTTTGGTTCTCCCCTGTCCTGGCAGCCATCTTTCATATAATTTCTCCTGTGGGGTTAGTTGGCTATCTTCAAATGAGGTTTGTTGGCGCAGTCAAAAAAGTAAGGTAAACATAAACAAAGGTGAAACTACCACTTGTCTTTAGTTCTAGCGAGGAGGAGGAGAGCAATATTTCCTATGTAGAAAGTGACAGTCTAAACTTAAACGGAATTTAACAATGAAAAAGATAATGGCACTAAAGATCACCTTCAGCCGCAATCGAAGCTTATTGATGAACTAGCCACACCTGGCCACCATGAAAATGAAACTAGTGCACCGCAGACACTTTCTCATGATACGATTAACGGACCAGAGAATATTTATCCTACCTAAAGTTTTAGAAGATGTGTTGAATTCGTTTTGTTATATGAACATTTTTTTTACATTGTTCTAACGCAATGATACTTCTATGCCATTAAATTTTTCTAATTTCTGCTGTTTGAAATGTTATATAATTTTGTTCAATTGAAATACAGCCATTTGTCATTCTATTTTCCCTTAATAGCTGTTAAAAACCTATCAAAATTATTATAACATTATAGTTGTTAATGGAATTATATTCCATTGTTGTAATTAATGTTGAAACATGTGTTTGTTGACTTTGATTATTGTGATTAAATGTTCTCCAATATATTATTCTTAAAAAGCGTAATATTTATTGTATTATCACCTCGTAATATCAACATGGTGTCAGGCAAGAATTGAACGAACCTGTTGCGATGGCAAGTCTACCTGTACCACGCGAATTAGATCTCTCGGATCCTGACAAATATAATGAAAACTGGGCAGTTTTCAAATGTCAATGGGAGAACTATCAGATCCTACTGGATGCTGGTAAGAAAGACTTCTCAGGCAAGAAGGTACGTACGGCCTTATTTATATCGTTTTTAGGCACAGAGGGTTTAAAACTTTTAAATAAATTGGGTGGTTATGAAGGTAAAAGTTTAGAAACAATTATAAGCACCCTAGACAAACATTTTAAAGTAAGACGAAACATCATATATGAGCGTTTCGTTTTTAATTCGATGACGCAGTCTGCAGGGGAATCCGTTAGGACGTTTGTAGAGAGGCTAAAGAATCAGGCGGGCAAGTGTGATTTTTCGGAGTTAGCGAACAAGAGTCAAATAGATATTGAGGAGGCACTGATCAGGGATAGGTTAGTGGCCGGGCTAGGAGAGGGTGGCCTAAGGAAACGTTTGCTTCTTGAGAAAGAGTTAACTCTGGAGAAAGCTGTAGACAGTTGTACTTCCGACGAGCTGGCAAGCCAATGCGCCCATCAGATTGCGGGTCAAGGTGACTACGTTTATAATGAGGTGAATGTCACCAAAAGGAAGACTGGGAAAAAAGCTGAGACGATGCACTGCAAATTTTGTGGTTTAGAGCACGTAAAGGGTACTAGTAATTGCCCGGCTTTTGGAAAGGTTTGTAGTGCCTGTAAAGGAAGGAACCATTTCAGTAGAGTTTGTTTTAAACGGAAGGTTCGGAACGTAACCGAAGAACAAACGGTTAGCGAAGGATCGGATAGAGATAATTTGGGAGAGCCCATCTACAGTGCCACATTTGAGGAAAAAAAACAATTGTTCCATAATCTTAGAGTTCATATCAACGGGAAATTTAAGTTACTAAAGTGCCAGCTGGATTCGGGAGCAACCTGTAATGTTATAGGTCTAAAAACGTTACTAAACTTGTTAGAAAAAAAGAACATACAATTAGCAGGTAGCAATACTAGGTTAAGTTTCTATGGGGGCGCTTCCGCCAGGTCTCTTGGCAGGATAACGCTCACAGGACAATGTAAAGGAAAGACTCATAAGATTAAATTTGAGGTTTTAAAGGTGGATAAAAATACACTTCTCGGGGCAGAGGACTGTTTGAAATTAGGTTTGCTAATACCTAATGAGGAGGTTTACAAGACTACCACAGAGTCCGCAGGTTTAGTTGACATGTTTCCCGATGTCTTCGAGGGCCTAGGACGCTTCTCGGGCAGATATGATCTCCGTGTTGACCCTTCAGTGACGCCGGTTGTGTCTCCTCCCAGGCGTATCCCAATAGCCTTACGAAACGAAGTGAAGGAAGAAATTAGCAGACTCGAGAAACTGGGGGTGATAGTCAAGGAAACCGGTCCAACAGATTGGGTTAGCAATATGGTTATTGTAAAGAAACCGAACAAACTGAGGATATGTATTGACCCACATTACCTTAATAAAGTAACAAAGAGGTCTCATTACCAATCCCCTACATTAGATGAAATACTCCCACAGTTCGAGAATGCACGAGTGTTCAGCTTGTTAGATTTGAAAGATGGGTTCTGGCAAGTGCAACTCACAAGCGAGGCGAGTAAGCTGACAACATTTTGGTCACCATGGGGAAGATACCGGTGGACTAGGTTACCGTTCGGTGTGGACACGGCTCCTGAGGAATTTCAAAGACGGGTGCATGAGGCGATTGAGGGATTGGATGGTGTGGTGGCTATCGCGGACGATATTGTAGTTATTGGTAAAGGGCAAAATAGTTCGGAAGCAATGGCAGACCATAATAAAAAATTGGAAAAGTTATTATTCAGGGCAAGGGAAAAAAATTTTAAGTTTAATAAGCGAAAGTGTCGCATCGGGCTTTCGGAAATAACATTTATGGGACACCATATTACAGATAAGGGCCTGAAACCTGACCCAAGTAAAATAGAGGCTATAAAAAAACATGAAGCCACCAAAAAATAAAGAAGAATTACTAAGATTTCTTGGTTTCGTGAATTATCTAGGAAAATTTATTCCTCACTTAACTGAGATCGCTGGACCATTGCGAGACCTAACGAAGGAAGATTCGTGTTGGATTTGGGAAAACCCTCAAACAGCCGCGTTTCAGGAGCTGATCCGCTTGGCATCCAACCCACCTACATTAAAATTCTTTGAAATAAAGAAACCTGTGACTCTGCAATGTGACGCGAGCCAATACGGGTTGGGGGCGTGCCTCTTACAAGAAGGACAACCTGTTGCGTACGCATCTAAGGCCATGACGAATACTGAACGAGCTTACGCACAAATTGAAAAAGAATGCCTAGCCATAGTTTTCAGGTTCAGGAAATTCGAACAGTATTTGTTGGGAAACACAATGGTAACTGTTGAAACAGACCACAAACCCCTTGAATCGATCTTTAAAAAGCCACTGACTTTAGCACCCAAGAGGCTTTTACGAATGATGCTGCAGCTTCAGAGATATGCTTTTAAAATTGTTTACAAACCTGGTAAGAATATTCCAGTAGCAGATTTCTTATCCAGAATAAAGGGAGAAGAAGAAAGCTCTAACACTGAACGAGAAAAGACATCACTTGTATTCCAAGGCGAAGACAGTCAATTGGTGTACCTCAATGTTACCGATGACCGCATTAAAGAGATCAAGCTCGAAACTGCAAAAGATGATGAAGCAAAGAGGCTACTGGAGGTAATAAGGCTGGGATGGCCAGAAAAGAGACCTGCGAGGAAAGATCTGCAAGTCTTTTGGGGTATCAGAGACGAACTGGTAGAAGAGGATGGTGTTATCCTGAAGGGGGATAGGTTATTCGTACCGAAAAGATTAAGGCCAAAGCTGATCAGAATAGTTCATTCAGCTCATCACGGGAGTGAAAGCTGTATCCGCCGAGCCAGGGATGTATTTTTTTGGCCGAAAATGGCTGAGGACATAAAGGTCGAGATCAACAATTGCGTCCCTTTTAAAAAGTACGCAACAGCTCAAAGGAACGAAAGTCTCGTTACACACGATACTCCAGAACGCCCATGGCAATTCGTGGCGATGGACTACTTTCACGTCTTCAATGAACACTATATCATAATCGTCGACTATTATTCCTCGTTCTTTGAAATAAAGAAGGTGAAATCCCTAAAGACTGCCGCGCTAGTCTCATTCTGCAAGGAAATTTTCGGTCGATTCGGCATACCGGATGAGGTAGTGTGCGACAGTGGCACGCAATTGATGAGCAGGGAATTTCAAGAGTTCGCGAAAAGATGGAAATTCAAGATTAGCCAGTCTTCCCCACATAACCATCAAGCAAATGGAAAGGCAGAATCAGCCGTAAAGATAGCGAAAACTCTAATAAAAAAGGTAAAGGAAGAAAAGGAAGAACTGGAGATGGCACTCTTGGAATGGAGAAACGTTCCACTTCAACATTTAAATGCAAGCCCTTCGCAACTGCTGATGTCGAGGAGGACCAAGACGATGGTGCCAATGAGAGAAAGCAGTCTTACAAAAGACACTACGATAAGTCTGCGATGGACCTTCCAGTACTATCCGAGATGCAGAACGTATGGGTACAGCTGAAACCTGATGAGAAAGGAAACCCGTGGGTATAGGGTCGAGTCGTCCGTGTCGAGGGCGACAGAAGATATCTCGTCGAAGTGGATGGGAGATTATACCGCAGAAATAGAAGGTTCATAAGAACTTGAGGAGGGAGATGTTAATGGAATTATATTCCATTGTTGTAATTAATGTTGAAACATACATGTGTTTGTTGACTTTGATTATTGTGATTAAATGTTCTCCAATATATTATTCTTAAAAAGCGTAATATTTATTGTATTATCACCTCGTAATATCAACAATAGTGCAGCTAGCCCTATTTGGATTATATAAACAGGAATGACTCAACAATCAAAAAAGTGGAAACTGTTGCCCACCAACCCCGCTCTCCCCTACATTATCATTTTTGCTTTTGGTTTTTGGGACCCTCAAATCGTGTTGCATCTTCATAAATATTATTACTAACATGATAATCTTCGATTCTCTTTCCTTCCCCCAAAAGAGCTACTCTCTCGGATATGATATATAGTAAGTAATATGGAAAAGATGATTCAGTGACATGTGGCGCTTCAACACTCCAATCTGTGAGCGTTCCTTATCGAGTTAGTCAAATGGAGCGAAAGGTTCCCTCTCCCTTTTAATATCGATGTCTAGATCACAAATGGGATCTATCGACTTTTAGTACAAATCCAGCAGATGAAATGATATTAGGAAGGCAGTGATACACATATAACGACACATTTCGGTTGAGTTTGTTGGTTGATAACTTTATAAATAAGATATTACTCAAAGGTACTCAGACTGGCGCAGAAACCAGTTTCCTAACTCAAACTGTTTAGAAGATAGAAATTTTTTGTTTTTATTTTTAAAATTTTACTTTTTTTCTGAAAAATGACAGTTTTCTCTACTTTGATTTAGGGTAGAAACAAAAACGATGATATTTTCTTAAAAAGCATTAAATTTTCTAAAAGAAGAGATGGTTCTAGTTTTTTAAAATTCACTTTCAGTGGGACTTTTAACGTACTAAACACAAAACATTTATTAAAACTTAATTTTTTAATAGTTTTTGAAAATTCCTCACTCCCCACTGAAGCACCCTAGAAGCTGTCAAATTTTCTAAAAACTGCGGAATTTAGTTAGCTTTTTAGTGGTGTAACCCATGTGTAATTGCACTTCACCTATTGAGTCTAAAAGAAGTTTTTCTGATGAAAATCGCTAGAGAATGTCTCTGCTGGGGGAATGAGGAAGCGTGCTAGAGCCTGCAACCGAAGTAATGGATGCCGAACTTCCCATGAGTTAGAGTTAGTTTTACTTCTTTTAAAATAAATTAAACTTTTTTCTACTCTTCTACTAAAATTTGAAAAATAATACATGAAAAATGTTGTTTTTTAAGACTAGAAAGAACAATGTATGAATCCTAAATAATATAAAAAGTGCAATATTAATCTAAAATTAAAAGAAAAAAACTTCTTAGTTTATATTAAAAAAATACTACTTACTTAATTACTTAAAAAAATGTTGAAGATAAGCCTGCATCCAAAGTAATGGAGGACATTTTGAACACGCTCTGCAATAATCCATTTTAAAATGGTTCTACAATAATAACATAGACATTGATGTATTTATTATAATATTTATTAAAAGACCATCAATCATACGATTAAAAAATTATTTATGTTTTGAGAATGGGGAAACAGCCCCGAAACGTCAACATGTTATGCTGTAAATAAATATTTATGGTGAAAAAGGAAGATACTTTTGCTATTTTATTATCAATTATAATATAAATATCTTACAACCAAATTTAGAAGAAAATAAGTTTTAATGTTGTTATTTTATTTGTAATACCCTATTCCGGTTTTTTAAAGTTTTTATTCGTCTTACCATGAAATCTTAAAAAAAAAAATGGAAAAAAAGTTTTTTTTCAAACGGATACTAGAAGCTCTTTAAACGATTCAACAAGTTATGATTTCAAGAAAATTCGAATGATTTTATTTCACCAAAAAAAGATAGGCTTTATGGAAATTTACTTTATGAAAATATTGATTGAAAATCCAAATAATGTATAATTAATTTTTTTTAATTCTATTTGAGTAAATTGCTATTTAACAGTGGACCAAGACTTAAAGACTCTTTACAAACGTTTTCACACTAACCTACACGGACATAGAAACCTACTAATAAGAGATATGTGAGACAATGAAAGCCTTACTAACACCAATTGGGATATTAGAATACATAAAAAAATGTATTCTAAAAGCCAATTAAAAACAAAAAATAAAATAAAAAATAAGAGATATGGCCACGGATGAAATGCACATAAATGTGATATGCAAATGAAAAAAAAATATTATAATTTTAAATAATTTTTTAATTAAATTTTAATAAGTTTAAATAAATTATAATTAAATAAATTATAATTAAAATTATGATAATTATTACTTACTAAACCCATTGGACATACGGCTCATATAATATGACGCCCTTACAAAACTTACAAACTTTTCAATCCAAAATTTTAAGACTAAAATTTTATTGAAAAACTCGCAGCAGGAGTATTGTGTATTGTAGAATGAAACTTCCTGTTAATACAGAAGGGACTGATGAATGAATCGACTCGTACGTGCTATATCGATTCTCACCTTCCCCACGGCTAATCGAGGTCATTTCCGCCTTTGCTATTTAGCTGGCGTTGGATAATCAGGATCGCATAAACACCGATTAACGGAATTTAAAACAATTTTCTTAATTTTTATTCTCTATTTAAATAACGTTTATAGAGATATGAAGGTTTTTCACTAATAAAAGTATAAACATGAGCGAAAACAAAAATAATGGGCAATTCCACGTGAAATCAACACAAAAATATATCATTTTGAACCACACCATTTCAGATATTCTTGAAATTTATAATATGTGTACTACTTGTATCTACTAGAACAATTGTGAAATATTACTGAGATATGTCAACCCGTTTTTGAGTTATTGTTCTCTAAATCCCTCAAAAATAGGTCCAGAAACTGAAAAAATCATGATTAAAAATAGCTGTAGATGTTTTCCAAATTTGACTAGGACTATAAGCTTGGTGTCGTTTAACAGCACATTCCATGCTGTTTCTTGCATTTCCATTGCTGTTAAGAAAATTTCTTAAAACTAATTGTAAAATTTTAATTTCAATTTTCCCAAAAAGGGCATTTTTTTAAAAATTTATATTTCTTTGAAAAAAAGGTAGTATTATATCTATTCATACAGCAAAATATAAAAGTGGGATGAAAATTTCTTCATTACTAAAAAAATTGAAAACTAGTAATAAAATTTCATAAATCTAGCATTTTATGATTAAAAATAGTTGCAGATATTTTCCAAATTGGAAAAGGACTATGAGATTGGTGTCTTTTAACAGCGCATTCCATGCCATTTCGTATGATATACAGCAATGTATAGGTTGGTACTAAAGAAATTTTCTTAAAACCTATCTTAAAATTTTAATTTCAATTATCTCGAAAAGGGCATCTTTTAGAATTTTTATATTTTTTTAAAAAAATAGGCAGTATTATATCCATTCATACAACAAAATACAAAAGTGGGATCAAACTTTCTTCATTACTAAAAAAATTAAAAACTAGTGATGAAATTCAATAAATCTAGCTTTTTGTGATTAAAAAGAGCTGCAGATGTTATCCAAATTTGACTAGGACTATGAGATTGGTGTCGTTTATTCCATGCCATTTCGAATTATTTACAAAAATGTATAGGTCGATGCTAAAGAATTTTTCTTAAAACCAAATTTTAATTTCAATTTTCTCAAAAAGGGCATTTTTTTTTTAATTTTAAGTAGTTATTTTTTTAAAATAAGTCATACTGCCTATAACTATACAATGGTCTATATCATATGAAACGGCATGGAATGCGCTTTTAAACGACACCAATCTCATAGTCCTAGTCAAATTTGGAAAACATCTGCAGGTATTTTTAATCATGATTTTTTCGGTTTCTGGACCTATTTTTGAGGGCTTTAGAGACCAATAATTCAAAAACGGGTAGACATACTAAATATCAGTAATATTTCACAATTGTTCTAGTAGATACAAGTAGTACACATATACAGAATTTCAAGAAAATCTTAAATGGTGAGGCTCAAGCCTGCGTTGAATTGACGTGGAATGACCCTCATCACTTTGACAGACTTAAAGGGAAAATGCCTTCAGTAATATCCAAAGCAAAAAAATCGGTCGTTTGAGAAACCCGAGATGTCCACAAATTCAAATTATTGGAAAAGTTAAAAATCATTTCTTTCTACTTTTGCATTAAGACATTTCCTTGACTTAAATTATCTTCCCCGACACATATTACTACTTAGATTACATTTTTTCATGATTCGATAGATCTGAAAAATAATTGTTTGTTTGTACATGTAGGGTTTTTCCTTGTTATGGAAGACAAACGATTGTTACAAACCACATAGTTTATTATTGTTTATTTGTTTGAAGTCCATTTTGATGCTACTAAGGCTAATCGGACGATGCTACAGTGGGAAATAGTGTTGTGTTTAATTATTTAAATTTTTAAGAAGCATAATAAAAAATCACTATAGGCAATTCAGAAAAAAATAATAATTTAGTAAATTATGTTTGCGCTCAATTCACTATGATTTGTAGTTAGTGAAGTTAGTGAACGTCCCTTCATGCTACTAAGCCTAATCGGACACTGCTACAGTGGGAGTCCTAAATTTTGTCTATCCAGGTATAATTAGGTTAGGGTTCTTTAACGAGTACCTGACATCGTATAGACTCGAGGCCTCCATTTTGCGTCCTATCCGAGAGACGGCACAGCCAAGGATTTTTTACTCCCATTAAAAAATCCTAGGGTCACCGTGGGACGCGAACTCGAGACCTTTAGTATTGTAGGTTGCCATGCTAACCAAACTATATAGTTTGTAAATTATTATACAAAACACCTACAAACTTACATACATTGTCTAATAAGTAATAATTAACTGAAAGTATAAATATATATACATAACGCAGTTACTGCTTTGGTTAACCCTCCGCATCGTTGTTTTTTATATTTTTTATTAGAAAATAAGCAATAACTTCCTTTTTTTTTTTGTTGTTTACTCATTGCTTTACTTTTATACTATTTCTAATGAATGAAAATTACAAGTTGTATAAAGAAAAGGATGGCAAAAAAAATAAATAAATTAAAATATCTTTGGCGATAAAAACACAAATAAACAACTTAAAATTGGTAGTATAATGTATAGGGATAATATAATACGCCTATTATAATAAATGTTGCTCATATGAACTACGAATAATGATAGAAGATGGTTGACCGTTGTTATAATGAAGAGGAAATGGCCAGGGGTCCGGTCAAAATAAATAGCGCTAATATGTAAGAGTTGCATATTTTATTTTTGTCAATGTTTCGACCCAAATTTTAGGTCCTCGTCAGGGCTCTTTGGCTGATGCTGTCAGTGTGAACCCATTAGGTATAGGGTATTGTAAATATATACGAAGGCATAAAGGAATTGGTCAAGGTTGTAAAGGAAAATAATCAAATACACAGCTAAATTTCACGATTTACCAATTTAGTAAAACAAGACTAAAAATAAAAGTATGTGTAAAAATAATTCAAAAAATATTAGACATCTTAAAACGATAAAATAATTCAGCAGAGGTTTTCTGAATCTGTAACACGAAAGGGCGAGCCGCGGTGTTTGGACCGCACATACAGACCTACTGCAAATAAGGCAATATAACTACTGAGGAAAACCGGAAGATGGCGGGCACGACCGTCTAATCCTGCCAGAACATGTCAGTCTACAAATACCTGAAACCCTCAGCTCACTGATTCAATTAGTATTCCTAATATTTTGAAAAATATTCAGATTGCGGTCCAAATGCCGCAGCGCGCCCGCTGGAGGGTTGAAGGAAGATATTTTTCTATACCCTTGATTTTTCGAGTTTTTTCTGACAACTATTATTTGAATGGTCTATAAAAGCCGATAGATCATCTGGGCTTGTCGGGTATCTGTTGAATTTGATGTCTCGGCATGCAAGGAGTTCAAAAATAAAATAAAACGAAATTCGATTTTTTTTGACATGTTGGGTTTCTCATAAGACCAATTCAGTTATTGAAACATAATTAAAAACAAATTATTTTAAAAAATATTATTATTTTCATAAAAATGAATCCATTTTAATTGAACGAAACTCAACGAAACGTAACATCAAACAGTTTCTTCTGCTTTAATTATCTATCAGAATTCTAAATCAAAATTTTGCTTAAAATAAAAAAGAAAAAATCCTAGATAGTGGTTTTTTATGCTATAAAATTATAACATTAATCAATATATATTATAAAGCAAAGTGTACAATGTGAGTGCCGAAAAGGCCCAGAAACGGCTTAACGCACGTTTAAGAGAGTTATGTCAGCGTGTTGCTATAAAACCAATAACGGAGAAGGTTTCTGTTCTCTTAAGGGTGTAAAATTGAAGAGAAAAGGACTGGAATTTTAAGACTCTCGCACCATTTAATTAGCCTCTCTGAGATTGAGATACGAGGTTATGAATGAAAAATGTAGTTCGAGCTCCAGGCTACCAGGAAGCGCTAGGGTGCGTTTCACTCAATGTTTATTGTTCATTCATTCCGTTCAGTTTGTAAAGGTTAAATATTTTTTCAGCTGTTCTTTTTAAATTACTTTTAAAATTGTTTCACCATTTCTTTCTAAATAAAATAATGATTTTACATATCTGCAATTAATTAGAAAACCGACTGGATACCTTACAAAATTAATTTTCTCATAAGAAGGTTAATTGATTTACACATTATATTTAATCAATATATAACATCTACTTAAGTAAATAAGCGAAATAAACAGACATAAAGCAAAAAAGAAGAGCTGAATTGACTGATTATAAATCGAAAATAAAAAGTTTGAAGTGTTCTTATTGTATGCAATTATGAAAAATGGTTTTATTACTATGTATGATGAGCATTCCAGTTGATAAAATGACTAACTCCAACTACAGCATTTTTTCAATAAGATTTTATCACCCCTCATAGTTCAGGATAAAAAGAAATATAGGAAATATAGAAATATAGGATTCAGAATCACAGAAACCATCAAAAACGATGCATGACTCGACAAAGTTGCAGCAAAATTAATTGTTTATTCGCCATTTTCAACCCCCTTTAAAGTATATAGGGTTCCTTATTCGGGCGGACTCTGCAGATCTCGAATTTTAATATTGATAATATGTTAAAAGTTTCAAGAAACTGCTAATTTTGTTCTATATTTCCTTTAATTGTAAAGTCTTTCTGTTATTGAAACTACCACACAACTACCGGAGCGAAGCCGGGCACCCTAGCTAGTAATTAATAATAACAGGAACAAGCGTAAAAACGATCTTCCTTTAATTTTATTTATCTTGAAGAGTACAATTCAGAATGATGAAGGTAATTTTTCTCAATCATGATTCGGTACAAAATATTAAAATTGATGAAATTGTGTGAACATGTAAACAATAGATAAGGTCATGCACGAGCCGTAACACTATTTGCATATTAACATGTTCGCATGTTAACACGATTCTGAAAGTGATCTATAATTCTTTGTTTTGTAATTTACCTTGAATCAGTATAATACGTTCCTAAACAGATTTTGTTTCCCGATCTATAAAACGATTAATAGATCGAAAATAAAAATCGACAATACAGAAAAATAGAATTTTGCAATACTTATTTATTGCAAAAAAATGAACAGATTCTGAAAATGAAGATCTGAATGCTATTGTTTGATTTTTATCTATTGTGAACATGTTAATTTTGTTTGGGAAAGTTGGAATAAAATTGTTTTGTATGTTTTTATATATATCATTTTGTCATTTGTGCTCTTTTGAATTTCTTAAGTATTGTAAACAAAAAACTACTAGTTCCATCTTTCAAAACAAATACCGATAATTTTTCATAAGTGTCAGGCACAATGAGTTACATTTAACGATGACAATATGGTTTAAAAATTCTTAGCTCTTCAAAAAATTTAAAATTTCATTGTTCTCATTTCTTTGGTCTGTGTTTACTCTCCCCTCGCCTATTCAAATAATGAATACGATTTATTGATTATTTTAATATATTCTATCTGTAAAAAAAAAAAAAAAACATACGTATCCAAATTATAGTTTGGAAGTCATCATTATTACATTAAAACACAAGTTATCCCCTTTAATTTAGTAGAGATTACCAAGGGGTATCTCTACGTACCCGTAGCTTTCTTTTATTGTTAATGAACTCTAAATATTTTTTTTTTTAAATTTATTTCATGAGATTAAAATATTTATAAAAATTGGGAGGTAACAAAAAAAAATTATTTAAAAGGGAAATAAAAGACATTTTTCTAGATAATTAGAAATGTCATTTCCATGTTTTCGAAAATTTATCATACATGAAATATAAGATATATAACTAATTTACTTTTTCAAAAACTTATGTTTTCAGGTACACAGGGAGCCCAGCCCACAAGCGGTTTTTTTTTCATTCAACTATTTCTTCTGCATATAAAATTTTACAAGAAATATAACATTTCACTGTTTAAAATGTTTTATTACAACTACATACTAATTTTCGAATTGGTTTATTTAACCCTTTCGCGTCTAAGCAGTGCGAGTGTATTGCGGGCTCTTTGGCCCTTTGGCCTGAGACTTTAGAACGGCTGCCGTGCCCGGTGGCCTCAATACTTTTTGCCACATTCACTCTATTTTATCTTCTTATTCATATTTATCTTCTAAATTCACCCTACTTGACTTAGGAATAAGGTGCAGGTAAAATTAATTTGGAAAAACCCGAAAAGAACCCCATGTCGATTAGTTTACAACCCTCGGAATGCTCCTCTAATATTCATGAAATTAAAAAAATACGTGTAGGAACGTACCTTAAAGTAGACATACTTACAATTTTTAGAACTATTATATTAAATGTTTTATATATCTGTTTATTTTATAAAATTTTTAAATTATATAATATATTTTTTTACGAGTTGTCACCAACGATTTATGAACGTTGCATCCCTAAATAATGATACGATAAATTCGAAAGCGATGTGTAAAAATTCAATTTTTATTTTAAAAGAAGCCACAAAAACATCTCTTAAGGTGCTGACTACTGGGGGTTTTATCCTAGTGCGATAGTAAAATGGAAAGAGTTTAGAAATCAATTAAAATAAGGTCCGCAGTTTCAGTCTCCTAACGCTGAAGCGGGCGGAACCGATATATCAGTCTACTGGCGTTAAAGGTTTAAAAAACTTATTGTGTGTTGAAAACCTCTTTAGTTACTTATAATCAATATATATTATAAAGCAAAGTGTACAATGTGCGTGCCAAAAAGGTTCAAAAACGACCCACATGGGATTAAGGAAGTTATGTCAGCGTGTTGCTATAGAACCCCTAACGGAGAATAAGGTCTCTGTTTTTCTCTTAAGGGTGTAAAATTGAAGAGAAAAGGACTGGAATTTTAAGCCTCTCGCACCATGTAATTAGCCTACCTGAGATTGAGATACGCGCTAGGGTGCGTTTCACCCGATGTTTATTGTTCATTCATACCGTTCAATTTGTAAAGGTTATGTTTTTGTTCAGCAGTTCTTTTTAAATTACTAAAAAATCAAGCGAAAATAATTAGTTTCACCTTTTCTTTCAAAATAAAATAATGATTTTACATATCAATTAGAAAACTGACTGGATACCTTACAAAATTAATTTTCTCATAAGAAGGTTAACTGATTAACACATTATATTTAATCAATATATATTATATACCTACTTAAGTAAATTTAATGCAATATGAGTGAACATTTTTGAGTAGTACAGTGAGCGAATAAAAACAGACATAAAACAAAAAAGGAGAGCTGAATTGACTGATTATAAATCGAAAATAAAAAGTTTGAAGTGTACTTATTGTATGTAATTATGAAAAATGGTTTTATTACTATGTATGATGAGCATTTCAGTTGACAAAATGACTAACTCCAATTACAGTATTTTTTCAATAAGATTTGATCACCCCTCATAGTTCAGGATAAAAAGAAATATGATGAAAACATTGTGCCCTCATGATATTTTGGTTTTCACTTTGTAATAGTGGGTGCAGTGTCCGGCCAAATTACGGGGGGAGGGGATATCTTAAGGGAGAGTGAACTGGAAGAAAGGTCTTAAAAAAAAAAGTTTCTATGAATCTTCGGTAGTTTCTAAACTTCTGGATCTAATATGGTAGGGCAATCACAGTAGTCGGCGCTTAAGTTGTAATCGAAATATAGTTTTTTAACTAATAGATTTTTCAACCTTAATCTAATAACTTATTATCTGCTGCCTGCTTGGAATGGGCTTATAAAATTCAAAATCACAGAAACCATCAAAAACGATGCATGACTCGACAAAGTTGCAGCAAAATTAATTGTTCATTTACCATTTTCAACCCCCTTTAAAGTATATACGGTTCCTTATTTGGGCGGACTCTGCAGATATCGAATCTTAATATTGATAACATGTTAAAAGTTTCAAGAAAGTGCTAATTTTGTTCTATATTTCCTTTAGTTTTAAATTTTTTCTGTTATGAAAACTGCCACACAACTACCGGAGCGAAGCCGGGCACCCTAGCTAGTTTATTATAATATTTAGTGATATAAGGCATAAAATGTATTCAAATAATAGCAAACTATTCTAGATGAATATAAATATTCCTTTGCAATTGGACAAGATGTTATAACATTTCTAGAAAGTGCTGTGAATATAGATATGGGGGTATTCCTGAAGGCTGCGATGGGGAGAAAACCAAATGGGCTGTTTGAAGGGAAGGGAGCTTGAATAAAGGCTAGGGAGAAAGGAGGGTGCTGGCTCGGGAGGGAAACGGGTAACAAGTCTCAGCAACGAAAAGACCGAATAACAATTTAAAATAATTTTTCAACACATGATAATGTAACGTGAAATGAAATCATATGATTTTATTGAATAAATGATGGTTGACCGGATTTCGAATATTGGTGAGAATAGTCCGGGGTGGCGGTCAATAAACTACAAAATAGTATTAAGCTATTTTATTGTAGCCAACGTTTCGATCCAAGAAAGCAGGTCTTCGTTAGGGCTAAATGAATAAAACACAGACAGAAAAAAATACGAATACATAGGGCAAAGAATATGAACTAATTACATAGAAATATAAAGGTCTGTAATCATATAAAAGTTAAAATTTAATTATGATTTAATATACACATACATTAATTAAATCATAATTAAATTTTAACTTTCATGCATCTACACCATAATATTAAACTTTTTTTTTATTTTATTAATTTTATATATATTTTTTTTCTTTTCTCCCCTTTTCCTCTTTTATCCACTTATTATGTGTTGCTTATGCTGTACCTTTTTTAAAAAACAATTTATCATAATTTTTAGTTGATTAATATCTTATAATTTTAATTTTTTAATGAAGGTCGTTATATTTGTTTATTTAATTATATCAGGCATATGTTTCATTGATCAATTTTATATGTATATAATCATATGTAAGGTTTGAATTGTATTATTAACTTTTTAATTTAATTAAGTATAATTTTAATGTAATAATTTTTACTTATGATATTTTGTACAGGCTGTCTTACTCTATTTGTATGGGGTAATATCCCAAAGACAAATAAATTATCTATGTATGGGGATATTGATAAGTATGCTGTGTTTTAAAGCAATCCAATGTATTTGGGCAGCATTGTTCTGTTTTGTTATAAAAAAAAATAAAGCATTTCTCTCTCTCTCCTAGCACGCGCACATAAAAAGTTTCACCACCATTGGAATAGTCTAATAAAAACAACCAAGAAAAAGGTCTCGAGCTAAACTGAAAATAAATGAGGAAATTGTGAAATCGAACCGACCTGATACAAAACAGAACGAAGCAGTAAAGGAGATAAAGCCATTAGCCTGTTACAGAAATAAGTGGCCGTGTTTTCTGTTTCCACTGAATTCCTCCACCGAGCCTCTGGGAGTCAGAAGACATTTGGCGGGGGCCTTCTACCGAAGGAAGATCCCAGCCGGGGATAAGGAGGTCCTCATCTGGATTCCCACGATCTAGGCAGGGAACTACATCCTAAGGAGGTGTCTTCGTTATAGGGATCTATAACGAGGTGCTGACATCGTACAGGCTCGGATCCTCCATTCAATGTCCTATCCGAGGGACGGAATAGCCAAGGATTTTTACTCCCTTTAAAAAATTCTCAGGCCCCCGATAATTTGGGTTGGGGAAAAAAATAATTTTTGGTTTATCCCAATAGTGAATGACTAATAAAGTCACTTATTTCTTGTAATCCTAATTCTGTGAAGCCATACTATACCACGTTTAAAAGGTCACAGTCCATTCCATATATATATATATATATATATATATATATATATATATATATATATATATACAGCACAGTCATTCATTTACTCAGTCAAACGTAATTGCGCTTTGAAAATGGCGATTCTAGATGGTCATTTTTTGCTTTTTTACTTTCGAAGAGGGAAAAATGCAGCTCAGGCTCATCGAAAATTGGGTGTGGTGTTTATGATGATGTGTGGTTAAGCTAACGTCAGTGTCAGAACTGGTTCGCTAGATTTCGTTCCGGAAATTTCGATGTTAATGATGCACCTCGCCCTGGCATCCCATTGTTGAAAAAGTAGATGAAGTTCTTAAAAAAATCGAAATAGATTGAAATTTTTCATCCCGTGACAGCGCAATGGAGCTAAACATCGACCATAAAACAGTTTTGAACCATTTACATAAGAATGGATACCATAAGAAGTTGGATATTGGGTTCCACGATTGAAGCAGAAGAATTGTTAGACCACACACATATTTGGTGACCCGGTAAAAATTACGAGAGTTCGGCTGAGAAGTTTATTTAGGTTATATATTTATTATGCGGGTTTCCCATTTTAATATCCCAGGGATCTGAGTTGGAGTAGTTTCAAGATGAAAATAATCAATTTTTTACTTTCACTTACATATATATGAAATATACAGTAATTGTTAGTATTGCGATCGTGAAAAATTTCGACTTCCGGTTTTCAACGGAAATACACGTTTTGGGGTCCCCAGAGTCAAAATAACCAAGTCCCGCGAAATGGTCTGTGTAGGTCTGTGTGTGAACAGACTAGCTCAAAAACTATAAACTGTGCAAACCTGAAATTGGGTATTTAGTGTAGGTATATGCCCGCGATGTGACAGCAAAAATTTCATCAAAATTGGTCAAAGGGTGGGGGCACTTTACTTAATAGATTTTGTATCTTTTTTACGTGCTTTTTTTATTTACTAAAGAACGGCTTTCACGATTGTGATCAAATTTGATGTATGTATATGCCAAAGATGTGACAGCCAACATTTCATCAAAATTAGTCAAACGGAAGGAGATCTTTATTTCAAAACTTTTTATCCAATTTTTACCTTTTTTTTACTTATCTCAAAAAACGGCTTTAACGATTTTCATCAAATTTATCATATTTAATGGAAATTAGGTGTAAAAAAAAAAGAAGCCCACGCATGGTACGCCTTTAATGACAGACCTTTAATTGTTCATATTGTTTAATTAAAGCCGTTCTGATCATTTAATGGAAATTATTTGTTTCATGGTAACGAAATAAAATTTTCAACTAGTAGGTACATAGGGAATTATAAAATCAGTCGATTCGGAGTATTATGCTTGCATTGACAAATTATCTCACGTAAAAACTTTTATTTAATAATAAGAGAAATTAGTGTTTTTTAAAGAGCAAATGAAAACAAAAATAAGTAAATGAATGTGGAAAAATGTATAACTTTGAGAAGTGGCATTAACACAACGCATTAATTTCTAATCTAAGTTGGTAAGTAATAGTTGTGTGTTGCGCGCACGCGCTTTTAACCCGGCGTTGGTCGCGTTGTGAGCATTTTGCTCACACTTGCCGAAAATCTTGTGTATTTCACTTATTTCTTTTTATTTAATTCTGATATTTTTTCTATTTGTCATTTATACATTAACTCACTTTAGGAAGTTGTTTTTGAAAAAAAAATTGCCGCGCTAAGCCCCAATAAAACGTTTTGTTCGAAAAAACGGGAGCGTGAGCAAAATGCTCACAGCGCGACCATCCGTGACACAGAACTGAGCCACCGTGTGGGCCGCTGTGAGACCTGCACGGACTTGTCCATCTCCGCTGTAATCAGCTCAAATCTTTTCAGTACACGTTTGTATTTCTTTGATAAAATATTGTAGCTGTTCCGTTTGGTAGTTTAGTTCGGAAAATGAGTGGAACAAGACGTCCTGCGAAGATATTACGGCTTTTGGAGGATCGTCCGGAAGAAAAAAATGACTCTAATTATTTTCGTCTCTTCTCTTCGATTTTTTAGTCAAAGCTAAGATTAGTTTTTATATTTTTGAGTAAAATGGGGTATTTCGTTTTTAGATTGTTATTCGTTACTGTTTTCATTATATTCTTCCTATTCCAATGGTACCAACTTTATATTTTTTATATTTTTTTTTCTACTAAAAATTTCCTATTTTTCTTTTTCTACTTTTGGTTAATGTATGCTACTGCACTTTTTTTACAATAACTACTTCCTTTTTTAACTAAAAATCGTGTTAATAAAGCATTTATTCTTGTTTACTCTCTTCTATACATTCCCCTCCTATAAATAAATTATAATAAATGCATTAAACTGATGAAAACACCTTAAATAGATTAATAATTTATTGATAAACATATTCTAAATTAAAAGAAACAAAAACATGACGAAGAATACTGCTTAAAAATAATAGAATAGCCAAAAACTGAGGTGTGAGCAATTTGCTCACGCGCGACCAACGGTGTCTCACGGAGGGGCGCGACCAGCGCCGGGTTAAAACTTGTTGATTTCGACGCTATTTTGAGTATAAATAACCTGTGGTATATAAGGACACTCAAGCATTTACAATGAGGAAGGAGGTAGAGAGGTCATTCTCGCTTGATATAAATATTATTGTGAATGAATAGAGGTCCTGTGATATAGGAGAAGGCAGTGCTATTGGATAACCATTCTGGTATTGGAGCATGTGTTGAGATTGCATTGGATAATCCAGTAATGCTAATCACATCCACACAGAGTCGGTGCAGCTGCATTTGTTCTGCATATATTTAAATCTATTAGTCTCCTTCGTTTTTATATGCATAATCTGTGCAGGACTCGAATCAAGGTCTTGCCAGTACTCTCGTAGAAGATCAAGCAGCAAATATCTCAGGTCCAGTCAACAAGTAAAGTAGGAATGAAATATTGTACTCACTTCATTCAATATATATATATTAGGATAACCTATATATATTTAGTTAGTATAAAAGAAACAGTCTATTAAGAAGCAACCATCTACAAGGAGACAGCTGGCCGTTAAAGGAAAAAGACATGTACAGTACAGGTCAAAAGTTTAGACTCACCCTTAGATTTTGTAAAATAAATAAATAACAACATTTTATTTATTAAACACCATAACAACTATAATTTTATTTTTAATTTATTTACATCTAGCTGTATATACCGGATTCACCCAGGGAATTCGGAAAACAATGAGAAAAGCCGTGGGTCAAGAAAAGTTCGTTAGAATTGGGTTATTTTTTTAAAATCCAACGAGTGATTTTGTAAAAATCTAATTTAAAGCCAGATCATAACGATTTTTATAACAATGAACATACTATACCCAGAAATTGGGTGAAGTTATACAATTTTAATATGGACAGGTGTTGACACCTGGTATCTAAGAACAACTAAGCGAAATTTGGTGAATTTAGGACAAACGGTATGGATTTCTATAAAGAACAAACAAACAGAATTTCATCTTTATTTATATACTTTATATTATATTGTATTCGAAACAATCAAATAATTTTTGAAACGTTATCTCTTGAGTTACAATTATTTTTTTAAACATGAAGATTGTGAATTAAATACAAGTGAGTCTAAACTTTTGACTGGTACCGTATAAGAATTATAATAAGGAATTGAAACCATTGATTAATGAAATTGATTTTCAACTTCTTCAAGAAGAGCGAGAAAATTGAAAAGTCGGACATTTTGATGTTTCGTCTTTATTTTAATTTAGTTTACTTTATGTTGTTGTTTTTTCTGAATTATTTTTATTTCAAATGATATTTTTTTTTTTCAAAGATGTTATGCTATCTTTTTGTGTTATATCTAATGTTAAGAATTGAAATAGAGCTTGGGTGGCGAGTTTTAAAGCCGACAAAAAAAAAAAATGTTAAGAATATCATTTGTACTTTGTATTATCTTGTTTTAGTTTTTCCTTAAAGACCCAATTAATTCTTTCCCTAATTATTTCATAAATCTGAGTAACTTTAAATTTATAAAATTTAATTTATTGACACATGTATTATGCCTAGTGCATGGAGCATGTACACATCAACTAATATACAGCTCTCATATAGGGTAACTGTATCAGGGAAAGAATGAAAAAAAAAACTTATATACATATAAATATGTATATATCGATTCGCCTTCACGATATATTTACAAAAAGCAACTGGGAGTAAAAAACAAGCAAGTAAAAAAAAAAGGATCTTTTTCTCTTGAGAATTTTAAAATTCTATTGCAAATTTAAGAGTTTGATTATAAAATTAAAATAATCTATAACTTATGGTGTCAAACAAAAATAAGTAAGTAAATGTGGAATAATGTGTGTCATTTACATATTTATCAAAATACATCGATTTCTAATCTAAGTAAGTTGGTAAGTGAAAGTTGTGTGTTGCGCGAATTCAACCAGATTTTTTTAATTTAGCCTTTAAGAAGATCTGAAGTTTGTGCCGGAATATGTTATACCGTCATATAAGTTGTTTTTTTTTTCTGACAGCTCCCAAAACCATTTCCATCACAAAACTTGGGTATAGGTAGAAGGTGAAATGTAATGGACACCACTGCCCTTTAAGAATAAATAAATCAGAAGATGTTGCGAATAATGTTGACGAGCTATGGGTAGAGCAGTTTATTCCGAATAAAATAACTCATTCCATCCTCTATAAACCGGGCCAAACTCCCAAAGATACCCGGCAGCGATGTGTAGGTGTAGCTAAAAGGACAGCAATAAAGCCAACTCAGGTCGGCCCACGCTGCGAGCCTGGCTGTATTGATATCAAACAGAACAAAATGTCACCGCCGTATGTCCTACCGTGCTAGTTTTTTTTTTTTTTTTTTTTTTTTTTGTATTCTCTAAGCCAATATCAATTTACCCCACGCTGTTATAACATTTATTTTTCTTTGTTTCTCATTGCTTTATGTCTTAATTCGCTTCTGCCATAATGTGACAAGTTGGCCAATAGAAAAATAATTCTAGTGTTATCGACAGGATCTTCCTTTCTTTAAGTCCTAGTTTCCATGGTGGACCCTTTCGATGCAACAAGAAGCATAGAGTGCAGAGGGTACTTGGAGATATAGATGTTCTTACAGGAATGAAAGGCCCTCTCTATGTTAAAAAACCAACTTGTGTGATTAAAAGCCTATGTTGTGCTATGTATTATGGAAGCTGCCATGATAGGTCAACTCAATCAGATTAATAATTTAAATACAGTACTACATACACTCAAACCCGGTGGTCAGTTTTACCAAAAGGCGGTAAGGTCCTGGACATACCGCCTTGGAAGTTATTGGGGCCATAAACCTGTTTTTAGAAATTTTAAATACGTAAAACCAAAGACCGACAATGCTGCCGACACTCACTAAGGGAAATACCTAAGAAGATTGTTGGAGAAATTTGGGGCCATAAACCCCGCTTTCCCCTGGCAAAGATGCCGCTGGAAAATAAAAGAGATCAGAAGAAGACTGAAGAGAGTGGGGAAAAAATGATAACTGAGACGGGAGTTCAGGAGTGCAGAGAGAATTCGTGCTAAGATGCAAGAAGCGGTAGTCCAAGTTTCCAGAGAGAGCTGAGAGAAAAAATGCGGCGCTGAGTCTAAGAGAGCGTCAGAGATGGCAGAGACCGATCTTACCAGAGACTTACAATGACCCAGAGAGTGCCCTCCAGATACAGTACTAATTGTAATATTGTGTGATAAGCATTTCATAAATTATGTAAACTTGCCAGTCAGCATCCATTAACTAAGTTGTGTTATTTAAATATCTTTATGGGATTTATTATCAGGGAGTATTAATGATTTACATTTTTAGTCAATAAAATTAAATATGGAGATCAATTTAGATTTGTTTAGATGTTGCTTTAGGCTTCCATCGTCTGAATCCATTGTATGCATTTCTTCTTGAAGGTTTAACCATGTATTCAATCCCTTAAGAAGAAAGACCCTTCAAACCCTGAAGACCAAATGGTCAAACCCTGAAGAAGTAAAGAAGTAAAATTGGTAAACACTTCACCTTTGAAAAATAATCCAATATACATTTTTACATATTTAATACATTAATTTAATATTTTAATTCGATATATGCAGTTTCTGCTAATCCCCACCCGCCTTAGAAAAGCGGGAAGCCGTTGATAATTATCTAAACGCAATTTATAATCCTATGAGGCCCTAATTCATCCTTCTGTCAAGTATTATGCATAAGTAAAGGATTGTGTCCTTCATAGGAATTTGTCGCCGTAGTGAACTGGCGGACAGGTGTGTCTCATCAAAGTGTGGATGTTGCATGTTTAATGATTTACTTTAATTTTCTCTGAAAATAATACTTGGATCGATGTTTGTTATGAAAGTTATCATCAACAAAAATTAAGTGTTGTGAGGCGGCAGTAAATAAATCATGTAACTAATTAAGAAGTTTTATTATTATTTTTCTAATATTGACTGATTCGATGGGAGATGAGCTAAATTGAAATGAATTGTCAAAATATTTAAGATTCCATAATGCATCAATGGCGACTATTATTAAAATCCTGCAATCCTATTGATTACTCCATTTATGACGGTATAGGTATTTATGCTATAGATAAAATAGCCAGGTCTCATACATTTTATTAATTCTTTATTTATGCCAGTCAAGGGGTGGGTAAGGGTATTTAATAGGCTCCGCCTTCGCTAATGTCACTTGCCCTGAAGAAGAAATGTGTTGTTGGGTCGAAACGTTGGCTACAATAAAAAAGTTTATTACTGATTGTAAATGGGGTCACCTGTGGTTTGGTGGTTAGCATGGCAACCTACAATACTAAAGGTCTACGCGTCCGGCGGTGGCCCTAGGGAATTTTAATGGGAGCCAAAAATCCTTGGCTGTGCCGTCCCTTGTATAGGACGTAAAATGGAGGTCCCGAGCCTGTAGGATGTCAGGTTTTTACGACTCCCACTGTAGCATCGTCCGATTAGCCTTAGTAGCATAAAGGGACGTTAAAAAAACAAACAAGTCAATCCTGAAGCTAAGATGTCGGTCCCCTGTTGCACTCTCAGTCCTTTGAACGATTTTTGTTTTTTCTAAATTTTGTCCCATTGTGCCTAACGATCTCTGCTGATATCATATTTTTTAAAAAAAGTAATTGGTTCTACCTATCTTAAAATTGCTGTTTGTTCAACGTCACTTTATGCCATTAAGGCTAATTGCACGATGCTAGAGTGGGAGTCCTAAATTATGCCAATCCAGGTATAATTAGGATAGGAATCTTTAACGAGAATCTGACATCTTACAGGCTCGTGACCTCCATTTTACGTCCTATCCAAGGGACGGCATGGCTAAGGATTTTTTACTCCCATTAAAATATCCTAGGGCCACCGCTAAATTTTGCCTATCCAGGTATAATTAGGGTAGGGATCTTTAACGTGTACCTGACATCGTAAAGGCTCGGGACCTCCATTTTACGTCCTATCCAAGGGACGGCATGGCTAAGGATTTTTTACTCCCATTAAAAATACTAGGGCCACCGCTAGGCGCGAACCTGCGTCCTTTAGTCTTAATATTGCATAAATACCCTAACATCGTCCTGCTTATACTAAAATGCAAATAATAATTATTTGCATTCAATAATTAGCTGCCACTTAAATTTCTAGAGTAACCCTTCCTCCAAGAACCGAAGATGAGAGCCCCTTACCATCAAAGACCGGAAGGGGGTGGGGCTTTGTGCGAAGCGTGCCCCCATTGGTTCCTTGATCGCCCGGGGGCCCAATTTCCTTCCTGAGAATGCCTACATCTGCTTCTGTAGTCTGAGGAAAAGGGAAAGGGGTTGGAGGTGGATGGATCTCTTAGGGGTGTGTGTGTCTAAGGGTTCTCCAAGTCTCTGGGAACCGTCAGAGTGTTTACGTGATTAGTAGCAACATCAAAATTACTTAGCATCTGTCGTTCTAGATTCATTTAGTAAATATTCTAACACCCATACGGGTTTTAAATGATTTTTAGCAGTAGTAAATTAAAATTCACATTGTCAGACAATCAATAAAAACTCAAATTATTGAAAACGTTACAATAAGTAACTGAGTAGTAGTTACAAGGTAGAGTAAAAAAACAGTAACCATATGCTTCGAAATACGGGTTTAACAAGTTAAACTGTGTAGTGTACCACCGGTGGCTCACACTAGACTGCCGCATCAGACACTTTAGTCAATCAAAAAACCACGACGATTTTAACGAGGTAGGATTGTCTTATTTATTTCATTCACCTTAGATTGTCAATACTGCATAATGCACTTGAATAACTCCTATCCGATAGGGAGTATGGTAAGCCGTATGGGCGAGGAGCATGAATTACAGCCCCTGGGTGAATGAGTTAAATAACTTTTATTAGTAGAAAATTAAAATTAACAATGTCAGACAAACTTAAGTAACTCAAATTATTATCAAAGGATCTTTTCTACATTAAGGCTACCAGTTACTCTTTATTATCACATTTTATTACTTTAAACAGTTAATCATTCTCTTTTTGTTAAATAAATAAAACCATACGGACCTAAAAACTCTATTAAAGAGGTTATTCCCTGTGTAAAGTGGATACAGAGATAAATTTAATTGAATTCATTTTGTTGTGTAAAGGAGAAGAAAATGTATTATATTTTTTCAAGATAAAGGTGTCTTACCTAAATTTAAAAACTGTAATCTACGGCACAATATGAAATTGAACATTAAACAAAAAAATCTGGTGCGTGCGCGCAACACACAACTTTCACTTACCAAACTTACTTAAATTAGAACTTAATGCGTTTTGTTAATTGCCACTTCTCAAATGAACAGAACATCTTTAATAATAACGCATTGGTTTGTCATTAAAGGCATACGGCGCATGCATGAGCTCAAGGTGCTTTATGAGTTGACGGATTATTTTTCTTCTTTTCTCCTGTATATTTTTACTTGATTTTCTTCATATATCATATTTAGCCATTTCTTATTTTTAGGCGTGATGACAGACAGTTCATTTCTCAATATAAACTAAAACAAAGGTACTTTATAGGAAAACAAAAAAGGCCCCTTCCCCATTTAAGCCCTCTCAGAACATTTTAATAATGATAAAGCTTACCTGATATTAAATAACAACTAATTTTCATTAAACATAACGAACTTGATAAAAATCGTTAAAGCCGTTTTTGAGATAATCGATCAAAAAGGTAAAAATTGGAAAAAAGTTATGAAATAAAGTCCCCCCTCCTGTAGATCAATTTTGATGAAATTTTTACAGTCATATCTCGGGCATATAAATACATCAAATACAAAGTTTGATCAAAATCGTTAAAGCCTTTTTTGAGTAAATAAAAAAAAACACGTGAAAATGATACAAATTTTATTAAGTAAAGTCCCCCCTCCGGTTGATCAATTTTGATGAAATTTTTACAGTCATATCTCCGGCATATTAATACTTCAAATACTCAGTTTAATCAAAATCGTTAGAGCCGTTTTTGAGAAAATCGAAAAAAACTTAAAAAGTTATTAAATAAAGTACCCCCTCCCTTTCAGTAAATTTGATGAAATTTTTGCTGTCACATCGCGGGCATATACCTACTCTAAATACCAAATTTCAGGTTCGCAGGGTTTATAGTTTTTGAGCTAGTCTGTTAATATACACACACACACACACACAGACCATTTCGCGGGACTTGGTTATTTCGACTCAGGGGACCCCAAAACGTGTATTTCCGTTGAAAACCGGAAGTCGAAAATTTTCACGATCGCAATACTTCCACTTACTATATATTTCATATATAGGTAAGTGAAAGTAAAAAGTGGTTTTGCAATATGAGAAGTTGCAGAACTTCAAAAGGTTTTTTCTTAAATACATGGTTTGAAAAATCAAGACTGTCATTAAGTAAGGCTCTTTTATTTATAAATTCAGGGACACAGGAATACACAACAACGAAATTTTGCTCTAAAGAACTTAATATTAGCAATACAACTGTTACGGACTGGAAGAATATGTTAAGAAAAAGTTGTGCCTATAGCACTATTTGTGTCTAAATTATCCTATTCAAAAAGGAGTGGAAAAAATGAAATTTTTGTATTGATTTAAAATAAATATTTCATTAACCAGTATTCTTGTTTACCTGGTCATATTTAAATAAAGAGATTACTGTTAAAGTAATCATGAGTTGATACACAAACGTGACTGTTTCAAGGGACCTGGCAAGTTACGAACATGTTTTTTAGTAGTAAGCTATTATGCTAATCGCTACTCCATGAGTGACGCCTAAGATACAATACTTTAAATGCCCGGAAGTTTCTCCACTGATATAATTTAATGCAAGGCAGAAGACACGATATCATGAGACCAATCGGATGTCACCTCGACGACACTGAACATGTCAGCTGTAATGTTAGGTTTAGACTACTGAGTCATGTATTTTGTCCAACATATTTAACTTTGTACTAAGTATAATATCTTTTGACATGTTGAGTAGTTTATTGTTGTTCTTATACAAAAGAAAATATATTCACAGTGGCTTGGTAGCGATAAAAAATGTTTTCCTGGCAACGTTTAACAAGAGGAAGAGGTGTGGGTGAAAATCATGGCCGGAAATAAATGACATTCAGATCAAAATAAATATAATAAACATTTAATAATTTATTTTTTTGAAGAGAAAAGATTTGGCTCCGCCGGGAGTCGAACCCGGGTCTCCTGCGTTACATGCGAGGATGCTAACCGCTACACCACAGAGCTCGGCTCAAGGCAGAGCAAATCCTTCCTCTTCACTGATACCTACTCTCTGCTCCTACCTTGCTCTGCCTTGAGCCGAGCTCTGTGGTGTAGCGGTTAGCATCCTCGCATGTAACGCAGGAGACCCAGGTTCGACTCCCGGCGGAGCCAAATCTTTTCTCTTCAAAAAAATAAATTATTTAAAATAATTTAAAATTGGTGGTTTGCCACAATTTAAGATTGGATTAATTAAAATAATTTATAAACATTTAATAGTAACAATAATGTGACTATAACGTAAGAATATTGTGATTTTGAATAATTTCTAATCACGAAAATAATAATTTACATTGTTAGACAAATAATTGACATCGTTACAAAAAGTATCAACTTGTAACGACGCAATAACACCAAAGTAACCGTATGATTCCATCTTCAGAGTAAGACTAACTCTCCAGTCCATTGCTTCTTACCAGATGTGTAAATATGAAACCGGAATTCGCCAATGATAGGAGTTAGCAGTCAATATAATCTTCTAACTAATCCGTCAGTGGTGTTATCTGCTTTTGCCTACATGTAATAAAGAGATCCAATTGATACCAACATCAGTTTCATTCTATAACCGTGTTTTTAGTGGCGTTGAACATGTCGACTTTTGTGCCAACAAATCAAGATTTGCGGACAGCATTTATTTTCCGTTTCCTTCTGAAAATAATTGGAGCATTATCACATAGGATGCTTGTTGAAGCTTACGGGGAGCATGCCCTAGGCAAATCTCAATGTTTCGATTGGTTGAGATGGATTTCGATAAAAGAAACAAAGACCGTGGAAAACCACAAAAAAAAAAAAACTTTGAAAACGCTGATTCGGAAGCGTTTGTTGGACAATTATTACATGTGACACCGTCTCCATTTGTTTGAAAGGCATGGACAAGACCCAGAAGGTCGGAAAATGAGTACCTCACCAACTGAATGACAGACAGCAGGAAGCTCGAAAAACCTCATGGCAAATGCTTCTCGCCAGGTACAGAAAAAAAGTCATTTCTTCCTCAAATTGTGATTGGTGATGAAAAGTGAATTTACTTCGAGAATCCTAAGCTTAAAAAATCCTGGGTAACTCCTGGTGAACCATCGGCTTGGGGAGGAAGAAAATGCTCTGTGTCTAGTGTGATCAGATGGGTGTTACCTACTATGAGCTGCTGAAACCTGGGGAAACTGTTAATACGGAACGCTACCTACAACAGATGATAAATTTGAATAAAGATTTGCGCTAAAAAGTCCCAAATATCAAGAAAGGACACACAAAGTGATCTTGCTCCATGACAATGCCCCATCACATTCGGCTAAACGGACCAAGGAAACGATCCAAGTGTTTGGATTGGTAAATTCTTCCGCATGCGGCTTATTCACCGCCCGATCTGGATATGGCCCCAGATATGGCCCCATCCGATTACCACCTATTTGTATCGATGGGACACGCACTAGCTGAGCAGCGCTTCACTTCTTATGAAAATGTACGAAATTGGTTAAGTGATTGGTTTGACTCAGAAGAGGAAGCATTATTTTGTCGGGGAATAGACAAATTGCCTGAATGATGGGGAAAATGCATAGATAGCGAAGGACAGTACTTCGAATAAAAAAGTATGTATCATTTTTACACAGTCAACTCTTATTTGCTATTTGAAAAATTCCGGTTTCATATTTACACACCTGGTATATTTAGTCTGAATCAGAACAATCTAGAAGGTTCCCGACAAGCGTAAAGGATTGTAATTTAATTATTTAATTTAATTATATGCTAATGTATGCTCAACTCTATTTGTACGGGAAATACCCCAAAGACAAAGTATTTTTTTACAAAAGCTATGATTTTGTTTATATGCCATTAACCAAGTAATTTTCAAGTCAAGAGCAATCAGTAGTTTTATTTGTATATTAATCCATCAAGCTGGAAGGCATGAGTAGAACGTTCAATTTTTCAGTCATATTTTTTGAGTGAAGTTTATAATTTTTTTTTTATAGAGTAGATAAGCATTTTTGTTAGAAATACAAATAAAATCACGCTGTTAAATTTTGTTAATTTTTCATGTCCATTAATTATCTAGCACATGTGTGCTTAGAGGCAGAGGATATCACTTAATGCTTAAAAAACAAAGTTTTCGATAGTTTAAAGTTATCGATAGTTTCAATCAATAGTTATAATAAATTTTGTGTCTAAATATTTTATGGGGCTCACCACCAGTATAGTGGTTAGCATGGCAACTTACAATACTAAAGGTCGCGAGTTCGCGTCTCACGGTGGCCCTAGGATTTTTTAATTGGAGTAAAAAATCCTTAGCTATGCCGTCCCTCGAATAGGACATAAAATGGAGGTCCCGAGCCTGTACTCGTTAAAGATCCCTATCCTAATTATACCTGGATAGGCAAAATTTAGGACTCCCACTGTAGCATCGTCCGATTAGTCTAAGTAGCATAAATGGACGTTAAACAAACAAACAAAATATTTTATAAATCTTCATAATAAAAATAAAAGGAAAATATTCAGTAAAAAACAACAACAAAAAAAAACAAAGAGGAATTATTAAAACTGAAGCTTCCCATATATTTTGGTTTTTTTCAAACCTCTATACATATATCATTCATGTTTGAACAAAAGTGCTCAAGTCATAAAAAATTATTTTTTTTCTGTAATCGTTGAATAATGGTAACATTACTAAACTGAAATGAGTGAAGAAAGTGAAACATTTTGCAATAGAGTGAAGAAAGTGATTACTTTCTTCACCAGTGAAGAAAGTGAATTGCCTTCTTAATTAGTAATAAGTATAAATTAAAAAATAATATGAAGTTGGAAATTAAATGCTATTAAATGTTTCTTAACATTGTAAGAATTTATTTTAACAAAATAAATTGAAATGTGAATGAACTATTGGTGGAAATAATCAATATATTTTAAAATTTAAATATAATAATAATTACCTTCCTTGTTTATAACCTGCACTTGTTTATAACCTGCACTTGTTTATAACTGCACTACTTCACAATCATTTTAATTTAAACAGACATCTTTGATATTACTAAAAAACTTCAAAAAACACTGTTTGATTAAATATTATTATTATTATATTATTTTTTATTTAATTAAACATTTTCAATTTATTGTTATAACATTTTATAACCTTTCACAACCATGCTTATAACCTACAAACAACATACCATAATCTTCACAACATCCTAATTTTGTTCATATTCTGGTTAGATCTGATCATGTATATTCAGAACGAATTTATGATGATTTGACCGAACACACCAGTCATGTAGAAGTTTGTTTTTCTACATATCAGTTTACAATTTTATCATAATTATTCTGAACCGATTGTCATCGTAAATGAAAATTTATTTCAGAATAGAATGATAAAAAAAATAAATAAATACCAACATTTCACCTATCTCTTATCAAGATAATTCTTGGCCATAATTCAGGATAATTTCCTTCAAGGAAATTTTCGTTAGAAAATTCAATGTATAGGTTTTCATTGGTATATACTCGGAACATATTAACTTCTAGAGCTTCCACACTTGATAGAATACTTACGACCAGAATGGCATTAAATTAAAACAATCTAATTCGCTGCCAATGTGATTTTACTAACGCTGTGAACACTTGTGGCAAATAATTTAAATTGGATACTAAACGATCAAATTAATCTTTCATCACAATGGAATATCCGCTGAACTCCTATTAATCCTCCTAAAGGATTTCCGCATTTCGATCCCTAATAGCAACTTCCTGTTTTAGCTAAACAGATCACAACCAACTGCTCATTTTTTATTTTTTTTTTATTTTTTTTTTATTTCATGTTTAGGGAATCAGTTTAATTTCCTTTGGCGGTCTGAAACTAAATAATTTCGTGGAAGATGTTAAACTGTTCGGAGGTATCTTATGAGTTTAGCTGATTCAGATAGAAAAGAATTTTGGGTTACTTCAGCAGAGGATAGACAAAATGTAAATGTCACACATCTAAAAGGAACTAACAAAGAATATAATTGGAAGGGCTTAGTAAAATCACAATAAAAATTTAGCAAAAATGTACCAAATTATTCTTTTATAATACATCATACTAATCAAATTCTTAATGCTCCCGAGCCTTTGCGATTAGGACTCCCACTGTAGCAACCTCCGATTAGTCTTAGTGGCATAAGGGAAAGTTAAACAAACAAACAACAATTTAAAGTATAACACCGAATGATATTAGATATCTTATCAGTAGATTCTACATGAAATAGATTATCAAAAGCAAGCACGGAGCGGGAGAACATGCCATATTCTTTAAGTACTTCTTACCAAAACATATAAAATCTGTATAAATAAAGATGAAATTCTGTTTATTTGTTTGTTTGTTCGTTCTTTATAGAAATACCATACCATTTGTCCTAAATTGTCCAAATTTCGCGCAGTGGTACTTTCATACCAGGTGTGAACACCTGTTCATATTAAAATTGCATAACTTCAGCCAATCTCTGGGTATATTCTTTATTGTTATAAAATCGTTTTGATCTCTCTTTACATTGGTTTTTACGAAATCTACCGTTTGAGTCGATAAAAGTCTCAGTTTATAGATTTTATAGATTTAAAAAATGAAATTCTCCGGGTGAAACCGGATGAGCTGAAATACACAGCTAATAAGATATAAAATTGGATATCATGAATGAGGTAGATAAAGATAATTATAACTATTTCTAATAACAATTATTTTTTTAAATTATTAAAACTCTTAATTTCAATGTAGTGAACTGCTAATAGTTGGACAATGTTTATAGCTAATTACGCTTTTCCAAACAAAAATAAATTGGATGGTGGCCTCATATATGAACAGGCCACACATAAGGAAAAACACGGATTTTCATAGTCCAAACCGGAAAAATTATAATTGGCTACTGAATGGTTACCCACCCTAATTATCGAAATAAAAAGAAGTTTTGTGTCAGTAAGTCACCACCGCCATCTGTAGGACATTTATAGAACTTACAAATAATCACACTCAATTGTAGTTAAATAAGCATTTGGTTTGCAAAAAAAAGAAATGTTGAAGCCAATAATCGAGATAAAAACTATCCTATCTTTTAAGTTGGACAAAACTACACACAATGAATGAAGTTTTATCAAAATCGGTTGAGTAATTTCGGATTTTATCCCGGACAAAAATCGTGACACGAGATTTTTATATACATAAAGAATTAAAGGAAAAACTGAAAAAATGATCTACCGTTAATCGTGGTTCTCGTGTATATTGAAATAGATTGATTAAACGGGGCATAAATGGTCTTGGTGAAAAAGTATTTTCATTTTTATAATTTTCATTTTTACTCCTCCCCCCCACCTTCAGATGTATTACTCACCGAGGAAGACAATAAAAGCTCCCCCGGAGGTTAGGCTAGGGCAGTTATACTCCTTGCAGCCGGACATTGTTGTGCAGAGCCTGCAATGAGCGAAGGCTGCTTGAAGAATTGCAGGGCAGTGGAATGCAGCTATTGACTCCCGCCCCCAACAATAAAACTGAGCCGAGGCCATAAAGGACTGACTCTGCCCAGCTCAAGGAATTCGCATAAACTTCTAGCTTCTCTCCCAGCCTTCTCAATAACTATACGCATAGTTCTTCTCCGGTTAAACGGGAGGCAGTACCAGCTATATACTAAGACCTACTGGATCTTACGTCAAGTAAAGTATATATATAGTAGTAAGTAGTAGTAGTAATGCTTTTATTCGTTTTTAGGGTTGAACCCTGTACAAATAGAGTTAGCCTTAGAAAATAACATTTTAAACTATACATCTTATAAATAGAAAACGTAACGATTACAGCATTATTAAGCATATTAATAATATTAAAAGGTCCATTGGTATGCGGTGTCTTCACTTATATTATCTATACTTACTACTAGACTAATAGACTATAAACACATAATATTTATGCACTATAAACAAAATTAATAAATAAGTATATAAATAGATTTAATAACTGTACAAATATAACTATACAATGAGATAAGAATATATTTATAAATAAATAAATACATGCATTGACTCAAACATAGCGTATTCGAATTCGAATAATTAGTAAATTATTCATTAATAACAAAAGCCCTCAGAAGAAGGCAGTTAGATAAATAATAATATATTTTAGCCAACGATTCTTCGTTCGTTACCTTAAGTAATTTGATAAATTGTGAAATATTTATATTTTCAGCGTGGGGAATATAATGTTTTCTGAGGGAAGAATAAATAGGGCAAGAAACAAATATATGATAAAGGGTCTCTTTAGCTTGGAGATTACAAATTGTACAGTTGAGTTGAGGTTTAATAATATGTGCAGTGGTTTTTTAAGTAATTTTTATAACATGTCTACCAGACAATCTCAGTTGGGCTAACATACGGACCATGGGAAAGTGACTTTCTATTGACAAATATGGATGGTGCATTATTTGTGGATCCCATAAATTTACATAAAATGGTAAAATAAAAAATGTTTATATATATAAAAATCTCGTGTCCCGATGTTTGTCGGAGTAAAAGCAGAAACTTCTCAACCAATTTTTATAAAATTTGGCTCATTGTGTGTAGTTTTGTCCAACGTAAAAGATAGGATAGTTTTTATCTTGATTATCGGCATCAATATATCTATTATTGCAAATTTAATGCTTACTATAATACAATTGAGTATGATTATTTGAAGGTTCTATAAATTTCCAATAGATGGCGGTGTAAGTTGATTTATTAACAACATTTTCTTTCGATATTAAGGGTGGGATATCATCGAGTAGCCAAATGTATTTTATGTGGCTTGGACTAGGAAAATCCCTGTTTTTCCCATGGGCAATTATATCCAGCCTTTTCACGTATTGGGAAAGCATCGAATCTATTTGTTTTATCAAAAGACATTTTGGTAATCTACTTCAGGTAGAACCTACCGATATGATATCTAATCTCATATCATCTTATAAAGAATTTAATTAATATATATTATGGCACAAGATTAATTTGGTCCATTTAGTCTAACTTTCTATTATGATTTTACTAAACCCTATTCTAATTATATACTTTGTTAGTTCCTTTTACATTGGTGTTATTTATATTTAGATGAAAAAAATAAAAACATTAACCCTTCTAAAGTCTTAACCAACAATTTTAAATTTGGCGTAAAGTTCTATTTGAAATCCCGTTGCTTTTTAGATTAGCTGAAACTTTTTAACCTTATTAGTGAATTATATAATTGATTCAACTCATTATAGCTACTGAGCCACAGCAATGCGTGGCCGGGACTACTCGTATACATGGGCGTACCCAGCGAGGGGCAGGGGCAGCAGCTGCCCCCCCCCCCCCTGGAAGGCTGGAAGCAATAATAGAATACATTTTTTTCAAGCAAACAAATGTAATAACTTAGTTGATAAAGCACTGCTATTTTTTTTCTTTTTTTTTTTTTTCGGTTGGCGCATTAGGCCTAATGAGACCTTTGGCCGCGCAGTGTGGTCTTCTTAAGGACATTTGTTTTGCTTGCGGGAGTACAGACAGCCTGGAGGGGTAGCCCAAACCTCATGTTGCTGAAAGCCATGGTCACCATGGTACAGCGGCAGACTGCCCATAGCTCCATAACCAATCCCATTGGGGCCAATTTAGCAGTGTCCTTCCCACCGATGGCGTCAGCTCTCTCGGGTTCAAGGACAGTGACAAACTGGTCTAGGTCCAAGGATTATGGTAGCCCAGAGTCAGCAGGCCCCGAGGACCTATATTTCTTTCCCTGAAGCATACCGTCCATGGACCATACCTCCGGGCGGTTACTGACATCCTGGAGAACAACACCACGATTCTCGATAAGATACACGGGGAAGGTTCATCACTCCTACGCCCCGTCGGTGTGAGTCGCCTCCAGTAAGCTGACGGGCCTCACATACCCGGGGGTGGGGGTAGACTTGGACTTCGTGGCTTTTATTGGTGGGCGGTCACCCGAATGGAGCGGTCACCCATCCAAGTACTGACCACGATGGACGTTGCTTAACTTTGATTATCTATTGCAAGCGCCCTTGTCCACACGGCCATCCCGGCCCCTGATAAAGCACTGCTATAATTATACATTATTTTGGTTTCATTCTCCTTTTCCGCGGTAAGGTATTACAACCTGAACAACCATAGCTTGCCCCCCCCCCTAGTTTTTAGCTTGCCCCCTCCTAGTTTTGATCCTGGGTACGCCCTTGCTCGTATATATCGTATTTATATAAAAAACTCGTGCCCCGATGTTTGTCGGAGCTAAAATCAGAAATTACTCAACCGATTTTTATAAAATTTTGCCATTTTCTGCAGTTTCGTCCAACTTAAAAGATAGGGTAGTTATTTGTCTCGATTATTGGCCTCAATATTTCTTTTATTTCTAATATTTCAATATTTCTTGCAAATTAAAAGCTTATTACTACAGTTGAGTGTGGTTATTTGTTGGTTAAAAAAAATCATAGTTCACCTATTAGCACTACAGTAAATAGAAATTGTGAATTCTAATAATAAATAAGTACATCATTGTTGTAAAAAGTTATAAATTAACGTTATCTATCTCATTTATAAAATTAAATTTTTATGTTTTGATAAGTAGCATGTAAAACATTCAGCTTAGTCTGAGGTTGCTCGCTTCTCATAGCCTATTTCTGGTAGAACCTCAACAAATAGACGTCATTTTATTTAATTAATTACACTAATATGTGTTAGGACAAAAGATTAATTTTTGTAAATTTTAGCTGTTTAACTGTCTGTTGTGTATGTACTGAACCATACTCCAACTATATTCTTCATTAGTTCCTTTTAAATGTGTTACTTATATTTTATATCACCTCTGCTGAAAAAATCCAATAAGTGCTAAATAAATGGATCGTTTGTATTTGTAGAAAATAATGGGGATCCATGAGACAGTCTTAAATTGAAGAGAAGGGGAAAATTAGTACTAATCCACAGAAACAAGTGAACAATTTAAGAAAAAAATACTCTTTGTATATATAAATCTCGTGTCCCGATGTTTGTCGGAGCCAAAATCAGAAACTACTCAACCGATTTTGATGAAATTTGGGTCACTGTGTGTAGTTTAGTCCAGTTTAAAAGATAGGGTAGTTATTTATCTCGATTATTGGCCTCAATGTTTCTTTTATTGCAAATTAAGTGCTTATTACACTACAAATGAGTGTTATTATATGTAATTTATATAAATTTCCAACAGATGGCGGTGTAAGTTGATTTATTGGCAAAACATTTTTTCGATATTTAGGGTGGTTAAACATACAGTAGCCAACTCTACTTTTTTTGGCTTGCACTTGGAAAATACGTGTTTTCCTATGGGCAATTATGTGTCGACTTTTCACGTGTGGTAAAAACATCGAAACTATTTGTTTTAGCAAAATACACGTTAACCGAAATCATTGAACTCCTATTAGCATTGCAATGAATAGAAATTGTGAATTCTAATAATAAAAACAAACGTATATTATTATTAAAGTTCATTTTTACATATGCGTTATTTACATTTAATTTAGACCTGCTGAAATAATCCGATAAGTGCAAAATGAATGGATCATTAATTCCTACAATAGTCGAATATGACCTGTAAAAAATAAATATTTCAACCCATCTAAATTCTTCAAAAAAAAAATTTAATTTGGTGTAAAGCTGTATTTTAAATCCCGTTGGTTTTAAGATTATCTGAAAAGTTTTAATCTTTTTCAGTGATTTTTGATTTGAGAGTATTAAATATAATAGGATATAATTAATTCAAAGGAATTACATGTATTGAGCCACAGCAACGCGCGGCAGGGTCTGCTCGTGTCTTATTAAAACTTGCTAACATTTGCTAATATAATATCTCCATTAGTTCTACGTTTGGAGATATTATTTACGGTCTAAGTTTAGTAATTAATGCAATGAAAAGTTTCATTCCTCAAAAATACCCTAAAAAAAAAAAAAAAAAAAAAAAAAAAAACCCACATCTTCGGTTAAAATCCCACTCTCTAAATCGAGACTAGAACACAACAACATGTATATGTTTACGCAAGATGGTACCGCCGATAATTTGGCGCCTGAGGAAATGAAGGCCTCAATTTGAGATCCACCCACCCACGTTGGGGCTCAACTAATTGTCCCGAGGACTTGACGCAATAGTTTCCTCGGAGCGACCTATTTTTAGCCCGTGCTGGCCTCCTGGTTCAGGGCTGTGGGCGTGCTGCCTGTTTATTGGTCGTTAAATCCTCTTTTCGTCATCCCTTCAACCAATCATCATCAACGGTTAGGGCTAGAACCGAAATCAATTTTTTACAAAGACAGCTCGCTTCTTTATTTTTTTAGTTTGATATTCAAAAGTTCTTCTAAATACATATGTGGCGTGGAGATTCAAAAGGAGGTTCATTTTCATATTCCTCTATTTTTTGGACAATTTCATATCCAATCCCTACTATCCAAAATCTTTTTAAATCCTTAACCTCAGTACTAGAAAGGGAGTATCACCTAAATCATTTAATAAGACATAAGTAGTTGTCAGAAAAACATTCAAGATTAATTTAAATGTGAATTGAAATTTTTCTGCAACGTTTTATATCCGGAAGAGAGAGTTGAGTAAAAAATAAATAAATAAAAAATCGCTTCTAAGCTCTCGGATATAATTTAAAATTATTTTTGATTATTTTATTGGATATAATTTTTGAAAGTGTAAATTAGTTAAGATTTACAGAAGAAGTGAGAGATAGTCAACTGTTCTTCTTTACGATAGGTTAAATGATAGTCAGGATTTTCAGTTTACAATGATTTTATTGTGGTAAGCCAACGTTTCTATTTTATCTTGTTGACCAGCCACTTATTTTAATATTCATGTATACACCGTCTTTTATATTATTATCAGTTCTGTAATGTATCCATTTATTGTCACCCTCTAGCATAGACACTCATATATTAGTTTTCTTTTAGCCCTGATGAAGATCCACAAGTTGGATCGAAACGTTGGCTTACCACAATAAAATCATTGTAAACTGAAAATCTTGACTATCATTTAACCTATAGTTAAGATTTAGATTCTACAAAAAAATATGGATAAAACGGAACAAAATAAGAAAATTTAAAGAGAAGCACTTTTCTCTCCTCAAGCCAAAAAGAAATGACACAATAATTCGTTGCAGCCATCACATTCGTTGATTGCTGACAGGTGTGAATAAAGGTATGAAGAGAATAAAAATGTATAATTCAAGCTTGATATTTAATTTAAAATTCAATTATAACAACCCTGCCGTCGGACTCCATTAGAATCATTATATAATTTTCTGGAAATAATAATTATCGATTTAAAAAAATAAACGATTATTAATAACGATCTACAAACGTTACACCTCCATGATAGTTTATGTTACCTTATATTTATATGGATACGTATAAATCATATGAGGCGTTTGGTTTCAAAACCGGTTATATCCACTTTTTTTAAACAATTTTTTCTTCATTGTTTTCAAGTTTTTCATGTTGGAAAAAAAAATGAGTTAGAGATGTTTGTTTCAAAAACGTCTAGATCCATCGAAAATTAATACTAAAAAACTCCATTTCTTATCAAAATCTGTTCCAATTGTTCCTTTTTTGATTAATCTTGAAAAATTGTTGAAAATGGATGTACCTGGTTTTGAAACCAAACGCCTCATATATGGTTACAAGTTATATGGATGGTATAAGTATATTATACCAGTTTACGATACCAGATATGATAGTTTATGTATATCTCGATTATTGGCCTCAATATTTCTGTCATCGCAAATTAAATGCTTATTGTACTACCATTGAGTGTGGTTATTTGTAAATTCTATAAATTTCCAAAATATGGCGTTGTAAGTTGATTTATTGACACAAAAATTCATTTTTTTTTTCTCGATAATTTGGGTGGGAAGCATCCAGTTGCCAAATCTATTTTTTCAAGCTTGGGCTTGAATAAACTTGTTTTTCCAATGGGCAATTATGCGTCGCCTTTTCACGTGCGGGGAAAATATCGAATCTATTTGCTTTAGCAAAAGACAGGTTAACCAAAATCATAGTGCACCTATTTAATAAAAAATATAAATAAAAAGTGCGAATTTCATAAAAATAATAAAGAAAAATGTAAATTATTATTATAAAAGTTATAATAATTTATATATTTATAAAAGTTATAAATCTCATTCATAAAATTAATTTTTTACTTTCACTTACCTTTATATGAAATATATAGTAAGTGGAAGTATTGCGATCGTGAAAAATTTCGACTTCCGGTTTTCAACGGAAATACACGTTTTGGGGTCCCCTGAGTCTAAATAACCAAGTCCCGTGAAATGGTCTGTGTGTGTGTGTGTGTGTGTGTGTGTGTGTGTGTGTGTGTGTGTGTGTGTGTGTGTGTGTGTGTGTGTGTGTGTGTGTGTGTGTGTGTGTGTGTGTGTGTGTGTGTGTGTGTGTGTGTGTGTGTGTGTGTGTGTGTGAACACTCTAGCTCAAAAACTATAGGCCGTTCATAACTGAAATTAGGTATTTGGTGTATGTATATGTCCGCGATGTGACAGCAAAAATTTCATCAAAATTGCTCAAAGGGAGGGGGTACTTTATTTTATAACTTTTTAAGTTTTTTTCGATTTTCTCAAAAAGGGCTTTAACGATTTTGATTAAACTGAGTATTTGATCTATTTATATGCCCGAGATATATCTGTAAAAATTTCATCAAAATTGATCAACCGGAGGGGGGACTTTACTTAATAAATTTTGTATCATTTTCACGTGTTTTTTTTATTTACTTAAGAAAGGCTTTAAAGATTTTGATGAAACTGGGTATTTGATGTATGTATATGCCAAAGATGTGATAGCCAACATTTCATCAAAATTGGTCAAACGGAGCGGGCACTTTATCATAATTTGTTTTCCAATTTTTACCTTTTTTTCGATGATCTCAAAAACGGCTTTAACGATTTTTATCAAATTCGTCATGTTTAATGAAAATGATGTGTTCCTTAATATCAGGTAAGCTCTATCATTATTAAAATGTTCTGAGGGTGCTTTTTTTTTTGGGGGGGGGGGGGCTTTTTTGTCTGTTTGTTTCCTAAAAAGTACCTTTGTTTTTGTTTATATGGAGAAATTAACTGTCTCTTGTTACGCCTAAAAATAAGAAATTGCTAAATATGAGTTATGATAACAATAAAGAAGACATTTACAGAGAACAGGAGAAAAAAAGAAAAATATTCAGTCAACTCATAAACTCGTTGAGCCCACGCTTGCGGAGTACGCCTTTAATGGCAGACCATTGTTCATAATTAAAGCCGTTCTTTTCATTTGAGAAGTGGCAATTAACAAAACGGATTAATTTCTAATTTAAGTAAGTTGGTAAGTGAAAGTTGTGTGTTGCGCGCACGCACCAGATTTTTTTCTAATGGTTTGAGAATATTAAATAACCTGCTTCAGGTAGAACAATGTGTTATATTCTGAATTTAATTAACATGTAGTATGGCAAAAGATTAATTCGGTACATTTTCGCTGTCAATTGTAATTGTACTAAGCCATATTCCAATTATAATTGTTATTAGTTCCTTTTCCATTTAACAATAAAAACTTTAATCCTTCAAAATTCTTAATCAAAACATTTTAAATTTGGCCTCAAGTACTATTTTAAATCCCGTTGGTTTTTATATTAGCTGAAACGTTTTTATCTTTATCAGGGAATTTTGATTTGCCTGCATTAAAAATAATATGGTATAATTAATTCAACGCATCATAGCTACTGAGCCACAGGAAAGCGTGGTCAGGTCTGCTCGTAAATAAATAAATAAAAATTGTATCATGACTTATATGATCATATATCGTACATGATCTAATATAAGAGTATCATGATAGATCTATATATATGATGTAATATAAGTTAAATATAAAATATGAGATATATAAAATTAAAATATAAGATATAAGATAAGATTAAGATATATAAAATTAAAATATAAAATATAAGATATATAATATATCTATAATATATGATCTTATATAAGAGAATCATGATGGAGTATCATGATCGCATCATGATATCTAATATAAGAGTCTCAGCTTGATTTCAATTATTTAAGGATGAATTTGTAACCTTTTTTTTTCCGGATCTCTCCATATTGGTATACATTATAGGGTTAGCCAACCTTTCTTATGGAAATCTTACAGAGTATAATAAATTACCTCATATCCATCTTAAGATCGATTATAAGCTTATCAAGGAAAAAGGAAAGAAAAAGAAAGAAACCAAAATCAAGACCAGACGTCTGTTCGTCTGCTCTTCATCTTATGATGACGAGTCTCTATGTGGGCACTGATGACGATATGGATCTAGATGTTTTCGATGAGGATAATTTCTGCATCATATGTGGGGAAAAGGGAAAAGATGAATTATAGTAGACCTTTTTTAAGTGCCTCAAATGGGCTCACGCCGAATACTCAGATTGGGATCAAAAGCAAGCCGCCCAAACACCTTACAATCGTCTTTTGAGTTAGGTAGTGTATAAGTAATGTTTTAATAATTAAAGTTTAAAATGAAGTTTGATGTTTCAATGTTTCATTTTTAAATAAAGATAGTTTTCAATGTGTTCATAAAAAAAATTCTGTTCGTCTTCTTACCCCTATGACTGGGGTAAGATGACGAATGATCTGATATGAATGGATCTCCTCCTTGAACTATAATAACACAATTTTAAACAAGGTTTACATCAGGTAATATATTGACCAACTTTTAATTACAATTTCAGCTCTCTCATTCTTTCAGAGTGATCAGAAAAAAATATGAAAGCTAAACCTCGTCATGGAACCCTACCTTCCCCTATAGTTTTGTCCAACTTAAAAGATAGTATAGTTTTAATCTTGATTATTGAATACAATATTTATTTAATAGCGAATTATTGCAAATACAGTAGGTCGTGTTTCGATTTATTAACATGGCGTCATACGTCGATTTCATAACCTTTTTGCTGTTTGTCGGGAGTAAAATCAGAAACTACTCAACCGATTTTTGCTTGGGAAACATCGAATCTATTTGCTTTAGCAATAGACAGGTTAACCAAAATACAATAAATATAAATAAGTATAATAAATTACCTCATATCTATCTTAAGATTACAGTAAACCCTCATTATTACGAACTCGGATATAACGAACACCTCGATATAGCGAACCAAAATACTATCCCCCCAAAATTACCATTATATTTCTGCTGAACCCCTCGTTATAGCGAAATCCCTCCCGTTTGTGCGACCTACGAACTAAATTTTTAGTTATAACGAACTGCTAAAATTTTTATTAATTTTTTTTTTTTTACTGTATTACGTAGAATGAGCGGGGGAAGACGAAGAAGCACCAGTTTCTAAAATTGAGGTGTTTTTTTTACTCTTAACTAATCCGATTTCCTTTTGCTCTCTCTCTCTCTCTCTCTCTCTCTCTCTCTCTCTCTCTCTCTCTCTCTCTCTCTCTCTCTCTCTCTCTCTCTCTCTCTCTCTGATTCCAATGACTTTTTTCTCAAAACTAGCTTAGTTCTGTTTCGAGTTCTGTATTATTCGAATCAGTGTTCTGTAGTCGTTTATACTGTGTTTTTTTTTTAATACACAATGAGTTCGTTGGTAAACGTATGTCACAAACGTAAATCCTCATCAATCAAGGAAAAATTAAAAATTCTCCAGGATATTGAATAGGGAATTCTAAGTAAGAAAACCATTGCAGAAAAATATGGAATTCACAAATCAACATTGTCAACCATTATAAAAAACAAAGATAAAATAGATTCAACCGCAACCCAAGGAATAACTTCAGCATCAAATAAACGACTGCGCTCTGCGGCTCATGAATATTTGGAAAAAAATTTGATAAATTGCTTTAAACAAATGAGATCTCAAATACCACTCTAATTAAAGATAAGGCTAAAGACCTCTTAAGGGAACTTGGCAGGTAAATTAATGAATCTCATTTTTTAATTAATATGTAGTTTAACTAAACATAAATTACATACATGCGTTTTAATTTAACTAGTTCTAATGAATGAATTTCCTTCTAAATATCATCAAATTAGTGCGGCCATTGGCTAAAAAAAAGAATCCTCGGTTATAACGAATCTCGTTATAGCGAACTATGAATATCAAACCCCCTTCCAGTTCGCTATATCGAGGGTTTACTGTATAAGCTTATCAAGGATGGTACTAATGAAAATAATTATATTTACAGTAATCTCAGTCACTAATAATTTTATATGAGGTATTAAATTTAATATACCTATATCCTCGAGGTTCATCTTTTCACTTTATACACACCCTAAAAATGTGTATAAATATAACATAAATGGCCCACACGATTAGGTCAAAACGTCGGTAATAAAACTTTTAAAAAAATATTTGAGTTATGATTAGTCTATCGAAGATTCGACATTTTCATATTGAAATATAGAAATTGGACGATCAATCTCAGCGGAATAGAAAATACCCAGAACCTTTTTCCCAATCAGCTGGTGATTTGTTCCATGGAAGCTAGGTCGATCAGAGTAAATATCATTCGTCCGAATTAAGTTCAATTCAATACCACGTTATCCAATCAATACAACTCTCCATTCCTCTCACGACAACAAACTAATTCAGTTCTCATCCTGGAAGCTTTAGTTAGTTTATCGTTGCTCAAATTATTGAGTATTATTCAGTTGCCAACAACCAGATTTCATTCCTAGAAGACAAAGTTCTCTGTAAGGCGGTACTCAGTATTTTGAATAGCGTTTCGTTGGTAACAGGACGATTCGATATTTCCGAGTTCTCGATTAGTGAATATTTGCAGGGTTTGAAATCAACTACTATTTTCAAGGGGGAAAAGAAGATTAAAATTACTAATCGAAAAGGTTGAAGTCATCATTGTATCTCTGTTCATATAAGAAAAACGTGCAGACCCACCACGCGTTGCAGTGGCTTAGTAGCTATAATTTGTTGAATTAATTATATAATATTCTTTTTAATACAATCAAATCAAAATTCAATGATAAAAACGTTTCATCTAATCTAAAAACCGGAACAGAATTTAAAATAGAACTTTACGCTTAATTTAAAATTGTTTGGTAAAGAATTTGGGGAGCGGGGTAGCCCACTGGTAAGGCAGTGGACTGCTGTGCTTAAGGTCCCGAGTTCGAATCTGACGTGGCTTGTGATATCTTTATTATTCGCCACAGTTCGTCTCGTGGGCCGAGAGACCCTCCTGGGGCAAACCCAGCCTCTATAAAGTGGGTACCCTTAATTGAAAAATTAAGGGGAAAGAACCTGGTTGAGCGTGATCACGGTCAAATCACCTCCTTGCACGACCGCTGACAAATCACCCAAGACCCTTTATGGGTTGTAGTGGTACAGGTTTTTGGTAAAGAATTTAGAATGCTTAATTTTTTTATTTTTACATCCCATATTTGACTATTGCAGATATCAACGATCCATTCATTTTTACTTTCACTTACCTATATATGAAATATATAGTAAGTGGAAGTATTGCGATCGTGAAAAATTTCGACTTCCGGTTTTCAACGGAAACACACGTTTTGGGACCCCCTGAGTCGAAATAACCAAGTCCCGCGAAATGGTCTGTGTGTGTGTGTGTGTGTGTGTGTGTGTGTCTGTGTGTGTGTGTGTGTGTGAACAGACTAGCTCAAAAACTATAAACCCTGGGAAACTGAAATTAGGTATTTAGTGTAGGTATATGCCCGCGATGTGACAGCGAAAATTTCATCAAAATTGCTCAAAGGGAGGGGGTACTTTATTTAATAACTTTTTACGTTTTTTTCGATTTTCTCAAAAACGGCTCTAACGATTTTGATTGAACTGAGTATTTGATCTATTTATATGCCCGAGATATGACTGTAAAAATTTCATCAAAATTGATTAACCGGAGGGGGGACTTTACTTAATAAATTTTGTATCATTTTCACGTGTTTTTTTTATTTACTCAAAAACGGCTTTAAAGATTTTGATCAAACTGGGTATTTGATGTATGTATATACCAAATATGTAAAAGCCAACATTTCATGAAAATTGGTCCAACTGAGGGGGCACTTTATTTTATGACTTTTTTCCAATTTTTTACCTTTTTTTCGATTATCTCAAAAACGGCTTTAACGATTGTTATCAAATTCGTCATGTTTAATGAAAATTAGATTTTCTTTAATATCAGGTAAGCTTTATCATTATTAAAATGTTCTGAGGGGGCATTTTTGGGGGGGGCCTTTTTTGTTTGTTTGTTTCTTTCTTATAAAGTACCATTGTTTTTGTTTACATGGAGAAATTAACTGTCTCTCGTTACGCCTAAAAATAAGAAATTGCTAAATATGAGATATGATAAAAATAAAGAAAACATAAAGAGGAGAAAAAAGAAAAATATTCAGTCAACTCATAAAACTCGTTGAGCCCACGCATGCGGAGTACGTCTTTAATGACAGACCATTGTTCATAGTTAAAGCCGTTCTGTTCATTTGAGAAGTGGCAATTAACAAAACGCATTAATTTCTAATCTAAGTAAGTTGGTAAGTGAAAGTTGTGTGTTGCGAGCACGCACCAGATTTTTCACTTACTGGATTTTTTTTTTTCGTTTGTTTCCTATAAAGTAACTTTGTTTTTGTTTATATGGAGAAATTAACTGTCTCTCGTTACGCCTAAAAATAAGAAATGGCTAAATATGATATATGATAAAAATAAAGAAAACATTAAGAGGAGAAAAAAAAAAAAAATTAGTCAACTCATAAAACTCGTTGAGCCAAGGCATGCGGAGTACTCCTTTAATGACAGACCATTGTTCATGATTAAAGCCGTTCTGTTCATTTGAGAAGTGGCAATTAACAAAACGCATTAATTTCTAATCTAAGTAAGTTGGTAAGTGAAAGTTGTGTGTTGCGCGCAGGCACCAGATTTTTTATTATTAGAATTCACAATTTTTTTATCAAAATATTTTTGATAAAGTTATCTTAAAATTTTTATCAAAATAAATTTTTGTATAAATGTTAATTTCAAGAAGTTATTCTGAATCTTATTCGTAAATGATTTTATTCAAAGAAAATAATTTCGGAAATGCAAAAAATTATTTTAATAGATTACAATTTTTAATATTTAATTAAATTTGAATATAAAATTACGTTTAACAATACCACTGAATCAGCACAGTTAATTATCGTAGATATAACTATGTATAATGTATAGTATCGTTACTCAATACGAAAATATTTAGATTATTATTCAACAATCATCATTTAATTTAACACAAGTAGAACTATTTAAATTAAACTATTTAATAGTTAAATAGTTAAACTATTTAACTTAATTTACACCTATAATCATGAAGAATAAATTTTTAAGTAGCCACCATTTTACACAGCTATCTAATAACATTTCTTTGCTTATTTTTACTGATATGGGTTTTAATTTGTTCTTGCTTCACTTCAAGTCACTATTACAGTTATATAATTCGTAAAAAAAAACTTTTATGGAACCTAAATAAATGCTTTTTCAAATTCGTTAAAAATTTCCCTTTAATCATTCTTTCGCAACAGTTGTAGAGACGTATTTGAAAAAACTCCGAATTACTCGGTTTTTTTGCGCACCATCTTAATTTGTGAACCGCTTAGTCACAAGTAATAAATAAAACTAAAATGAAACCTAGGTCCGCTGAGATGAGATAATGAATGAACACTAGACTTGTATTTATTCGAGAAGAATGAAAGAATAAAATAGGAATAATTATACCTTTATCTAGTCCTATCACTGGTTTATTCATCAAAATCAACAACAGTATAAGTAAACAATCTCTTTTTCTATGATAAAACTTTTATGATCACAACCCCTGGGAAAAAAGTTATTGCTAAACTAACACTTTAATTCTGATTGCTCAAAAGGTTTTGGTGAACCTTAAACTTTTTGAAGGAAAAGTTTTATCAT